>JAHHFK020000400.1:0-33934 GCA_024533555.2 Aedes koreicus
CTTCACTCCAGTCATGGTTTATTTCCGACTCCTCTCAAGTTGACGTTTCGTTTCGCTCAGAATTTCGCTCTCCGACAGGGGCATCCAGTGTGCCCAGCGGTGTTGTTTCCAACAGCCCCGATTTTAAGAACAGAAACCCCTTCTTTATCTGGGCTGTTCCCTTTCGTTAAAATTGTGAAAGGTATCTTGAAGTACCTTGAAATTTCTGACTCTTTCAAATGTATTGTTATGGCAATGCTTCCCACGGTGAAAACTTTTTGAAGCAATTAATATTAAAGTAGCCCCTCCTTGCAGCTATCATTTCCTTCGATGGATAATGTTCCTAAAGAGGTCGGGATTTGACCACTGTTTTGCAGTGGAATTGTCGAAGTCTTATTTCTAAATTGGAATCTTTCAAATTCTTAACTCACAATACCGGTTGTGATGCATTTGTTCTTTGGGAAACATGTCTCTCTTCCGAAATCGATCTTCCGTTTCATGATTTCAATATTATTCGTCTTGATCGTGAGGATTCACTTGGAGGAGGAGTACTTTTGGGGATCAAAAAGTGCTACTCCTTCTATAGAGTAAATTTTCCACAAATTCCGGGTATTGACGTTGTCGCATGTCAGGCTGTTATTAAAAATAAAAGCCTTGCATTGCTTCTGTGTATATTCCTCCTAGAGCCTCAATTAAGCGAAAACAACATTCAGATATTTGTTCGGTACTTCCTGCTCCACGGTTGATCATGGGTGATTTTAATTCTCACGGTACAGGCTGGGGAGAACTGTACGATGACAACCGGTCTTCCTTGATATATGATCTCTGTGACAACTTCAATTTGACAGTTCCAATGGAGAAGTAACACGTTTGGCTGGTCCATCCTCCGTTGGTAGTAGATTTCACACTTTGTTCGAATACATTATCGTTGGATTGCACATGGAATGTGATTCAAGATCCCCACGGTAGTGATCACTTGCCCATAAAAATTTCGATTACCACCGGGTTCAATCTGTCGGAATCCATAAACGTCGCGCATGATCTAACACGTTACATCGATTGGACAAAGTTTAGGACAGGAATAGATGAAGCCGTAACGACGGTAGAAGGGTTTCCACCAATGGAAGAATATAACTTCCTCTCCAACCTGATCTGAGACAGCGCGCTTCAAGCTCAAACTCGACTAGTTCCAGGAACGTCATTTCGCAGGAAATCAGGTGGGATCAGCAATGCACCGAGGTTTACCGTAAAATTCCGACGCGTTTACATTTTTCCGTAGACGTGGAACACCTGAGCACTTCGAAGTATACATGGCTCTCGAACGAGGACTTAAGAGCCTCTTCAAGGCCAAGAAACGCGGATACTGGCGACAATTCGTGAACGGGCTATAGCGTGAAACATCGATGAACACTCTTTGGAACACGGCGCGAAGATTGCGTAACCGAACTACGAACAACGAGAGCGAGGAGTATTCGGACCAATGGATCCTTAAATTTGCGCGTAAAGTTTGTCCAGATTCTGTGCCGGCACGGACGATTCCTCGCGAAACCATGAATTCTATAGATGAGATCAGCCAACCTTTTTCAATGGTAGAACTCTTTCTCGCATTCCTTTCCGGCTCCAGGGGCTGATAGAATCAAGTTCAACTTTCTTTAAAACCTCCCAGACGTCGCTAAAAGGCGCTTGTTGCATTTGTTTAATCAGTTTCTGAAACTCAACATTGTACCGGATTATTGGAGACGGATGAGAGTTATTGCCATTCAAAAACCTGGTAAACCCGCGTCCGACCACAACTCCTATTGACCCATCGCGATGTTACCTTGTATTCGAAAGTTGTTGGAGAAAATGATCCTCTTCCACCTTGACAAATGGATGAATAACCTGCTTTCAGATACTCAATATGGTTTCCGTAGGGGTAAGGGAACAAACGACTGTCTCGCGTTGCTTTCCACGGATATTCAGTTAGCTTTTGCTAAAAAAAAAAGGGCAAATGGCTTCTGTATTCATGAATATCATTTTTTTGTACAATTTGCTGTCAGAGAAACATATGAGCTTTTCTCATGGAAACTCTACAGCTTCCCGATTTAGCTACATGGGTCTCCCCAGGGATCATGTTTAAGCCCCCTTTTGCATAAAGGGTGTCTACAGTTAAATTGCATCACTTTCAATAAGCTATAACATTTCGCCCTTCGGGTTGATTTCAACGAAATTTTGGGTGAAATGACCTCAGCGTGTATTGTTTACACTGCGTGAGTTTCATTGTGAAATATGTCGTTGTTTCGAAAATGGAGTCGAAGGAACAGCAAGTGCGTGAGAACATTTTGCACATGCACCTCGACAACCCACTTCTTTTGCATCGTGCCATCGGAAAGATGTTGAAAATTCACCAGTCTACAGTGTCTCGTGACATAAAACGTTTCGGGGAACGTTTAGCTGTCGATCGGAAGAAGATGAGTGGTAGAAAAAGTGTTCCGTACTGTGTGAAGGATCACAAGCGAGTGGTTGCTGCCTTTAAACGAAAACCCAACTGTTCCGTTTGGGATGTCGCGAAAAAGCTGCACTTGACCAAAAATTTCGTGCAGAAAGCCAAGAAACGAGCCGGGCTCCGTTCATTCAAAGTTCAGAAAGCTCCTAACCGCAATGAAAAACAAAATAGCACAGCTAAAACACGTGCGCGTAAGCTGTACACACAAATGTTGACGAAACCACACTGCTGCATCATGGACGATGAAACACACGTAAAAGCAGACTTTAAACAAATTCCCGGCAACCAGTATGTGACTGCGAAAGACAAGTTCGATGTTCCAGAGTCTCTCAGGAAAAGTGTCAAAGTTCCCCAAAAAATTCATGATTTGGCAGGGGATTTGTTCGTGTGATAAACGGAGCAAGCCTTTTGTGACAACTTCAACTGTAAATGGTCAAGTATACATGAATGAATGCCCGACAAAACGACTGCTTCCGTTTCTCAAAAAACACAACGTTCCTACATTTTTTGTTGGGGTGTCATTTAAATATTTAAGGTCCGGATCGATTGATCACCTGGAATTCATTTTTGAGCGAAGACTGTTGGGGTGAAGGGAGTGAAAAGAAACACACCGTGTCCAATTTTCGAACGCTAAAAGCTATATTTAACACCGTTAGCATAAATTTGGTTTATATCATGATTCCGTACTTACATTGGTCTTGCCTGTACTCCTAGTTTCCTCCACCGACTAAATCTACTAACGATTTCCACATTCTCCATGTTATATAAATTACCTTTTTTGTCCTATAGCTGCTTTTCCTCTTTGCATGAATTTCCATCTCTACTATCGCCTTCTCTTACTCTTTCTTCCTTTCTTCCTTTTTTCCCTTCTTGTCAACATGCCACTGTCCGCCCGGCGTCTGTCTTCGCCCCACCACCGGTTCGGTAGTTTTACCGCCTGCGCTTTCCGATGTGGGTTCGGTGTAAGTTACCGCAACCAGTTCCCCGACCCATAGGGTTGGTCATGAGTTCGCTACGGTCCGGCTTTACTATCTCCAACGTCCAATAGCGCCAACGTTGCCCGCGGTCGATGTGCCAGCCCCATTAGCAGTCGCCGCACTGCTGCGTAACGCACTCGGCCATCCTTTCTCTTCGCCAGCCGGTTTGTCCACACGTCCTCGAATCCACCCGTTGTCTTGTCTTCTCTTCCCCGAGCATGACCGATTCTCCCACTTCGACCGGTTTCTTTCGTCCTCGAGCCATTTGGTGCATCGTGCGATCGGCAGGAAGAGGCTCTTTCCCCCACCGGCGACAAAATTGGTTCTGCCGATCAGACAGCTGGGGTTAGACTCGGTTCTCCTGACCTGCTTTGGGTCTGCTGCTGTTCATGGAGACTGTGCCACACCGCTCGAGCTTAAGAGGAGAAAGTGGTTCGGCGTATGGGCCTCCTGCTGCGACGTCTCTGGAGGTATATAAGTCAGCGGTCTGAAGTTCACGACGCTCTCGGCTTGGAAAGCTGATACTACAGCCAAGGTCTCCCTCGCTCGGGTTACGCGAAGTATCCATGGCTGCTAGCGCCACTTTAACCGACCGCACTAATCACTCCCCCGGCACCGCCCGCCCATGTGTGGCGCTCCGGGGGGTTTGAATACCCACTTCGTATTCTTCGCGTTGGTGAACGTCCTACGCCAGCTGACAATCGATGCTACATCAAGCTCCTTCTTCAGTTCGTTACTTCAGCCCATGAAGTTCGTACCTCTATCGCCTTTGATTTCAACGGGTGCGCCTCTGCGTCCAATGAAACGCCTGATCGCCATCTTACAGGACTCCGATGTGAGTGTATGTACAACCTCGAGGTGCACTGCACGCGTTGTCCAAGCACGTGAAAAGCGCTACCCATCGTTTTGCGATACTTCGAGTTCACTCGTACTCCAATCGGCCCGAAGTAATCGGCGAGATTCCCACGAAGGAAAATGGTCGCACGTACGGCGTGCAACCTAGCCTCGGGAAATGGAGCCATTCAAGGTACCTCAGGGATCGCCTTCTTCAACTTGCACGTCCTTCATTCCTTCGCCACCCGCCGTACGACCGTGCGCATATGCGGAGATGTGAAATCGCTGTCTGAGCTCATTCACAACTGTTTCGCCATTCGCGTGGAGATATCGTTGATGGTACCATTCTCCCACTAGACCAACAATCAGAGTTACTCAGATGTTCCTTCGGCGTAAGGATTGTAGGAAATTTTGTGTCAAACGAAGCAAACGTTGCTGTGGCGATCCGGCTATCCGAACGTATGATGCCCACTTCATCCAGGTAAGGAGACACGCTCGCGAATCTTGCTACTTTTCTCTAGTGATACCCCCCGACGTCGCTTCCCATACTTCGCTGTCAACGTCGCTACTACGTCTGGAAAGTGTTCATGTTGCACCCAACGCAGAATCGTTATTTCCGCTTGATTCAACTCCATCTGCATCAATGATCCGGTTGCTCGTACTTCCTTGTGCACCGTCCGGCGCAAATTCTGCGCATAACGATGAACGGTATGCTACCGCTCTGGTCAATAATCCAGCGTGTCCACTTTGAGTACCGCTCCCAATCAATGAACTGCGGAACGTCGATCTTCTGATGGACCATACAAGCCCTCAGTTCTTCGGTCGTTTTATCAAGTGGATGTGTATTTGCGGTCCACTGATCTTCCGGTAGATACAAATCATCTTCTCCCCGCGGAACCAACGGCCGCTCTGGGTCAAGCATGGTCCCTTGCCCCACTTCGTTGCCTCATCTGCAACATTTTTCCTGGTCGGTACCCAACGCCACTGCTCCGCTTTTGACTTGGATAAAATCTCGCCCACACGGCAAGCGACGAACTGTCTATAGTTTCGATGATCCGAGTTAATCCAGGCCAGCACTGTCTTCGAGTCACTCCAAAACACCACTTTCTCGATCACCAGTGAATGTCCTTTGACAATGGTCTTCATCAGTCGAACACCAATCACCGCTGCCATGAGTTCCAAACGTGGAACAGAGAGAGCCTTCAACGGCGCCACCATAGACTTTCCACCAATCAGCGTCACTCGAATGCCGCTTGGCAGCACCGCTCTCCAGTAGGCGACAGCTGCGTATGCTGCCTCACTCGCGTCGACGTATATATGAAGCTGTAGAGACCCGATGTTTTTCACCGAATTTCGAAGGAAGTAGCAACGAGGAATGTTTATTTTGTCCAAAAGCCGGAACATTTTCGTCCATTGCGTCCACCTGTCGAATATCCTCTCCGGAATCGGTTGATCCCATTCGGTTTTGGCTCTCCACATCTCCTGGATCAGTACTTTACCATGGATAAGGAAGAAACTCAGTAAACCAAGAGGATCAAAAAGGCTCATCACGATTCTCAGCGCTTGACGCTTTGTTGGATGTTCCGTTTCTGATGCCAGCGTCGCTGAGAAGGTGAAGACGTCCTCTTGCGGTTTCCAGTACATTCCGAGGACGCGTTCCGTGGAACCGCTCTTATCTAACAGAAGACACTTTTCGAGGACGGGTTCACTCTCCCCGACCCGTGCGAGAACCTCTTTCGAGTTGGATATCCAGTTCCGCAGATGAAAACCTCCTAGTGAGTGTACGTGTCGGACTTCAAGCGATAATTTTACTGCCTCCTCGACACTGTCCATGCTATCCAGGTAGTCGTCCACGTAATGTTTCCGTATAATTGCATTGGTGGCTTCCGGGTACTGTTCAGCGTGTTCTTCAGCATTGCGATTTTTTACATATTGGGCCGAACTCGGCGAACAGGTTGCTCCGAATGTTACGACGTCCATCAGATAAACATCGGGAACTTGTGAAGGATGCTCCCGCATGAGCACTCGTTGCGCGTTACGGTCCTGTGTTCGCATTAGAAGTTGATGGAACATTTCCTTCAAATCCGCACAGACGGCGATTCGCTTCTCCCGGAACCCGAATAACACATCCAGCAAAGCAATCAGTAGGTCTGGTCCCTTTAACAGAAACGTATTCAAAGAAATACCATCCACTTTCGCAGCTGCATCGCAAAAAATGCGGATCTTTGATGGTTTCTTAGGATTAATGGTGACTCCTAGTGGTACATACCAGGTACGCCTAGGGTCAGCATCGTTGAGCTCCTCCTGAGTGGCTTTGTGCATATACCCCTTCTTTTGGTACTCAGATATCTGCCTCTTCACACTTTCGCTGATAACTGGATCAGTCTGCATGCGCCGTTCCAAACACTGAAGACGTCGAACTGCCATTGGGTAACTGTCCGGAAACTCAAAGCTGTCGTACTTCCATAGAAGCCCAGTCTCGAATCGCTGACCGACTCTTTTGGTAGTCTCTTCAAGAATCTTGTTCGCTCGTTGCACTTCTGTTGACTCCGCACGCTCCACCTCCATAATTCCCAGACTTTCGACCGAGAAGAACTGCTCTACAAGTCCTTGCAAAGACGCATCGGTTTCCTGGCACTCGCAGACGTGAAAGTTATGCGCATTCTCCACCGATCGATCCTGCTTAGAGCCGTATACGGTCCAGCCCAATCGTGATTTCGCTGCAATCGGTTCTCCGGGCTGACCATCGCGAATCTTCAGCGTTGACGTGACATGTGCATTATTCCCAATCAGGATACGAGGAAGCGCATTGTCATATTCCTCAACTGGTAAGCCCTTCAGGTAGGGTAATGTCTTTGCTAACTCCGTATACCTCAGCGATTGCCGGGGTAGGTCTAGCTTGCTCACAATACGAACGTCAGACAAAATATGTTTATCCGCGGTCGTACGGCCAGAAATCTTCAAGGTGACTCGTCGTGAATTAGCTTCCATCCTTTTCACATTCGCTGTCCATTGGAGACACAGTGCCTGCGGCTCTCCTACCAAACCAAGCTTCTTAACCACATCCTCATCGATCAATGTTTTCTCGGAGCCATCGTCCAAGAAAGCGTACACAGATACGGAACAATTGTGTCCATGCAGCGTCACTGGAATGATACGAAATAGAGTCGTCTTCCCAGTGCAATGATGGTTGCTAACGGTTGGTTGGTTGACGGATTTAGTTCCACTCGGCTTCGTTTCACTCGAACCTTGCTTATTCTCTTTCTTCTCCGATTTGCCACTTTCCTTGATCTGCATATTGTGAGACTGATCATGTCTGGAATGTAGAAATGGGTGATGTCGCCGTTGACATCCTTCTATCTCACATTGCTTGCGGGACTTGCAAGGACGCCTTCCGTGTGCTCCAAGACAAATCCGACACAAAGTAAATTGCTGAATCGTCTTCCAACGTTCATCGATCGTCTTCTTGATAAATTCAGCGCAATCCTTCACCCGGTGCTCCGGACTCTTGCAAATAAGGCACGATGGGCTTTTGATCGCGTCGTTTTAACTCCCGCTTCGCGGTTGACCATCGCTAGAGTTGAACCTTCCGACAAATGAGCGCCACAAAAGTTCTTGTCCTTGTTCCCACGTGCTGACATCTGCGGCGGCTGCTGTTTTGGATCGTAGTTGAGCGTCACATCTGTCGCAGCTCGCACCAACGTCTGCATGTACTGCGAAAAGGTACGAAGGTTTGCTTCCACGCATCGCTGCTTGTAAATCGACCAGTCCAGCTTCAAATGGGCCGGAAGCTTCTCTACCAACTCGAACAATAACATCGGGTTGTTGAGATGCGCTTCGTGTTTTCCGGCTTCTAAATGATCGCTAAGGTTCTGCACCGCCATGCCGAACCCAATGAGTGTATCGAGTCGGTCCTGTTTCGGTGCTGGAACGGTTCGAATCTTCTGCAGCAACGTGTGAATAAGTAACTCCGGTCTTCCGTACAACGTGTGGAGTGTATCGAGAACGTGTGGAACACCCGCCGGCAATAGTAGCCGACTTCGTACCGACTCCAGTGCGTGTCCTTTTAAGCACTTTTGCAGCCTTGCCAAATTTTCCGTGTGCGAAAAACCGCATGCTCGGGTTGAGTTGGTGTACGAGCTTATAAAAAGTGGCCAGTCCTCCGGGTTACCCGAAAACGTCGGCAACTCTTTAGACACTACGTGTCTTGCTGCTAGTTGCCGCGGTGTCGGTTCCCAATCCATTTGTTCGTCAATTCCTGGCGACTGAAGCACTTGTGGTTGTTGTCTCAACGGCGGCGGTTGTCCTCGTGGTAACTTGGGACGCGAATTGCCCAGTAATTCATTAAAAGTCATTGCACAATTTCTTTGACCAACCCTATTTTGATTCCCTTCGAGCGATAGTGTGTTATTTGACGGTCCCATCCCATTATTGACCACAAGAGACTGATAGAGGGGGACCTCAGAACGATATAGAACAGTATGGTTGTAAGACGTTTGAATATGAGACTTCTGGATAGGAACACTGCTATTACTAGGTCCCTGCGTACCTACTGGAGCTACAGAAGAGACTGGATGTTCCCTAACAAGATTTGGGATAATGGTGCTTTCAGTTCGTCCGACTAAGCCTCCTAACGTTTGCTCCAGTACTTTGTTCCCTAACGAAATACCTGACGTCTCCTGCCGTAGAACTTCTCGAATATGGCTAGTTGGTTGCCGTATGCCTTCCTGCCTAGCTTGTCCTCTGGCCATCGTTATCATATCTTCGCGGTTTGGGTCAACGTCTGGAGCCTTCCCCGTCGAGGCTAAAATCGTCGAGTTGGCCGCTTTCCACTTGCTCACCTTGCTGAAGGAACTCTGCTCAGACGTAACACTTCCGCCATCGTTTTCTTCTCCTTCTGGCTCAATCAATTCTCGTAGGCGGTACGACTCGTTCAGCATCGTCTGCTCCAGCTGAAGTTGCAGTTGGTCCAATTCCGCTTTCTTATGACGTTTCTGTTGCTCCAACAACATCTCCGCTTCCTTCTTCTTCTGCTCTTGCTGACGTTCTTGTTCCCGGTATTCGAACTCCAATCGCTTCATGGCTAATGCCTTTTGAGCCTCGAGCTGTTCAAGTCGTAGCCGGGCCTGTCGCGTTCGCGTACTGACGGTCGATGAAGCAGAGCTAGCTTTGCTACTCACCTTGCTTCTCAAACGACAGGCTGATTGCACTTGAGGCGATGATTTTTGTCATTCCCGGCACGTAAACGTTCGATCCGGCTCTGAGATGCTATCGTTCACACCAACGCAGGCATAATGCCACCATGTACCACAATGGCAACAACTCACCATCTGGTCGGAATCGGGATTGTTGCAAGCTTTGCAATGATGGTTTCCCCGAGTACTTGCCGTACTCTTCGGCATCTCGTACAATCTTTTAGAATGTTGGGGTGAAGGGAGTGATCGGGAATTCTTTTGAGCGAAGATATAAGAAACCCACCGTGTCCAATTTTCGAACGCTAAAAGCTATATTTAACACCGTTAGCATAAATTTGTTTATATCATGATTCCGTACTAACATTGGTCTTTCCTTACTCCTATTTTCCTCCACCAACTAATCTACTAACAATTTCCGAACTATCTATTATATAAATTATCTTTATTGTCCTATGGCTGCTTTCCTCTTTGCATGAATGTCTATCTCTACTATCGCCTTCTCTTACTCTTTCTTCCTTTCTTCTTTTTTCCCTTCATGTCAACATGCCACTGTCCGCTTGACGTCTGTCTTCTTACACCACCGGTTCGGTGATTTTACCGCCTGCGCTTTCCGATGGGATTCGGTGTAAGTTACCGCAACATTGATTCAATTTGCTTGATTAGTTCTCGGGTTATGATGAAATTTGTGTCTCATTTGTATGAGAGTGCCCCTTCCTGAGAGAGAAGGGGTTTCAAACAATCATAAGAACCTTTCTCAGCCCCAAAAACCCCTTCATATAAATTTTCACGTTGGTCGGTTCAGAACTTTCCGAGTCTATAAGGGTCTGACAGATCGACAGACAGAAATTCATTTTTATGTATGAGCGGTTCCATATCATTTCAGCAACGAGTAATTTTCATATATTTTTATTTGCATGAAACCTTGCATACAAGTTTTTGGGGAAGAAAACGCCGTTTTGCATGCTTGGTTCGCCATTTTGAATCTAGCCTTACTTATGAGAAGGGCCTATGAAAAATGCACATGATATCTTCAGAAAATTGTATCTCGGAAACGGTTTGTCCGATTGGTTTGGTGTCTTCGGCGAAGTTTTAGACAATTGTTGGTGCTATATGGAGAAAATATGCACGGTAAAAAAAAGTTTGCTTTTTGTGTTCTGAACTAAAATATAGATTTTCCCTTAAAAGTTACATGTCAATAATTTTTTAACTATCCTTATGTTATAGCTTACTGAAAATGCTATCTAGTGAACAGTGAGTTGTTCTGGAGAAAAATAGATTACAATGAAAATTTTTTTTTTTTTTAAATTACAATTTTCCAAAAAGCTTTTAATAAAAGTCAAAAAAGTTTGTCACCCTAATTTTATGAAATAACATCAAATTTGCAAGCAAAAAGTACTCCTTTAACATTTTTCTAAGATGCACCGTTTAGAAGATAATCCTGATTTAATATTGATTTTTTTGATAACTTAATAAGTTTTGGCCTTTTTCGGATGTACTCCGTATTTTTCCAGTTTCAAAAGTATTTTTTTCGGAAAGATTGGAAAATTTTGAGTTAAAATGGCACAGACAGTTTAAAGATTCCAGTGAAATTCTCTGCCCTAAAAGTATTTTGAAAAACAAGTTACAAAATCCCACTATCAGGAACAATGATTTCTTCCAGTTATTTTTGGTGTATTGTGTTGAAAATGTGCATTCAACTCTTGCATATCGCCTAACAGTTTAATCCATTTAAACTGGATGTGTTTATACTGTGCATATTTTCTCTCTATTGCCGAACATCGCCACAGACATCAAACCGATGAGACAACTCGATTTAAAGATACACCTTTTTGAGAACTGCAAATACAAGCTCCTCAATTAGCAAGATTCAAAAGAGCGAATTAAGCTTATTTTTCAGGGATGGTGATTGTGCGCAATAAAAAATAACATTATATGTTGGATATCATCAGTTTATTTTTATTCCTGTATTTTTATAAAATTATTGTTTACACAACTTTCTTAACAATATCGAATATTTTGGCATCATTGTCAGGACAGTTTGAATAAAGCTTTGCCTTTATTGTATTTTCTGATAGAGGAAGAAATGAGTGGAATTTTTGAGTTCCTTGAATTGTTTTTGCATTATTATATTGATTGTTTAGCTGCAAAGACATATTTTCGTATTCTTCTGTAGTAGAATAACAAAATGACAACTTTGTAAGTTCTTCTTCTTTTCGTTTGTTTGCCCAATTAAACAACTCACTTGCAGTCTTTATCGGGTGATCGCGTTCTTTGGCTAAACTTGCTCTGGTAGCCATGCGTTTTATCGTACCTCCAATAGCATCGCATGGACCTTTTCCGTGCGATGTTGCGAAGAAATGCCATTCGGCGTCAATATGTACCATACTTTGACTTAAATTTACAAAGGCTAGAAAAGTTTTTTCGGTTTTTATACTGTGAAGCAGCACCATCTGACACAAAATATATTTTTTTTTTTATGTTTTTATTTTGATCAATTTGTAAAAAGTTTATCATTTTATCAATAAACAAATTAACAGCGACTGAATCATGTCTTAGTTCTTCAGAAATTATAATGAAGCTAAAATGTTTAATTTGCATATTTTCAGTATAATTAAATTGACATTTTCATGCGTAGTGCAAACGCAAACATTATGTGTTCCTGTGATAGTCAATAGTTTACATTGCCTTGGCCGGAGGCTTGCAAATGATGAAAACCCTATTTTTACATTGACGTACATTTCATTAAAGTGATTAAAAGCTTCTCTCAATGTCATCATTAACAATCTTTTCTGAACAGCTAATCTCTTATTTCCTGTCTTCACGCTAACAAAATCTCTTTGGCCTGGCATTGCACGGCTTATATCATCGACCTCAAAAAAATTCAAAACCAGTTCTTTTGTTTCATTACTCAAAGCTTTTCCAGAGCTTGAACCTTGAGATGAATCAAATACATTATCGCTTTCCTTTCTTGCATCTTGCAATCATAGAATGCTGGGTAAAGACTGTTGGAAGATAGATAGAGTTGAACGCTCAGGTATCGTCGAACCTTCAGGTACGAGTTTGGAGAGTTGGAGCGAGGTAGATTTGCTGGCGTAGGTATATTGTTATTGAAGAAGATTGTAAATTGTATATACCTGGAATGAATAAAGAGTGCGGCGGTTGTTGATTGAGGTATCAGTCGGCAGCCGTCTAGTTTGATGGAAGGTGACTAAGACTGCGTTCTTTTTATTTATTATTAAGAAACGGTCATCGACGGAGCTAGCCTCGTTATGGCCAGCGTGGCCATGGTGGACTAGTTCCAACAAAGACCATGTTTACAATCACCAACTGTACGTAGTACAGCTAACTGGTATCTAATTACCTGTATCTAATACTTGTTAGCACGTTTTCAGCACAACGCACCAAAAATCACTTGAAGAAATCATTGTTCCTGATAGTGGGATTTTGTAACTTGTTTTTCAAAATACTTTTAGGGCAGAGAATTTCACTCAAATCTTTAATCTGTTAGTGTCATTTTAACTCAAAATTTTCCAATCTTTCCGAAAAAAATACTTTTGAAACTAGAGAAACACGGACAACATCCGAAAAGGGCCAAAACTTATTAAGTTATCAAAAAAATCAATATTAAATCAGTAATGTCTTCTAAACGGTGAATCTTAGAAAAATGTTAAAGGAGTACTTTTTGCTTGCAAATTTGATGTTCTTTCATAAAATTAGATAGACAAACTTTTTTGACTTTTCTTAATAGCTTTTTTGAAAATTATAATTTTTTTTTTGAATTTTTTTCATTGTAACCTATTTTTCTCCAGAACAACCCACTGTGCACTAGATAGCATTTTCAGTCAGCTATAACATAAAAATAATTAAAAAAATATTGACAGGTAACTTTTAAGGGAAAATCTATATTTTAGTTCAAAACACAAAAGATAAACTTTTTTTTACCGTGCATATTTTCTCCATATAGCACCAACAATTGTCTAAAACTTCGCCGAAGACATCAAACCAATCGAACAAACCGTTTCCGAGATACAATTTTTTGAAGATATCATGTGCATTTTTCATAGGCCCTTCTCATAAGTAAGGCTAGATTCAAAATGGCGAACCAAGTATGCAAAACGGCGTTTTCTTCCCCAAAAACTTGTATGCAAGGTTTCATGCAAATCAAAAAATAAAAAAAAAAAAAAAAGAAAAAATTTCCCCCTTGTGTGGGAAATCTCTCATATATAAAAATTTACCCTCCAAAAACCCCCATATGCTTAAAGTGGTTTCATTTTCTTGATTAGTTCTCGAGTTATGCAGAACTTTACTTTTTATTTGTATGGGAGCCCCTTCCCCATTCAAAAAGGAGGGGGGTATTGAACTGCCATAGAAACATTTCTTGCCTCCAAAAACCTCAACATGCCAAATTTGGTTTCATTTGCTTCATTGGCTCTCGAGTTATGCTAAAAATTGTGTTTCATTTTTATGGGAGTCTCCCCTTCCAGAAGGCAGAGGGGTCTCCAACCACATTAGAAACATTTATTTCTCTCAAAAACCTCCACATGCCAAATTTGGTTCCATTTGCTTTAATTTTTATCGAATTATGCAGAAATTCGTGTTTCATTTGTATGAGAGACCCCTCTTTCAGTGAGCGGAGGATTCTCAAACCACAATAGAATCATTTTTAGCCTTCGAAAACCTCCACATGCCACATTGGATTCCATTAACTTGATAAGTTTTCGAGTTATGCAGAAATTTGTGTTGGATTTGTTTGGAAACTCCCCTCCCTCCCCCTTCCAGATGGCGGAGGGGTCTCAAACTTCCATAGAAACATTTCTCTCCTCCAAAAACCTCCACATGCCAAATTTGGTTCCATATGCTTGATTAGTTCTCGAGTTATGCACAAATTTGTGTTTCATTAGTAAGAGAGCCCCCCTCTAACAGAGGGCAGAGGGGTCTTGAGTTACCTTAGAAACATTTATTGCCTTCAAAAACCTCTACCTGCCAAATTTGGTTACATTTACTCGATTAGTTCTCGAGTTATGCAGAAACTTGTGTTTCATTTGTATGGGAGCCCCACCCCCCTACCAGAGAGAGATGAGGGGTCTCGAACTATCGTAGAAACATTTATTGCCTTTAAAATCCCCGCAAGTCAAATTTGGTTTCATTTTCTTTATTAGATCTAGAGTTATGAAGAAATTTCATTTTCATTTGTATGACAGCACCCCTTCTAGGAGAGGGGAGGGGTCTCAAACTACCATAGAAACATTTTTCGCCTCCAGAAAACCCCACATACTAAATTTGGTTTAATTTGCTTGATTAGTTCTTGAGATATCCAGAAACTTCTGTTTCATTTGTATGGGAGCCTCCCTTTCTAGAGAGGGGAGGGGTCTCAAACTACCATAGAAACATTTCTTGCCTCCAAAAACTTCCGCATGCTAAATTTGGATGCTTTTGCTTGATTAGTTCTCGAGTTATGTAGAAATATGTGTTTCATTTGTATGGGAGCCCCCCCCCCCCCCCCCTTTCAGAGGTGGGAGGAGTCAAATTTTCACGCCGATCGGTTCAGTAGTCACCGAGCCTATTAGGTTCAGACAGACAGACAGAAATCCATTTTTATAAATATAGATGTGAAAATTGCATCCAATTTAATTGAAGAAAATGTAAAGTTAAAAAAAATATATATAACTGTTTTGTTTTTCATTTCTCCAGAATCAGTCTACCATCAGTGTTAAGCAAACATTGTGGACTTTAATATGCAACAAATGGTTTGAAAAATGTTCGCAATTTTTAAACCTCATGTATCTCAGTAATATGAAGACTTGCAGATTTCCTTCCTTCCTATGGCATTTCATGCTTATTGCTTTCACAATTTGCTTGTTGTTTGTTCTCAATTTAGTGTTCTAAATGCAATTCCACAGTTATTAATTGAGATCTTTCGATGCCAGGTACCATTTTTGCATTAGTATGATTGTGTGGCGAGTCCAATCATACCTTATGCCCAGGCAGCCGAGAAACTTTACTCAACGAAAAATTCCTTGACCAGACCGGGAATCGAACCCAGCCACCTCCAGCATGGTGTTGCTCTGTAGCTGCGCCTTTACCGACTAAGCTAAGGGAAAACCCAGCTTTCGTGTCTTCTACAACTTTTCATAAAATTTTACGATCTACAACTTAGTCCAAAACACAAATGGTCTAAAATTCGAAGCAAAAAAGTTGCATTGCAGCGGAAAAATCTAGAACCTAGAATCTTATTTAATCTAAAAATTGAAGTTCTGCATTAGAAAAAGAACATTGTCGAACATATTAATTCAATATCATGCAACCTCAAAGAGTTATGATTTTTTTTCCTGCTAGATCCCTATCCTGGCCCAGTGTGCAATGTATTTTCACCTTTTAAAGTTGATCAAAAGCTGCCAACTTTTCATGACATTACCTACTTCGATTTTTGAAATCGGATACCCCAACCTAACCGCCCTCGTTTGCTCCAAACTTCCGATGTGTGACCTAGTAGTGGCCGTGTCCTTGCACCTACCTCACAAGTGAGACTCCTCTCTCCATCGATGGATATCCGGCGGCCTTTTTTGATTGATTTCCAACGCTGTGACCGAGACAATTTCTGTGGATAACTGCTGCTAATGGTCAACCAAAGAGGATTACAGCTGTATTCAGGGGTGAACAACAATCTCTCTCTCTCTCTATTCACCTTTTTTTTAGTGAGGTTTGTCTAACTTTTTCATCATGAAAATTGAACGGGAAAGAAAAAAAGGAATCCAAAGCTAAGGGGCTTTCATAGTAAAACCGTATTGATGAGAGTGGCCGTCGTCCCGAAAGCGTGTGTGCTTGTATGTACTTTGTCCGTCAAACTTCGTTCCAAAAACGGTCGGACGGATGTGACCGTGAAGCAGGAAGAGAGATTGAAAATCGACATCCCATCGAATAGAAATGCCTTTGAAAATGCTTTTTTTTTCTGTTTTTTTTTATCATCAGACACGGATCATTCTCCCAACGATTAATCAAGAGCCTGGCGATTCGGTTCAGGCGAGTGTGGCAATTCCACGAAGCTGGCGATGGTGATGGTGCTCGTCGTTAGGATAATCTTTCTTTTCATGTTGTTTGCCGTCCCGGGAGGGATGATGATAGCGGCAATGTTGCTGAAATTGGAGTTTTGACAAAATTCCTATGCAAAGTGTCACTGGTCTATCGTCTGAGCCTGAAGGCATCGATTTTCAGTGGCTTTGGATGGAATTAGGGCTTTTCAACTATATATAGAGAGCGGAATATCATTTCCTGTATTTTTATTTTGCAGAGGCAAGACATCATAACGGACACTCAGTTCCACAGTGGCACTCAGCTGCAATTTCTCTCCTCCGGAAGTGTTCAAGCGCTTCTATGCTTGCTGTAGCAAGTACACATACACAGCATGACCATTATAGACCATTAGATGCTTTTAAGGCGCTGCTGCTGTTTCTTTCCAGCATGGGTGGCATGGATGAAGAGAATATGTCTCCGGCCCAAAGAAGTGATGGCCTATGAGACTATGATATTTATCCTTTCTTATAAAACATGCTCAGCAAGTGGGGCAGAGGTGTCAAAAGGTGGTCTATTATCTTTGGTATTTTCTTAGGCAAAAAAGTAGCAACCATCCAGGATAGAATCTCAAATCAGACAAAAAGAGAGAGAGAGAGAGAGTTTGAAGCGCAAGTTGAATACAGTGAACAAGGCAAAACTTAGCAGAGATTTTTATATGATACAAACATCCCACAGCGGGGTAGGTCAAGGCAGGGACGGATCCGCCACCTTGAGTGGGCAAAAATGTCTGCATTTGATCGCACTCAAACACCGCCAATGGCACAGAATGGTTCTAGCGATGTGAAATCTCTGTTTTTACACTCCCTAAAGAACCATTCTGTGCCATTGGTTGTGTTTGAGCGCGATCAATCGCAGCCATTTTTGCCAGTCAAGGTGGCGGATTCGTCCCTGCCTTTACCTACCCCGCAGTGAGATGTTTTGCAAACGTGTCTGTGTTTGATTCGAAATACTGTCAAAACAAAGCCCTACGCTCAATTTCAAACTACCTCTATTCAATTTCATAACCTGCCGAGCTCTATCGGACCTATCTTTACTTTCTCTTCACATCTTTGGTTCTAGTAGAAACTGCTGTTCACTACTGGGATCCCATGATGTTGAGAAGATAGTTACAATTTCCAAACATAATTAATTAGTAATGAACTTAGTAAGATTTTACCCAACAAACATCGGTGTTGAATTAAAGCTTGTTCAAACAAATTTGGAGAAGCTATTCAGCTATTCTAGAAGAAATAGGTGAATAGCTTTTCCAAATTTGCTTGAACAAGCTCTAATTCAACACCGATGTTTGTTGGGTAGCGTCCTTCAGAGTCCAAAGTTTGCACGATTGCCACCCATAATGCGTTTTTGTATCGCTCTGCTGGTGTCATAATCGGCGGTCACCAATGAACTTGGTTACACGAACTCGTCTACCGCCTCGATTTCATCATCATCGATCTGAACTTGTGGTGGGAGGCTAACATTGTTTTCTCGTGAGCATCATCTCCTCATGTATTTTGTCTTTAACGAATTAGTGACAAGCGCAATCCTAGTTTCTTCAGTATTACGTGTACACCATTGTCTAAAAGTTTCCCCTACTAAATAGATATATGCTCTTCTCATTCAGTATGAACAAAAGCTACTTGTGCTCTCAAGCTTTGACTTTAAACATCACACTCTCAGTCAAAATTACAGACAAAAACAAGAGCAACACGTTCATCATATATCATATCTTGTGAAATTTAGGTTGGTTAATATAGTTATTGGCAAACAAAAAAAAAAAAAAAAAAAAAAAAAAAAAAAAAAAAAAAAAAAAAAAAAAAAAAAAAAAAAAAAAAAAAAAAAAAAAAAAAAAAAAAAAAAAAAAAAAAAAAAAAAAAAAAAAAAAAAAAAAAAAAAAAAAAAAAAAAAAAAAAAAAAAAAAAAAAAAAAAAAAAAAAAAAAAAAAAAAAAAAAAAAAAAAAAAAAAAAAAAAAAAAAAAAAAAAAAAAAAAAAAAAAAAAAAAAAAAAAAAAAAAAAAAAAAAAAAAAAAAAAAAAAAAAAAAAAAAAAAAAAAAAAAAAAAAAAAAAAAAAAAAAAAAAAAAAAAAAAAAAAAAAAAAAAAAAAAAAAAAAAAAAAAAAAAAAAAAAAAAAAAAAAAAAAAAAAGAGTCAGCCTCATACAGAATGAATCGTCGCATCCTTGTATGAGACTTAATTTCCATTATTATATACTAGGTTAGTTAAGGAATTTTGAAAGCGGAAATGTAAATAATTGTTTTGTTTTTCGAAATCAATTTTATTGTTCAGTATAGTATCCCATAAGATCAAAACACTTGGTCCAACGATCTTCTAACTTTGTTGACTTTCTGGAAGGCCTGCAAAATACTCCTCTACGACGGCTATAACCGAAGAGGTTTAATGAAAATGCATTCTATTTTTCGTGTTTTAAATGTTTCGAAAAAGTCGCCTTTATGTTAAGTTTAGAAAAATAAACATTGCGCATATTTTTGATAAACAGCGTATATCGTACAAAAATAAGGAGTATATATCAAGAAAAATAAAAATATGTATTAAGTTTTGAGATTTTTTAGGCAGGAATTGGCAGGAAAACAATAAACTTCTTAATTTTTTTCTACATCAATTTTTCAAAAACACTTTTTTGAGCGCAATAGTAGAACTATTGTAATTGGAAATTCGGAAATTTTAAACTTACATCACACTTGATCTATTTTTTTCATTATTTTCTTCGGTTTTTTTTTCAGATTTTTGAAGGTGATCAAGTGAAGTGTTAGTTTCCCGAGCAAAGGATTATAATAAATTGATAACAAGTTCTAATACCAGGTTATCATTTTTTTATCACTGTATATGTTGTCATTGAGGCTGAATAAACAGCCAAAATAACAGAATGAATAACAAAAAATACTCGTTGAATATCATAATAATAACTTATTTTGTTATCACTGCGAACAACTTGATAACAAATCCTGTATTGTAAGCAAATTTATTGAAATAGTTTCAAAGTATGTTATCAATTTGAAAACAAATTCTCATGCTAATAACTGAAAAAAATTTTTGATTTAAAGCAAAATTTCTCGTTCAAATATGCTAGAAATATTTATAGTTTTACAATTCAACTTATAACGTACATAAAAAATAGTGTGTTCAAAATGATAACAAAATTTGCCGATGGTGATAACTAAATTTGTTATGCGATAACAGAGGAAATTAAAACGATAACTGGGATAACAGAACTTGATACTTATATAATATCAGCTTGTTATTTTCCTTTGCTAGGGTTATGTGTTCCTAGTTTTCCAATTAGAAGAATATTGTTTCAAGGAGTAATAAGGAACATACTATTCTGTGAATGACGGCGGTTGTAATTTCATTTTACTGCGGATAATCGAATCCAGCGAATAATCGAGTCATTTTTCGTTAAACAAGAAATCAAGCTAAACAATGCATTAGGTCCTAAGTAACATTGGGAGTCTCTCTTCGTCGACTTTCTTTTTGCGTTCCTACGGCTATGTAAAAATATGTTCAAGTATTTTCAACACACAGTACGGTAATACAAAGTGTAATTAAGGATCCAATACGTCAAAAACATCAGCCACTCGTTTTATAGACAAACTATTAACGAAAGAGAAATTCGAACTAGCAAAACAAAAACCCCGAACAAAGGTTTATACCAAATTGATAACAGATTCTAATATCAGATTACGAGTGTTTGATTACTGAATATGTTATAATTTAGGCTGAATAAATAGCCACATAAACAAAAGAGATAACAAATTAATTTTCGTTGGATATCATAGTATTAACTGGTTTCATTATCATCGAGTTCATTTATATAACAAATTTTGTGATATGAACAAATTTTTTGAGATAATTCCAAATTATGTTATCAACATGATAACGTTTGCAATAAAAAAATGGACTTTTTTCGGATGGTGATAAAAAAAAGCTAAGACAGATTATTGCTTTTGATAAATTTCCTATGGAAGGTAATTACTTAACCTTACTTGCAAAAAAATTCTACGGCCTTGCGAGCGGCCTCCCAGCAGTTAACCGGAACATTTGCCATGACGGACGAAAACATGCGTGTAGGCATGTTTTTGAGTTCTTTCTTCGTTTTATTTGACAATTCCTCCTCATTTTTCGCGACCAAATTGTTCGAGTAGATCTTACACTTCAGGTTGGTCCAGAAATTCTCGATGGGACGCAGCTGGGGGACGTTGAGGGGGCTCGCCGACTTGGGTACCACATCGATATTCAGCCGCTCCATCTCCTCCAACGATCACTTCGAGTAGTGGGCCGACGCCAGATCCAGCCAGAACACCGCGTCTTCGCCCTTATGGTATTTCTTGATGAACGACGCAACTTCCGGCAGGCATTTCGTACTATAAATTTCCCCGTTCACGGCCATTCCGGAGCAAAAGAAGAGCGGCTTTTACATCCCCTTCTCGCTGATTGTCAGCCACAGCAGCACCTTCTTGGGGAACTTGATGTGTGAAACGAACTTCACCTCGGAGATCACTTCCTTCGTGGGAGCAGTAAAATACGAAGTGCCCTGCCAGTCGTTGCCATCCAGAGTGAGATAGGTCTCGTCGTCCATCACCACCGCCACGTCGCAATTTGCCGAGAAAATCGAGTTGACCATCTTATTCAGCCGCTGCCGCTGCGTCATTGCCTGCAGCTCCGAAACCAGTGGACGCAACTTCCGCTTCCTGACATGTATCTTCATGTTCGCCAGGTACTTTTTCACTGTTTGGCCGGTTGAACCGACCTCCCGGCCAAGCGCACGCAGCGATGTAGCCACTTTTCCCTCGATCTTCCTCTTCAGCATCCTTTGGAGCTTCTTGTCGCTCAGGGTCGTCGGCCGTCCGGAACCGGGCTTTCTTTTGATGCTCTGATTGTTCTCTAATAGTGCCAAGATGTTGTAGTCACCGAAACTGGCGTATCCGGCGTCCACAAAGTGCCGCACGATGTCCGTCTTTGAACGCGCACACTTCTTAACGGAGATGCTTCAATGTTTTTGCCATCACGGTTAAAGTTCGTCTGATAGAGCTGTCAAATCTTGTCTGCTGAAACATGGGTTGCTATGATTGATGCTGCATTGGTAGTTTTGTCAGTGCGGGTTATGGTAAACCCATGAAAAATCGGCAATTTTTGTCCATTTTTTTTTAAATGCAAACGTTATCAAATTCATACACTAATTACTGAAGTAACTAGTGCTTTTGGTGAGAAGCTCAATTTCATATCAATGACATGCTGGTAATAATCATCATTCATCAGCATGCTGGTAGAATTCAGTAATGTTCGTCAAAAATCGTCATTAAAAATTGGTAACAGATGATAACAAAATTAGTTAATGTTGATAACTAAATTTGTTATGCGATAAAAGGTGAGTTCAAAATGATTTCTGAGATAACAAAACTTGTTACGTTTTTATATCAGTTTGTTATTATCCTTTGCTCGGAAACCCCGCAAATATACTGGGGATATTTTTAAGGAATATTTTAGGAAGATTTTATTCAAAATCACCAAAAACCATGTATAGTACTAGAAGCAAATTTTAAGTCCTATGTTTGTGTTTGTAAACCGATGCAACTACTATGAGAAACCTTACCAATTAGAGAATCATTATCGTTTTACTAGTTTGTATTTCCACACACAAAGTTCGCATGTGCTGCATTAGTGTGATTGCAGGCCGCCAATTAGTTTCGCCGCTTTTTCGATCATGGTGCTGAAGGGGCCAATCACCGCATCGCCGTATTCAGATTAATTCGTAAAGTGTTGTGTTGGTAAATGGTGGAACAATGCGCACCTTAACCACTTTACGCACCTACAGGTATGGAATCGATTCCACTGCGGTTCTTGCCGTCTTATACAGTAACTCCCATCCTTGCCCATGGTGCTGACTAGGGAACGAGTAACCATAGAAACGACCAGGTAATCAACCCCAGTGGGACCTTGGTCGTATTCCGACAAGAAAGCTGCAAAAGTTGAGGGCTGCTCTCTTAACGTCTTTCCCCATGTCGAGGGTGGAGTGCAGTGCTGTGCACGATGGTACTCTGGCGAGACGCCCTGTCGGTGATATTGGGGAACGTCTTTTTAATAAGTTTTTGTATTTGCCGTTTAACTTTCCTTTGGAATGTTGTGTGATTTAAAGAGCGGAGATAGACACAAGTGGTAGAATTTTTTGAAAGTCAGTTGAATTATATGACTTCACCGAGGACATTGATACGCAACACAAGATTTTGAGATGATGGCATAAACGTACATCAGATTTAAGGCCGAAGCTAGCAGGATTTGACTTATCATTAATGCGTGAAAAGCATAATAAACATGAAAGGGACGATATTCACGAGAAATCAATGCCAGCCTCCCGTCCCGATTTCGGAGCGATGGTGATGATACCAAGACGGTTGACGAATTTGTGTATCACTGCTCATTGATGACCGCCGACAACGACACCAGCAGAGAGCTTTTAGCTGCACTACAAAGTTGATCATCTACAAGATTTTGATTCGACTGGTAGCCTTTAACGGCCACGAAACACGAATTTTTGGAGTTGCTAGGACCGTCCACAGCGCAAAAATCGGTTGATTATTATGAGCTCAGCATGTCGTAAGAATGTCCGATGACAGTCCAGTGATATTTTTATTCATGTCAGCTATAGGCTAACCGACGCACATGGTGTCGACTTGCTGTCATTTGTTGTTTGCTTACCGCGCACGATGAAAGAGTGCCGCGACGTCGTAATAAAGTTGTTTGCGAGAGGCGAGCGACCCGGCGACATATTCCAGCGGTTGAAATCCCACGGGGTGAAGCAAAATTTCATCTAGAACACCATCCGTTGATACTTTCGCGGTAGGCAGGTCAGGAGTTCGTGTGTTCTGATGAGAAACTCTTTATCTTGCAACAGCCGAACAATGTCCAAAATGATCGGCTGTGGGCGCCGACGTTGGCCAGCATCCTCCCGTCCCACATAAACATCATCCCCCCCCCCCCCCTTTCCTACCCTGCATCTGGGGTAGCTTGGTAAAAGAATGTATGCTCGATCGCATACTACCGTTCAAATGCCCTTCCGCTCGTTTTCAACTTTCATCTTTTAATTTGACAGCCTGCCGTTCTCTAACGGAACTATCAATACTTTCTCTTCATTTTTTCGTTCTAGCAATAAATTAATGTCCACTTCTAGAGCATCTTATGTTGATAGGAAATTATCTGCATCTGGCAAATTTCATCATAGATAGATTACTCCGCGCATTGGGAGAATACAAAAACAAAACAGAACAATTCAAAATGCAAAATTTCCACGCCATTTTAGTATTTCATCATTCATATCACATACTCAAAATTTCATTTTGATCCGTCAGTTCATTCGTTGTTTACAAGCTATTTGAAGTTGACGTGTCAGTGAATTTTTCAACAATGAAAAAATCGGAACATCGTGCAGTGATTGAATTCTTTGTTTTGGAAGGTTTATCATCTACTGAGATACATGCAAAGATGGCGAAAGTTTTAGAGGAGTCTTCTCCTTCATTTCCAACCGTTCACCGATGGGTTTTGGAGTATAAGCGTGGCCGTACAAGCGTTGAAGATGATCCACGCTCAAAAAGTGCATCAACACAAGAAATCATAGCGAAAATACAGGTTATGGTTTTGGAAGATCATCGAACGACTGAGGATGTGATAGCTGACACCATAGGCATCTCAAATGGAACAACATGGCATATTTTAGCTGAAATTTTGGATTTCAAGAAACGGTGTGCACAATGGGTGCCGCATTTGCTTTCAATGCAACAAAAACAACATTCGAATGCGACTTTCTGAGCAAAATTTGGGCAATTTCGAATGGATAAAAAAATTGCGGATACGAATTGTTGCAGCAATCTCCTATTGCAGGGTGGATACCTTATTCGGCAGATTTAGCTTCCCTTTGACTTCTGGCTGTTCTCACACCTCACAAAATTCCTTCGTGGAAAGCATTTTTCATCAAATGAAGAGGTTATAGCCGTCGTAGAGGAGTATTTTGCAGGCCTTTCAGAAAGTCACTTCCGTGATGGGACAACAAAGTTAGAAGATCGTTGAACGAAGTGTACTGATCTTATGCGAGACTATACTGAGCAATAAAAGGGATTTGCACAATAAAAAAAAAAGCTATTTCCTTTCTGCCTTCAAAACTTAACTTAACTTTTGACTAACCTAGTAAGAGTTCTGTCTGGCATTGAATTATGAAATCTTTGTTGATTCTTAGATTTGTGCCACCAAACATTCAAAGTGGCGAAGCAAATCGGCCATGTTGGCGGCCATTTTCGGATTCTAACGACCTTGAGCTTAAGCAGGTTTGCAAAGCTCTACATTGGAACAATCAAGGTTGCCCGTATTGAACCCATCTTATGCTTTCGGTGCTAAGGACTGTACACAAAATAAATAGGACACAATGATTAGTTTGGTACTTTTCAGCGTGCGGGTGAAAATTAAAAAAAATCATTGAAGAACTAGGCAAGAGTCTAATTTTTAAGTTGGCGAAATTTCATCCACATTTGTCAACTGGTTATCGAGATTGCATCGGAAAAAGAACAGATCTGCCAAAAAAAAATATCGGAAAACATTTGCGTAGTAGTGAGTTCATTCAAGGAGACTCAAACGACTCAGTGGTGGTCATGCAGCTGCAAAAAACAAAAGACAGATGATCATGGGAAGGCAAGGAAAATGTTGAATCTGTTCATACTCAACCGAACCTTTTGATCCGCGATTTGGCGAAGAAGGCGAAGGTTTGTTGAAAAAAGATATGAAACGTGAGGGCCTCCATGTTTACAGGGTCGGGACGGCACCAAACCAAAATAACAAACAAAACACGCTAGTCAAAATCCTCGCCAGGATGCTGTACCGAAAGTGGCTGATAAAACTGAGGTGCGTCGTGATGGACGACGCGCTGATGGTGTGGAGAGATGAGCCAGCCATACATCACGACGGGTACCATTAATGGGCAAATCTACCGAGACGATTGCCTCTAGAAGCGGCTGCCGACCTTACTGCGTTCTCACGGAGGTGAGACGCTATTTTGATCAGATTTGGCATCCTCTTTTTTTTTTGTGCCAAACGACTTAAACCACCGTACTCGCTGGAGTTTTGTCTGATTAAGAAGTTTTGGGCCATAATGAAGGCCCAACTTCGGGAAACAGCTATTCAAGAACGAGCTGGTTTTGATGAAACAGTGGGTAAAAGTATCAAAATAAGTCGGCTCCACTATTGCTCAATACCTTATGAGTGGTGCCAAGGGCAAAGTAATACCACAAAAGCTTTGGTTCTATGCCCCAAAAAAAAAAAATAAAAAAAATAGGCAAAGTGCGGGCATTGGGTCATAGAGAAATGAATTAACCAATAAGGTTAACACATAACTTTAACGTTGTTCTTTATTCCCTGAAAATTTGAAGAAAATCCGACTAAAAATTAATTTTGTGCGTCTCAATTTTCCCAGATACAGTCTTTACTGTTAATGTGCGGTCCTATTTTAAATACTCGGTTGAATACTAAACTTCACTGTGACCTTCTATGTCCAAGCAACGTGATTTTTTATTGATCCGTTAAAGAATCTAACTAGAGGTAAAGTTAGAATAACATCGTAGATGACGCAAAGTTCTTGATCGTGAATAACAGCAGACCATTTTAAAGCGTGAGTCGATAATTATTGCGACACTTTCGAACTTGCGTAGCTTTTTTCATACTTGCCGACATTAAGCAAATTGTAGTTGTCAGTGAAATTCTGATGGATGAAAACAGCGAAAGGATATTGTTCTCCTGCATGCAAAATTCGGGGTTGTCGCATAGCGGCTTTGAAAAAACTGATGACAATACAGTATTAAACCATCTCAAGGGTCCTTCAAAGGTTCCAGGAGCGGATGACAATCGAAAACTATCCAACAACTGAACGAAAACTAGGTATAACGTGTAAATCCCTTTAAAGGAATAAAATTCCACTGGGATTTACTTTGCACTTTGTTTTTGTAGTTATAATCTCCGCGTTTATATGTTTTTGTTTTGTTTAAGTAATGTTAGTATGTGTCCATAACCAGGGGGCTCTCTGTGTGAGATCTTTGGTGTGGGGGTTATAAAAAAGGAAAATAAATCGCGCAAAAAAAATAACCAAGATAGCGCTGACTGCACCTTCGAGTGGAATCCGTACATTTCGACTTGGGACTTTGTTAAAAAACTTGATATTTTGTAAAGATTTGTGCAAAGAGCCAAGAACCGACCCAGATTGAATACTTATAAGATGCAGACTTCCCAAATCGGGACGAACTCCTGCAGAGTGTTGCCAAAACACGTGTCCGGAAGCTCTACACGAAGTTACTAACGAAATACCGGTGCTACGTTATTGATGATGAGACCATCATAAAACTGGATTACATGCGCTTGCCAAAACAGGAATATATCACGAGTAAAGGCAAGGCAACATGACCGTTTAAAACGGAAGACGCTGTCGCAATTCCCTTTGAAGTGCCTGATTTGTCAGGCAATATGCACTTGTGCCAAACGAAGTGAATCATTAGTGACAAAAGGCACCACAAACGGTGAGATTTACACAACTGACAAAACGGCTTTTACCGTTATTGAGACAACGCGAAAAAATCGTTGTTATGGTCTATTTTGGCTTCGTGCCCTAATCCAAAATCTCACAGGAGTGGTATGCGGCTACTTCTGGAACAACAGAAACTCACCAAAAACCACTAGTCCTGAGCTCCGTTCAATTGAAAAGTATGGGGCTATGATGAAGCGTGAACTTTGGAAGACCAAAGGAGAGGCGAAGGACAAAAAAAAACGACGATTAAGTGGGAAAAACGTACTGGAAACGGCTATACATGCTCTGATGGTGAGCCTCGATCGCAAATTTCAAGCTTTTTACTCAAACTGATCCTTCGTATGTTAGCTGAAATTAATACGTATACTGAACTATTGTAAACATGTGGTTTCCTTTCGATAACTATAACCGGTTTACCAATCAATTTTATGTGTCGCAATAATTATGGACTCATCCTTTGCATAGTTATGAAGCTGTTGAATTCAAAAATACTTAAAAGATTGCAGAGCCTTAACATCTATTTTAATTTTTGATACCTAACCTTACTTGGATTTGTCAATTTCCTTTTGAACAATCCTTTGGCGAGGTCATGACTATTTTGGATTTCGGACCGGTTACCATTTGTTGTCAAGAAGAAAAAGTATTAAAACAAAAAAGAAAATTAATATCTCAGCTAAAGTCATGCATTTCGATGCGAGGTACACCGCGACAAATTAGAACCTAATTTTTTAGTGGCATAAACGCTGCTGCATTGTTTTTAGTGAATATTTGTATCTTTGATTAATGAAATTCGCTTATAGACACATAATAAATTTCAACTTTGTGTGCTAAACCTTAAGTTTTGGTCGTTTAATTTTTACCTAAATCAGAGTTTACAATTTCCTGCTTCCAACATATTCAATCGATAAATAAGGATATCAAACCACTGTCTAAAGCTTCTATTCAAAGTTTCATCTTCTGAATTAGTTTTTTTACGAGTTAATAAAAATAAGAAAATCATTCTTACCAAACAATCACTGTTTCCTTTGATTGTCGCCTCTTGCCATTTTCGAAATTTCAAATTTGACATGTGGTTTTTCCTATTTCACCTAGCGTGGCAGTACCTTTTTTTAATCAGCCCACGCAGATCGCTGAGCCTTACTGTACCTATCATATAGTCATCCACTTGTTTACGAGACACACCAACGAGAAGCACACAAATCCGAAACCCACCGATTCCAACACCACCTTGTTCCACAAATTTCCTCGCATCGGACGAACCCGCAGAATCGCGTAAACAAACGAAGTAAAAGTTTTGCTTCCTGTACAAGAATTGCATTCTGCGTCGATTAACTTCTTCACTCTGCTCTGCGAAGAGGAACCGTCAGCGGTTCCAAGAAATTTGCAACTGTCCGACTGAAATCCCATCTTTTGGATTTGAGAGGCACTTGTGTGAATCGCAAGGCTCAAATCCTGGGAGCGCTCACCGGTCTACGAACCGTTTTAAATCACGTCAACTATCGAACTGATGCTGCATAGTTCCGTTCAGAACCATTACAGGATGCTAGCACCCAGCCACACGGATACTAGAGAATCCAGTGCTGGGGTTGTGGTTCTTCGTAGCGCGCGGGTGAACTCCGGAGGGGGTGTGCAAGACGAGCTCTCCTGTAGCAGCTGCCGTTGCTTCTCTATATCGCTTTCCCGCTTTTTCCCTGTTCATCCAGGAGAGGGAACGGTTGCAATGTTTATCGCCGAAGTATTATTGCTTTTAATGTTCCTGCTGGTGCGAAGGAGTCGCTTGAGGGGGATGACTCGCAGGCAACGGACGGTGCCGGCTAGGTTTGGGTGAATGGGTGTGGGTGGCTTTTAAGGACACCGAGGTGAAGTAGAATAGGAACAGAACAGGTGGGAGCGATGAAATACGCAGTGTGTTCGAGTAGCTAGCTGTTGCTTCGGGTTTGGCAGAGGAAAATGTTTCGGTTTTGGATTCAAAATTGGATTCGGATGAATTATATCGTTTGAGTGATCTATATTGGAGAGTGTACTAGGAAAAAAAAAATCTGATCTTCGTTGTAAGTAATTTTTTTAGAAGCGGCAATTTTTTGGGTGCGAAAAAAAAACCCATCAAGCGACGTCTAAAATCACATGAGAATTCTGAAATATCCACGTTCCTATTATATATAGTAATCCAAAATCCTTCTGAAACCCTTCCAAGGTTCTTTTGTGGCCCACCATCAGTGAGAAAAGGATGTCGAAGCCAATGTTCTTTTTCTCGGGACTTGTAGTGAATGGGGACATTTACAGTGTCTACAGTGTCGCATTAAAAAATGCGGGAGAAGATGTAATGTTTTTGATGATTATATAAATTGCAATTGTTGTAAATTTTCGATGAGGAAATTTGAAATGTGAAGTGATGTCAATCGTTTTTTTTTTTCAATGCCAAATATTATTATGGGTACCTTGGAAAAACGGCTGAATATCCATTATTCGACCGTCTCATGGGTCCTCCAATATTTCTAGGAACGAATAATAGTGGACCACAAACTGGATAAAAACCGGCAACAACCGGCAAAAAAACCAAAATGGGGGCTGATAGCTAATTTTAAACGGAATCCGAACCTTCTGACGCAGGATTGGGCCAAAAAACTTGATGTTTCGAAAAGTTTGGTCCAGAGAAACGATCCCGATTGAGAAGGTACAGTACTTTCTAAATCTGGACAAACGCCAGCAGAGTGTTGCCACAACGCGTGTGCGGAAATACTGTTGTTGCCAGAAGTCGTTGTTTTGGCCCGATTTGGCCTCATGCCACTACTCCAAAACCGTGCAGGAGTGTTTTTTATGCGGCAAATTCTGTGGATCTTGTACCAAAAGACATGAACTCACCAAACTGTCCTGAACTCCGTCCAATCGAAAGCTTGAGTCAAGTCAAGTCCGATGGAGTGCGAACTTCGGAAAATCAAAGAAGGAAATGATGAGGAAGTGGAAAATGATTAAAGGGGCTTTCCAGACTAACACGCAACGCGGTGGCTACAACACCAATGTCAGTGCTCGTGTTTTGGCTTCGGACATCGTATGATGTTTCGGCAAACACCACAGCCGAGTGTTTCCGATTGCGGAATAAACGCATGGTTAATTTATTTTATTTTTACCCGTACCGTGCTTGTTAAACTCAATCAACTTATGCGCCCGTCACCCAACAGCCAAGAAAACAAACCTATAAGTCAAATTATTTATCCGTGGTAACCAGTGTCATACTGGGTGTATGTTGAGAGCTTTCTTGTGATCGTAACCACTCGGCTCGGGTATTTTTCCAAAAATCAAACACGGTGTCAAAAGCAAAACACGAGCTTGTACACTCGTGTCGCGTCCATTGCGTTGAGGGTTCATCTATAAGCACGAAACTAAGGTGGTAAATTATAGCCACATGGTGGTGTGTTTGTCAAGTTCGGCTCTCGTGGAGAACGGTCTGGTGGTTTTACCAAGGCTGATCTAGCCTTGGTATTTAAGACCGCTGCATAAGAGGTAAAATACCTGAGGATAATACCACAAAATTGTTCCCACAATGTTATGCGAATACCAAATTGCGGTAAGACATTACCAAAACTGTACCTCTCAGGAAACCCCAGGTATTCCAAATAACAAGTTTTGTTATTCGAGAGATATTTTGCTTGCAATTCTTAGGTTTTTGCTTAGGTATTTAACCTCTTATGCTGTGCTCTTTAATACCAAGGCCAGTTATCAAGATCAAAATTAAGTATTCATGTTATTTTCTCCTGCTCGGGATGGTTGTCGTTGGATAAGATGTGGATATTTATTGTGAGATACTTGAAATGGGTTATTGTATCATCGGAAAGAATGGCAATAAACCAGCACTGTTAAATCAATGACATTTATTTGCTTTAATTTTCCCAGAAAATTGACTCTCTTGGAATCAAACACCGTCTGAACTAATTAAATTCCTATGTAACGTATCACTTGCGTGAATACTTTGTATGCTCCATTTAGTGTTGATATTTCTTCTTTAATTTATGCTTTCGATATTTTGAAGGAAATCCCTTATTTTTGATAATTGTAGCCCCCGTCTTTTGAATTTACTCTAACAGTTGAGCCTAATTCTTAACACTTTTACGATTAATTCTTTATTCCTCGATCTCCCAAAGTTTCTCGACAGAGTTAAGGTCAGGAGATTGTGGTGGCCATTCCATAGCCATGATGTAAAGCGTGCATTTAACAAAAAGCGACTAATTGTTCCGATTTTTCATGCGATTACCCTGCCACCTGGTGGTTGATCCAGCGGTCAGTAGTCAATATATACTAAGGTGTGGCCCAGTTAGAATTGGAACATAGACTATTGCGCATATTTCGGATATACATTAACAAAATAGTATTCTGTTTTAACTAAAATGTTCGACTTTATGTGAACTTTAGAAGAAAAATACAAAAAAAATTATTCATCTCAATTTCGAAGAAATTTGCGGACTTTTCCCAGAATACGTTTCATCAACCGGCGCACATTATTCTCATCCAGCGTTTTGGCGATCTTATTCCACTTGATTCTCAATTCATTGATGCTTTTGACGACACTCCCATTCACCTCCAGCTTCCTCTTCATAATAGCCCAAAATATCTCTATCGGTCTGAGCTGGGGACAGTTTGGTGGGTTGAGTTCTTTCGGTATAAACTGAATCCCGTTGATTTCATACCACTGTAGCACTATTTTACTGTAATGACAGCTTGCAAGATCTAGCCAAAACATGACAGGCTCATTGTGGGATCTGATGAATGGCAATATTCGCTTTTGGAGACATTCCGTTCTGTTCAGCTCTGAATTAAATGTCTTATCAGTTATTAAAACCTTGGTATTCCTACCGCAGCTACAGATGCCGTGCCAAATCATGTATTTACGTGCAAATTTTTCTGCAAACACAAACTTGAATTTGGCAGGCACATCTCTCCGAGCCATAGCCAAGTAAAATTGTTGTACCGGTAGCTGTTTGAAATCGGCCTTTACATAGGTTTCATCATCCATGAGGAGACAGCCATTGAATTTTGTCAACACCTGATCATGCGATCCGTCGACAAAGTTTTTTTCAAAACACGCCACACGGTATTTAAGGGGAAAAAACCAACACATTTGGTTTTGGCCCAGACCACGAATGGTTTTCCAAATAATTGCGCACAATTATTTTTCCTCTTTCTTCTTCCATTTTGTATTTCTCTGACGTTCGAACTGCACCGCGAAAAAAAAACTTCTGATGTTGTTATTGTTATAGGGAACACATAAGATGTCATAGTTTACAAACTCGACCACTAGGATCGCTGTAAGAATCAAAAATGTTTGTTCCAATACTAAATGGGCCACACTTTAGTTGCTTATATACTGTGAAAATTTGACAGCTCCGTCATTTTGGCTACGGCAGCTATGGCGAGAACAGTGAACAACTTCGATCTATGCCCAACAAACATCGGTGTTGAATTAGAGCTTGTTCAAGCAAATTTGGAGAAGCTATTCAGCTGTTTCTTTTAGAATAGCTGAATAGCTTCTCCAAATTTGTTTGAACAAGCTCTAATTCAACACCGATGTTTGTTGGGTGGTTTGTTCGTACCGCCTGCTCCATCCGGGACCAAAAAAGGCGGCCATCTTCGTGTCGAACGGATACGATCGTGGAAACATCTACAAGACTCTGGCACTTTTAGAGAACTGCGGAAGTTCGTTTCCAGCCGTCTGATCGTTTTAAGTGACCGGAGCATTCAAGAGAAGCTCAAATGGAAGACGGAAAGCAAGGGGCCGTGAGTTGGGACGGTAGGTCGGTGCGACCGAACGGAATAATATGCCTACAAGCATCTTTTTTTCACCTATGGCCAAAGTTCCGACTAACTGCCAGCCGGTGCTGCAGGGAGTAGAAGTATTTTTGTGAAGTTTTTAATTTCTGAATGAATAAAATGCGATTTCGTTTGTTAAAATATATTTTCCGTTCTATTTTTCCATCCACCCGAAAAAAAATCGCTTATTTTTATGCGCACATTAATTATCGTTTGACCATTTGAGCAAACCTTGGGTCGTTTTCCAGTTTAAACATATATTTCATACCACATGAGGCAGAATGCGCTGGGCAGAAAAACTTCCCTAGACCATCAAATTGCCTCCGCCTTCACGATCTTTTGGCAATATCGTAGATACAAGCGTTTTCCAACGAGTCGACGTACACGGCAAATCCCATCACTTCCGATGATGCTGTACTTCAATTCATAATTGAACAGAACATTTCGACATTTCTTCGCCGTCCAACCCATTTGGGACTCAGCAAAAAGAAGCCTTTTCCTCTGATTCTTTAAGGCGGCATCAATAGCACGTCTTCTTACAGAGAGCTGCAATTCTTATTTCACTCTGAAGGATGATTTGAAAGGGTCTTTCTTGTTTCACCGAACAATGAAACTGGCATTGTCAATGTCACTGTATTTAATTCCTTAACCGGGATACAGTGATTTATAATACCAGAATTTCGGTTCTTAGCAAAAGAAATTAAAATTGTTGAAAAATGATGATGGTAATCGCCTAGTTCATTAAATAGAGCAACAGGCACTTCAAAAAGACGCTCGGGTATGGTGGACTAATCAAGTGGAAGACAAACTGACTACCAGCAGTCTTAGAAATACATTTTAAATAAAGCCTTAGCCGGACTGTTAAGCGCCCCTCTTTGCGAGAATGAGTGAAACTTTACTCACTACTGATCTAGTTCTATATACCGTGAGGAGGTGAACATAGTACATTGCTGCGCCAAAATGTAGACTTTTGATAAGATACGTAAGTGCTGCCTTAGCTCTTTGGCTTATCTGCTATCTACAACTAAATTATTCTTGAAGC
>JAHHFK020000401.1:0-119734 GCA_024533555.2 Aedes koreicus
CGAGGTAGCTTAGGTAGCTTAACAGTGGCTTATTGCTTTCAATGAGACGTTTGCTCCCGTGGGCAAGTACACAACATCCTCGCAAGTTATCGGGTGTCTATGGAATGAATCAGTGAGCTGGTCGTTTCTCCAACGAATATCTGGATGTTTTCATCGGGTCCCAACTAGATTCGGAGAGGTGGAACATCTTGTTTTATGGCTTGACACCCTGTGCAGCCCTAGAATAAAAACTGGAATCTGTTCCTTCATCTGACACTTTTTTGGTTAAACTCAAAAAAGTGTTCAGTTGAAGGAATTGATTCTGAAATTTTTGAACCTGGGCACACTTTTATGGCTGACGACAGTTTTCACGCCGCCGTTGAAGGAGCAATGCGACGTAAACCACCATTTACCTAGTTCGATTTCCAAGTAGAAAACGCGAAAGAAAAAGTCGAAGTATTGGAAATGCTGTCGGAACATTTCTTTCCCAACGTTTTCAGCAGCTCTCAATAAGTGCTCAACAAAATCAAACCTCGACCTTATATCGACAAAATCCGATGTATTATCGTGAAGAAAGGATCCTTGTATCTTATATTACAGTAACTCTGTAAACGGTGAGGACTTGAAGTGCTGCAAATTATTTACAGCCGAACAAGAAAAGCAGATTTCAGCTAACGACTCGATCTGGAAGGTCATTTGAAAAAAAAAAGAGCTAACCTCGAGGCATTGACGCCGACAGGAAAACCAATTTACTTAAAACACTTTCACCATTGGTGGAGGAAGAGAAGAAGGGATTTTGGATTGAATTGCCTCAATCTGGACAAACTGGAGACTCATTGGTAGAATGGATTTTTATTCCGATATTATTCTTCTTATGATTGTTATCATTACCATTCACTTCTTTTACATTTTTTATTTCATTTATAATTTCATTTTGTCTCTAAGATGGATTAAACATTCGGGAAATACAAAGAATTAATTATAAATGGTGTTAAATATTATTATTTTACTGCCACTTGAAAAACGGGACTCATATCCGGTTACTTTCAAGATGGGACAAACCGACCTGATATTTTTTTCCCATTTTTTTTAAATTAACTGCTAAATTTTATTATTGCTTTCAAAAATATGATAAAAAATAAGGCAATTGCGCAAAATAACTCAAAAACGTCGAAAGGTAATATGGGACTGATATGCGGTTACAGGCAGAATTCTCTTGAAGAAGAAAAAAATTAACGCTTTTTACATTAATTACAGAAAGGTATTGAAATCATTCTCATTTTTTATTGAACACCCGTTACAGGCAGCAAAACTTCCCATCAACCTGCTCAATAACGTGCACAGGGTGGTTTTTTGAGTGTACCGTCGTTTCATTCTAAAAAATTATATTAAAAAATTGTGTTTTGCGTATAATTTTACTTCCAATAGTACTTACTTGGTTTACCACTGTGATTCAAAGCTGACCGGAAGTGTGAATAGTGTGGATTTTACGACTAATTTGGTGGCAAATTCCGATTCCAAATAGTATCTCGATTGTTTGGAAACGAAAAGTAATGAAGTCTGCAAAGTGAACAATCGGTTTATTGATCGATTGGTCATGACTAGCACTCACAAATAGCTCATACAGATACATTTTAGAGAAGGCTATTGTATAGAAACTTTCGGCAGGTTTACTGGGGATCAGGATATTCAGGCTTAGCTTCTGGGGGGAGAGGATACATTTTACTGTAGCAGGTTTGATAATGTAGAAGGAGATGTTTCGCTCATCGCCATAAGGCACCAAGAGTAGACAGTCATGTTTGCTAGAATGAAAGATATGAAGAGAAAGTGTTGAAAGTTCCGTCAGTGTGCTGTGCGTGTGAACTTGCTTTTGGAAGGAGATTCTTTTCCCTATATTCGCGGGTTTCGCGTAAGTGTCTCTGCTTACGGGCCCGCCCAAACGTTTTTGGCCCTTCATACAGGAGCTTGATGATCACAAACAATATTAGAATCCTGATCAAATCGTTTTTCAGATTATTCCACTGCTATGGGAAGTTACCTTGCTACAATAGATGGTAGTTTTATATCATCATCATCATCATTAAGTTTGTTCATTCTCTTTTGAGATGAGAAGAAGAAAGAACTTCAGAGAAGTCTATTGAATTGTCGAAAAATTCACAAATACATGGAATAGGAACAACTTTCTGGAAATAACCAAAACTTTGAGAAGAAAATTTAGCTTCCCAGAAGTTATTTGGACTCCCAGTTGGTACATCTTTCATGATAAAAAGCAGAATATCACAAATATAAGGCCTGTACTCTAAAAAACATGCACCAGACAAAAGTATTCGCCAAACATTTATTTTAAGTCGGATTTTCTTGAAACTTTTGGAGATTGAACTAATACAAATGGATTATGTTTCGGCATAATTACTTTATTCAATTTCCTTTCCATCGCTGAAAGCTCTCCAACAAACATCGGTGTTGAATTAGAGCTTGTTCAAACAAATTTGGAGAAGCTATTCAGCTATTCTAGAAGAAACAGCTCCAAATTTGCTTGAACAAGCTCTAATTCAACACCGATGTTTGTTGGGTCGCACTTTTCCCTTAAGCAAACAAAAATTTAATTTTTGTGAAAGGGGGGAGCTGCCCTTTTGGTTACCTTCATCCATTCTTTCTTCAACTCCAGCTCGTTTTTAAACACCTTGAACGATTTTCAAGTTTTGGCCTTCATTATGGCCCAAAAATTTTCCACCGGACGAATCTCTGGGGAATTTGGGGGGGCGGGGGGTTTTGGGACAAAAACAAAGCTTTTGTCTCTGTACCCCAATCAAGAGGAGAGTGTGTGATGGGATGAGGGCCGGGCCCGGCAAAAATAATCTCTCCCCTGCGTGGGAGCGCGGGAAGGGCAAGAGACGGGTGGCACGGGGCGCGGTAAAGTTAACTGTTGATGGTACCGGTTGTGATGTGGGGTTTGGTTTGTTTAATTTACCGGATACCTTGTGATCAAAAAGTTCCGGTAATTTTCAATTTAAAAAGGCCGCCTTTATTTTTTCGGTAAAATCTTTTTAGTGTAAGATGGCAACACTAGTTCTGATATTCTGTCAAAGTGTGAGAGCAAATTATCCATTAGTTTTGTTTTGACAACTGCTTTTGTTAGTCGAAAAATAGACGCTCGGCGATTTTTACCATGGATAAAAAATTGGAACAACGCGTTTGTGTGAAATTTTGTGTTGCAAACGGATTTTCTGCAGCGGAAACGCTCAGAATGTTGCAAAAAGCCTTTGGTGAGGACTCTATGTCACAAAATCGTACATTTGTTTGGCACAAAGACTTTAAAGAAGGCCGTGAAAGCGTGAGTGACATGCCGCGTTCTGGACGACCATCGACCTCAACTACCGATGAAAACATCGCTTCCGTGAAGAATTTAGTTATGGAAAACCGCTCAATTAGCATTCGGGAGATAGCTGCACTCCTTGATATCTCATTTGGATCGACCGAACACATTTTGACGGAAATTCTGGGCATGAAACGCATTGAAGCACGACTTGTTCCAAAAGAGCTGAATTTTTTGCAAAAACAGCATCGAGTTGAGGTCGCTAAACAGATGATTGCGAACGCAGATAGCGATCCCACATTCATGGAACGCATCATAACTGGTGATGAAACGTGGGTATATGAATTTGATATGCTCACAAGTCAACAATCGTCCGAATGGCGCGCCGAAGATGAGCCGAAACCAAAAAAAATCACGACAAAGTCGCTCCAAAATTAAAGTTTTACTGACCGTTTTCTTTGATTTTCGCGGTGTCGTCCATTCTGAATTCCTTCCAGAAGGTCGAACGGTTAACAAAGAGTATTATTTACAAGTTATGAGACGTTTGCGTGAGGCAATTCGAAAGAAGAGGCCAGAATTGTGGCGCAATAATTCGTGGATTTTACACCACGATAACGCTCCATCACACACCGCGCTCACTATTTGTGAATTTTTGGCCAAGAACTCCACCAATACCATCAAACAAGCACCATATTCACCAGACCTTGCCCCGTGCGACTTCTTTCTCTTCCCAAAACTGAAAATTCCTCTCAGAGGTAGGCGTTTTGAATCGATTGATGCGATAAAAAAGAATTCGCTGGAAGAACTGAAAGCCATACATTCATCGGCCTATAAAAAATGTATGGATGATTGGATAAAGCGCTGGCATATGTGTGTTGCCTCTAATGGCGAGTACTTTGAAGGCGATAATAAAGATATCAATTAAAAATTGAAATAAATGCGTTTTTTTTCAAATTACCGGAACTTTTTGATCACAAGGTAATCGGAAGTGTGGTTTGCGCTCTAAATGAACTTTGTGATAAAACATTTTGAAGCTCGAAGCAAGATCTTTAGAAGCAAACGAAGCAAGAACTTTCGAATTGATATTATATATTGGATGTAATTAATAGAGAATTAATTTCTAACCTGTTGCTTGAGTAGTTCCATGAATCGAAAACATAATATAATTTGAACGGATTAACTCCGACTACCGTACTTGCGTAACCGTTCACCCGGCAAATCTATCATTTTCTAATTGATTAGCAACCATTCCCACATATCGCTCCCATTACATGTTTTAACTTTTGCAGTTCGAGAACATAGCAATCCATCAATAACCCATCTAATTAACATAATTTCGTGGGAAATCCCCTCCCGACTGGAGGAACCAAGCAAGCTGCAAGAATATTTCGCTCATTTATTCAATTAACCTTTCGCCTTCACGATCGCTGGAGTCTGCCTTTTCTCACTTAGCAAAGTCAACAGGTTGCCCGCTATATTTATACAGTCTACCCAGCCGAGACCTCTGCTCTTATCACAAGGAGCGAACTCCAACTCTCATCCATGTATATTTTGTTGTGCAAAATTTCAGCGCCAGCGAACGTTCCCCATTCGACGGGTCGTGCTGCGGGGGAGGCTACGCCACGGTTGACTCGCTGCCTTCATCGCCGAACGCCGACGAGGATGACAGCGAACCCATTCCGACGCGGTGAGTCATTTCAAGCAAAAGTTTTTCAAGGTCTTCGGGGAACTATAATGCACATTGCTTCTTTTTTTTTTTTGAATGTCACAGGTACCGGGTGGTGATGGTCGGAGATTCTGGAGTTGGCAAGACGGCACTCGTTTCCCAGTTTATGACGTCGGAGTACATGCACACCTACGATGCCAGCTTGGGTAAGCTTGTGTTTAACGAATTTCATTAGTGTCGAAACGAATTGAACGAAATTGGGTCAACTGATGAGATATATTTTTTAAGCAAACACCAATTTTAACACCTTCCATCTTTTGGTTCTCTCTTTCTCTTTCCACAAGCAGATGACGAATTTGGCGAAAAGACCGTCAGCATTCTGCTAGACGGAGAAGAGTCCGAGATGATATTTATCGATCATCCGAACGTGGAGATGAGTGTAGGTATCATTGTTTAAGCTTTCAATTTGAAGAGAAATGTACACCCCCGCCATCCCCCGCCGTTGCTGTTTTGGCCACAATTTATGTTTTGCCTTCCCCTATTTTTTATATTTTTGTTTTCGAACACGTTCACTTTTTCCGACCGGGCGACAAAAGAAACGCTCAAGAATTGATGGACTCTTCCAGCAACCACTCCAAAATAAGGAGGATTTTGTTTATTTACATTTCCAATTACCCGTCTTCAATTCGTTTGGCTTCAGGATCTGGTGCAAGTTTGGTGATTCTGCTATGGGATGAGACATCTGCGAGGTCATGTCTGGTAGACTGGCGAAGCATTAAAAACAAAAAGCAGAATGATTTGAGTTGAGCCAGAGCTTTATTAACTGATTGATGATGTCTTGCTTCATCTTGACAGGTGAAAGAGATATTGCACATTTGGAAAGTACATAACTGTGTTTTGGTGATTAATAGAATGTCGACGAATTTTCTAACTTTCTTCATTCTGGATGGGGAAATGTTTGCTTCGGAAATGATGACTATTCTCGGTAACCGATTTTCAAACCTCTAATTTTACAAATATGCTTCCACAAAAGCACTAATTTCAGGAATTTTGTAACTATAGGTGTTTCAAAAAACATCTAGAGAATTTCACTGAAGTTCTGCTAATCTTTTTGCAACATTTTGAGTCTGTGAATTTCGATAAAGTTCATAGAATTTAACTGAAAGTCTAGAAATTTTGCTATAGGTTTGAGAGTTAAGCTGAACTTCTCTAAGTTCAGCGGAAGTTCTGTACAAAATCACAGATTCTACAAACTTCACTGAAGTTATTGGAGCTCTGCTAAAGTGCTACACTGAAATTTATTTTCTGGATTGCTGAAAATTTTAAAAGCTATATGAACTTAATTTTTTTTTTTAATTCTGCCAAAATTCTGTGAAATTTCACTATGGGGTCAATTATAGAAGTCGAGTCGAGTAACTCGATTCGACACTTGTCACTGTCGAGTCGAGCAAAATAGCGCATTACAGAAGGCGACTAAATTTGATCGACTCGGCAACCGAACTCAACTGTTTACTGTAGTGTTGAAATTTTGCAAAAGGTCATTGAAGTAATACACCATGCAATAATTCCGGATTTTCATCAATTTAGCTGTCATTTTTGACAGTCGAAGATTAAGTATTTACATTTCCTACTCTTGTTTTGTGAATTACCCTAATGTTTTTGTTATTCAGAAAACCTCTTTGGGACGCTGTTGCTAAGTTGCGATTTGAAGTATTTTTCGAGGAAGTTTTTAATTAATATGTGGACATATCAAGCTAAACAATGCATTAGGTCCTAACATTGAGAGATTCTCTTCGTCGACCTTCTCTTTCGTTAATAGTTTGTCTATTAAACGATTTGCCGATGTTTTTGACGTATTGGACCCTTAACTACACTTCAAATTACCTTAAATCCTTAAACCTCAAATCCTTAAACATGTTTTTTCATAGCCGTAAGAACGCAAAGAGAAAGTCGACGAAGAGAGTCTCCCAATGTTTGTTAGGACCTAATGCATTGTTCAGCTTGATATGTCGATATCTATTTCAAAAATAATTCACAAGAGGAGTAATCTAGTTATCATCAACTAATTTATGCCTGAAGGATTACATTTTTTTTTAAATTTTTGGAGGATTCTCCAGGGGTAAGTTACTGTGCCACATTGTGTTTGTGTTTAAGTTTGTCGGAAGTTGTATCTGTGTTTCAAATTATCTGACAATAATACAATCGAAAATCTATGCATCTTGGCAATCATGAACCTTTTTGACGATTAATACACGCACACTAATGCATCATCTAAATCATATCAGTGCAAGAGAGAGGGAAACAAAACGGTGAGCAAACAAATAATCATTCTAGTAAGTGGTTCCAGAAATGAAAACTTATATTTTATATGGTGGCGAGTGTGTTTTGAAGTGTGGCGAATTGTGTTTTTGAGGATGTTAACACATGGTGACCGACTGACTTACCCCCAGGGATTCTCTGAACTTTGGAGGAATTCTTGAAAACCGCTTTGATATTTTGATAAACTTCTTGAACTTTTTTTCATATATCTCTGCTAAACTTCAGGGAAGTTTCTTTTACCAATCAAATATCTCAAACGAGGTGAGATGGAAACCAAGGAATTGTAATTCTTACACGAATTTGTGTCCTAGCTCATAGTACGAAGCGAACTGTTGGGAAGATGGTGTTTACCATATTTTAATATGGTGTCATGAGCAATGAATATCATTATGCCCATATGAATGATTTTGGAATAGACTGCTTATTCGGTTCGTCAGAAAGTTTCCTTGAACATCAAGGAAACTTTCTCCTGATCTTATGCAAATATCTTTGCTAAAACTCTGGTGAGTTTCCTCCTGAACTTTTCGCAAGTTTCCTCATGAACTTCATGGCAGTTACTCCTGATTTTCTTGGAAATTAACAATCAATCCTAACCTTCCAGAAACATTTGGTAAGTTTTGACCTGAACTCAGTAACCTTCTAGACTTCTGATTCTGCGAGGAAAATTCCTCCAAACTTCTGGAGGAACTAGAACTTAAGGAAAATTTTATCCAGAATTTCTTTAAAAATCTTCTACATTTCTTGAAAGTTTCTTTTTGAACTTCTGAGAAGTCCTCTTCTGAACATCAGAGAAGTTTTCTCCTGAACTTCAGAACAGTTTGTTCTCAGGAGAGCTAACACTACTGGGCATTTTCAACTAAACTTTTAGGAAGTTTACTTTGGAACTTCAGGGGAGTCCTTTACTGACCTTCAGAGAAGTTCTTTCGTGAAAGTTGTGAAAAATTCCTTCTTCAACATACAGGTAGTACCCTCTTTGGTATGTTTCTTCCTGGAATTCGGAAGTTTTTTCCGAATTTTTTTTTTATCAAAACATTGGAAATGTCTTCTCCAGAATTTCTGAGAAAATTCCTTTAAATTTGTTGGAAGTTTCATCCTGAATTCCGGAGCTTTTGGGAAATTTTCTCCTTAACTTCAGGTTTCTTCCTGAATTTTGGAGAAATTCTTGCTCAAACTACTAGGAAGCAACCCCTATAACTCTGGAACGTTTATTTTTGTCCTTTTGAGGGGTTTATTCCAGAATTTAGAGAAAGCCTCATTCTGAAATTCTTAAATGTTCTCATATAAACTTCGAGAAAGCTCTCCAGCACTTCTGGGAAGTTCCAACTAAACATTTTGAAAGTTTCTTCTGGAACTTCCGGGAAGTGAATTATGGAGAGTGTGAGCTGTTTAGTGGAATACCTTTAACTAGAAAATAAGAAGAATGATTAGTAATTTTCATTTAATTCCAACTACCTTTATTGCTTATCTTGAGAGATACGCGTATTCCGTCTACAACGTGCAGACTTCTTCAGTGTCGTGTACTAATACTCGACTATTAGTACAGTCGAGTATTAGTACACGACACTGAAGAAGTCTGCACATTGAAGACAAAATACGCGTATCTATCAAGATAAGCAATAAAGGTAGTTGAAATTAAATGAAAATTACTAATCATTCTTCTTATTTTCTAGTTTTTGGGAAGTCCTTTTCTGAACTTTGGAGAAGTTCTCTCCAGAAATATTAGGACGTATCGTCTTGAGCTTTACAGCAGTTTTTTCCTGATTTTTTTTTAAAATTATAGGTAGGTCTCTTCCTGGTAAGTTTCGTGCTGAACTTCAGGAAAATTTATTCCTGAACTTCTGGGAAGTTCCAATTGGAATGTCTGGGAAGAACTTCAGAACCTCTGGAACGATCCAAAGTTCTAAGAATTCCGCGTTCCTAAATTGTTGCTCTGAGAAGTTCTTTCCTGGTTCTCGGGAACGTTCTCTCCTAAATTTCTGGGAATGTTTGGTAATGTTTTTTATTGGATATTCCTGCTTGAACTACTATGAAGCGCTCTATCCCTCTGAGATGTTAATGCCTGATATTCGGAGAATATTGTTTCGAGGAAGTCTCACTTCCCAAGAAGCACACTACGATCATAATTAAGGTCTGTATCCGCAATAATCCAGACACCTCTAAACATGAATAAAACACAAATTTCGCATTATATTTCCGTCGTAGTTGTTTATTTCAGATTCATGGGATGTGTTTTAACAATTCGTGAAGACAAAACATAGTTATTCGGTATTTGCATAAAATTTTCGAACTTTGCGCAAAAAGGGCTCCGTCCATTAGGGTTTGTACAGACTCTTCAGAAATCGTAGAAGCCGTCTTTGTCCAAATTTGCTGAAAGTGTTTGATTTCTTTGATTCCTTGCTTCTTTTAGAAAGCTTCCGCTTCATCAAAGTCCAATATCTCTCGATTGGTCGTAGCTCTGGGCAATTTGGCGGGTTTGAGGTTTTTGGTACAATGTTCACTTGATTTGATTGGTACCACTCCATCACAGTTTTAGCATAGTGGCATGATGCCAAATCGGGCCAGAACAAAGGTTTTTCTTTGTGACTTTTGATGGAGGGTAGCAATCGCTTCTGCAGACACTCTTTCTGATAGATCTCCTTGTTGATTGTGCCTGTAGTGACGAAAGATTTACTCTTTTTGCCACACGTGCAAATTGCTTGCCACACAAGGTATTTTTTGGGAAATTTCGATGCCTTTTTCGTTCTGAAATGCTCAGCTGTAGCATTTCTGGCCATAGCAGAATAAAAAGCCAGCCCTGGAAGCTGCTTGAAATCCTCCAGGACATAAGTTTCATCGTCCATAACAACGCATGAAAACTTCGTCAAATATTCGCAGTACAAACGTCGAGCCCGTGATTTTGCTGCCAAGTTCTGTTTGTCGTTGTGATTTGGAACTGTTTTTACTCTATACGACTTAAGTCCCGAACGTTGTTTTGATTTTTGGACAAAACCAGGCGACATCCCTATTTTACGAGCCACCGTTCGAATGGAGAGATTTGGGTTTTTCGTTAATATCGTTTTCACCTTCCGGTTCATGGCAGGATCAGCGCGGCCAATGTTTTTGTCACTTCTCGGTTTCCTCTCCACCCTCAAACGTTTCGAAAATGATTTGAGCACATCATGAACAGTGGATTCAGGCAAATCCAATGTTTTTGCAAGGTCCCGTATTGACAAGTCAGGATTTGCCGTACGCCCGTACAAAATTCGCTCGCGTACTTGTTTTTCTTTCGTCGCCATCTTGAATACTAAACATGAAATGTAAACATCAATCATAGTCTTTTTCATCATAGACTCTCAGCTATACCACAGTGAGATTTTTCATTCCTACGTGCAATATTTCAAAAGTTACAATGATTTGAAGGTGTCCGGATTAATGTGGATACAGACCATAAAGCATTTTTTTTTTCATAAAAGAGGTTCCCTGAATTTAAACTGAATCTGATTTTTTGATTTTGCTTAAACAAAATTTGAAATGCACTGAAATTCAACTTAAATTTGGGAAACTTAGACAAATTTCTGAAAATTTCGATGAATTTTATGGAAATTATTGACATTGTAGGACTTTTTCTGACATGCTGGAAGCTTTAGCAAAATTTTGAGAACGTAACTGATGTTTTTAATATATGACGAAGTTTTCTGATACATGATAAAGTTTTTGTTTTTGGTCTTTTTACTAAAGTTTATTGCTGAGGTTCTAGAAATTTAACTGATGCACAAGAAACTTCTTAGAAGTTCTACGAATTTCACTAAAGTTTTATGAGGTCAAATGAAGTTCTGAGAACTTAGACACGTATTTTTTTTAGTTTCGCATCAGGGTGATTATTTCCTTGTTAGGGCGGTTCCAAAAATTGTTTTTTTTAGTTTTCCCGAAAATGACTTTTTTTTAAAGAATTCACAACTTTTGAATCACTGAACCGATTTCAAATGTTAAAACACCAAATAAAAGATAATTGATAAAAAAAAAAAATGAAAATTCAGGCTGTTTTACATAGTGTGTGTGTGTGTGTGTGTGTGTGTGTGTGTGTGTGTGTGTGTGTGTGTGTGTGTGTGTGTGTGTGTGTGTGTGTGTGTGTGTGTGTGTGTACAATCCAACGCCCACCGTTCGGCAATTTTTTTTATGGAAGGAAAATGTTTGCAGTTAAACGAACTGTTTGTTTTAGCCCAGGAGTTGGAAAGTGATAGCTCTGTTGAGTTCCAGTGACCCATTTCAGAATTCCTGGTTACTCACGTCCATTCCGAGGTCACTTTAACTTACAACAAGCTCCGCATAAACACAGTACAAACATCAAATGGATATAGGTACTGTGCATACACTTCCATCATCAAATCTTACTGTTTTGAGGTTGGCACGTATTTAGCAGTATCGTTCAAATTTAGTTATAATCAGATAGATCTCACCGAAATTTGTTGTTGATGTACAGTCTTCATTTGGACGGCTTCCCGGTGATGCGAAAGGATGCATTTATGTCTCTGCAGAAGTAGCACTCCGCTATTCGGCAAATATTTTCACATCATCCTAGTACTTCGCGCACAAATGCAATACAATGAAAATCACAGGTAAAAAAGCACTCCCAAGAAGAAATTTAACTTGAAAATCACAATCATTGTGCAACGAAAGGAATAAAAAACTACACAGCTCACCATCTGTACACCACGTGGTGAGTGCATCTTAAATTATATGCCAGCCACTCACTCGCGCACGCCACTTTAGCTTCATTCTTTGCTTCTGACCAGCAAATGGCCGTTTTGTACATTGCACTGGGTTTCTTTATTCTCTCTCCACACTCTGTCAATAATCAAAATTCCCCGCTATGAGGCGACTCTATATCGACTTCTAAACTGCTTATCAACTCACTCGCGACAAAACGGAATAATACTCTAATTTAATCATTTATGTCCGCGTGGCGCAATAGTCACAGCACTATCAAACACAACTAAGCTGATATTAACTCTTTCTCCGGGTGCGGGGGCGAAGCTCTTTCTCCGGGTGCGGGAGGGAATAGATTATATTCACTACATCTTGCACAAAACACGTGTAGATTATATGATTTCACTGTTCGTTTAGGTTGAATTACGAATATGTTTTTGATTTTATTTTTCGCGAAAAGGACGCAGCAAAAACAAAACACGTCAGTTTACAAGCACGGCTTGCTGCGATCAATTCAGACTGTTTTACACTATATATCAAAAACTAAGAGTTTTTCGTTTTCGGGATTTTTTTTTTTTGAAGTTTTCAATTTTTGGGTTTTTGGGGCATAAACATATGGGGCTTATTTTTTTTGTGTTTCCTTTTTTTTTTGGGGGTGGTAATATTATTTTTTTCTATTTTTTTTTTTTTGGGTTGTTGGCTACCATTGGGTTTCTCATTGTGGTTTTTATTATTTTTATTTGTTGGGGGGGGGTGTTAATTATTTGTGGGGGGGGGGGGGAATTTAAAAAAAAAAAAATAGGGATCAATAGGGAATTTTTTTTTCGCATGATTAATACGGGTTTTTACTATTCTTTCCATTGCTTTATAATCTGATTCGGAGAAAAAAAACATCGTGTACTTTGGCGTTGTAATTTGACGCCCCTTCAAACTTTCTTTAGCAGTATTCCTTTTTGAGACTCCTCCTAAAGCATCACATGGACTTTTACCGTGATATTGGGCGAAAAAGTTCCACTCCGCATCTATATCAAACACTTTTTTCACAGCCTTCAATGTCATCTTATTTTGTACTAACTGCCTGATCCATCAGAAAAAAAGGTGAATTTTCTTAAGGCCCGATAACTTACTTTTGATGAAATTTACACCATTAACTACGAATAAACAAACTGCAACGTGGTTGTGCTTGGTAAACTCCGCGATTGCAGTGAAACTAGTAAATTTAAATCTGAAGTATGACTTTTATTTATTTATTTGTCGTCAATCAATAGCAGACCGTTTTGTTACAATAGTGCTTACATTTTATGTTTCACTTATATATACAGTACGCCTTAGGAAACTAACACATCAGATTTGCATTTTTAATGTTTTGAATCGTTCGTCATTATCCAATTGAATTGAAGTATTGTTTTAGTTTTGTTTTGGTCATAGTAAAGTCTACATTTTCTCCATGCTTATTGTAAGTTGCCATCATCTGATTCAGAGGTACAAATTTGGCGTAATTTGTACGATGATGGCTTGTAATAAATATATTTCTATTTCGTAGTTGCCGCGACGATATGTAAAAATTAAGTTTTGACAAAAGTTCTGCTGAATCAACGCGTTGCGAAACAATGTCATTTACGAATGATACTAATGCAAATTCACGGCGCTCTTTTAATGATTGGATGCTGATGAGCATGCAGCGGGCTTCATAAGATGGAAGCGGAAACCTTGTCCAACCTAATTTACGAAGTGCATACAGTAAAAATTGCTTCTGTACCGATTCTAGTCGTTCTTCATGGGTGACTGAAAATGGTGACCAAACCACGCTATTCCAGTATTGACCTCACATATGCAATGTACAATGTTTTTATTGTGTACGGATCATGAAAATTGTAACAAAAACGTTTTATAAATCCAAGCATATAATTTGCTCTGTTGATGATAGTATTGTAATGCTCAATGAAAGTTAGTTTCGAGTCCAAGATAACTCCTAAATCCCTTGTTCTTTTACATTTCTCAACTGGCTGATTCCCTAGATTGATAGTTATGTCTGGGGTGTTTCGTTTCCTACTAAAAGCTATCGAATTACATTTCTTTACGTTCAGCTGTAAAAGACTTTTGTTGCACCAAATATAGAAATCATTTATTTCTTTCTGGAATGTCATGATATCTTCTTTGTTTCTTATTTCTAAAAATAGTTTCATGTCATCAGCGTAAATAAGAAATTTAATGTTTTTGAGAATAAAGGAAATGTCATTTACATACAAAATGAATAAAAGAGGACCTAAGTGAGAGCCTTGGGGGACTCCAGAAGTGACCTTAATAGGATTTGATTTCTTCCCTTTGAATCTAACTATTTGTTGACGGTTAGTAAGATAGGATTCGAGCCATCGGAGGATTCCTGCCTCAATTCCCATTTTTCGCAATTTGAATAGAAGCATGGGTATGTCAATGCGATCAAAAGCCTTGCTGAAGTCTGTATAAAGAGCTTCTACATGGTTGCCATTGTCCATTGCTATCAGTGAGTAGTTGACGAATTCCAATAAATTTGTGCTAGTTGATCGTCCTTTGAAGAATCCATGTTGCTTATTAGTCAGTCTGTTTTTGATTTGAGAAAACAATTTTTCATTGATATTTGCTTCAAAAAGTTTAGGAATGCAGGAAATAATGGCAATTCCACGATAGTTACAAATGTCCGATTTTTTCCACTTTTAAAAATAAGTACTAGATAGGAACTTTTCCAAAGTTTGGGGAAGATCCCAGATTCCAGTGACATATTAAAAAGCCAAAATAAAGGTGCTGTAAGTTCTAATGCTAAGTTCTTCATAAATACGGGTGGTATTCCATCAGGGCCAGAACCTTTGGAAACGTCTAATTTATTCAAACCTTCCAAGATGTCTTGAAATTTACCTTGACTAACTCCAATGTCCCTTGAAAATTCTGGGAAGAAATTGAAATATTCATAATCGCGATCTTCTTCATCAAACGTGGTATAGATTTCTTGGAAGAATGTTGCAAATAGATTGCAAATTTCTTCCGCGTTATCACCAACATTTGAGTTAAGATGCATTCTAGATGGGAAATTGTCAGATTTCAGCTTAGTTTTAACATAATTGAAGATTTTTTTTGGACCAGACTTAATTTCAAGTTCGGTTTTTGAATTATGCTCATCATATGCATTACTAATAGCAAGATTCAGTTCATCGCAAACCTTCAAATAGTATGTCAGATTATTACTGTTACCATCTCTTTTATACATTTTGTGGGCCTTTTGCTTCCGATTTTTAAAATTTTTTATTTCTTTATTATACCAAACTGGGTGGTTCGAATTACCTTGTCGCCTAATTTTTTTGAGTGGTACTTGTTCAACTACTATTTCAAACAATAATTTATAGAAAACCTCAACAGAAGTTTCAACATTTGCTTCATTCTTAAAGATCGTTTGCCAATCAATTCCGTTAACTTTGTGTCTTATGATATCATAATTTGCTAAATGATATTGAAAGACCTCTTCATATTCATAGTCGTTGGGTTTTTCGTATTCATGAACAAATAGGGAAAACTCAATTGCTGTGTGAAAAGGTTCATTTTTCCATAATGGAAAAATAGATTTACTTACACAGAAGTCTTCCTGAATATTTGTCAATAAAAAATCTAAATAGCAATTTTGTTGTTTTTTTACATGGTTAATTTCATTAAGCCCCAAGCCTGCAGTTTTGTCGAAAATAAGCTGCAATGTTTCATTCTCCCCAACGACTGGTAGTAAGATGCACTCGTTTTCATTGTCTAGAATGAAGTCAGCACTACGTTGATTAAAACCACCGTATATGTGAACTTTCACTTCTGGGGAAAGTTCAGACATAATTTCATCAGCAGTTTGAAAAAAAATGGTCATATGCTTCTTTGCGAGCGTTATTTGGGGGAAAATACACTGTGGCAAATACATGTATTTCACCTGCCATGTGTACTTTCACCCATATCTGTTCGAATTCCTTAACTGTAGATGTATCAATGGTTTCTGAATTAAATTTGGTAGAAATAGCTATTAAAACACCCCCACCTGACTTCTTTTCAGAAATTTCCAAATTGCGGTCATTTCTAAAAACATTATAAGAATGTCCGAAGACTTCCTCACTCCTAACGCTTTGATCCCAACTGGTTTCAGTTCCCATTATTATTGGGAATGAGCAACCCAAAATTTTATTATGAATTTCTTGAATTTTTACCGCACTTTTCATACGGTTAAAATTTTGGCAATAAACTATTATTTCGGTACTTAATTGTGTTTTAGGTGGAAGCGTTTGCAGATTCGAGTTAGTCGATAAATTAAAATTATTAAAACTAATTACCCCTCTCTGATCTAGAGATATCTTCATAAAAAATCGCAAATGGGTGTGCGTTTTCCCAATGAAATTCTTGAACAGCGTCTTGTACAACAAATGAAAAGTTCTCAGAAAAATTACATATTATTATCCATCGCCGTCAAGTTAATTTTTACAGCTTTCAAATATTTCCCTTGTTGTTCAGCAATGAAATTATGTGGCAATAAGTCAGATAACTTTTCCAAAAAAACGTCTACGAATTCTTGAGTTTCCAATTCTACTAAATCCATAATACAACGGTCAGCTTGACACCACATTTCCATCGATCAGGATAGTAATCATTTCGGAACCCAAAGCTTGTGTACCTGGGCAATTTTTACATGTTTTCAACCAACACTGTTCTGTAGGGTTTGCACAAAGAACTTTGAAAAACAAGTCTTGGTATAAAATCACATCAGTTGGAAGATACTTTCTATCTTGAAGAGTTTTGATAAATAATTTAACATTTTGGGGATAAACACATACGCACACAGTATGTGTACCACTCGCTCCGGACAGTAAGCAATACTTAGGACGATTGCTCGCAAAAACTCATTGTGGGATATTGTTCAACAACAACAACAACAACAACAACAACAACAACAACAACAACAACAACAACAACAACAACATCAACAACAACAACAACAACAAGAACAACAAGAACAACCACGACAAAAACAACATCGACAAAAAAAAACAACAACAACAACAACAGCAACAACAACAACAACAACAACAACAACAACAACAACAACAACAACAACAACAACAACAACAACAACAACAACAACAACAACAACAACAACAACAACAACAACAACAACAACAACAACAACAACAACAACAACAACAACAACAACAACAACAACAACAACAACAACATATTTTTTTTTTAAAGAACGCCTCGTTTTGTTGCTACTCCGTTACTAAACAGGACTAGTGTTATTGCACAGACAACCACATAGATGGAGCTTGGGAGTAGCTTTACATCTTCAATGTACAAGTTCAATAATTCTATTTATAGATCATTACCGGGGCCGGCCACGTCGTCACGGTCTTTTGGGGAGAGGGGAAGGATGATTTGTTTGGCAATCTTTGTTATTATAGATCCGTGCGTCTCTACAATTGCCAAGGGAAGGATAGTTGTGTTAGTGAGGCAGGTTATTTGAAGATCATGGATGTTCTGTGGTGAGTGATGCCCAATGAAAGAAAACGCTGTTGTTGTAGACTGCTTTTTATTTTAAATCTAGTGATGAAAGAAAAAGGCAAGTAACAAACGGTAAGGAAGGGAACGGGCCCGGGATTGAACTCCCAACCATCTGCTCAATCAGCGGAACGATTGACCACTGAGCTACCCAGCTGCGTGAAATTCTAGAAACTTCGCTCAGCTTTAAACTATTTTTGCAATTCTAAAAACTTTGCTTATGTTTTTTGGAATTCTCATGAAGCTCTGGAAACTTTTCTGACATCATTGAAATTTAACTGAAGTTCTTGCAAATCCAATTAAGCCCTAAGAAATATGCCATGATTGCTAAAGGTCTTAAAACTTACCGAAGTCCTAAAAGAATAACTGAGAGATGATTTCTAAACTCTTGAATATTTTTCCACCCAATAATATTTAAAGAACTGTAAAATTCTCCGAGGATTCACAGTTTTACACTTATTCGATTAAGTTGACTATTTGGTATGGAGACTTCTGTAAAGTTAGAGTTCATTGAACTTTTTCTTAGAGAAAAAAAAACTTGGCACAGCACTGGAAATCTTAAGCATCTTAAACGAGGGAAGTCAATGACACTTTTCGCTATTTTCAACATCATAAACTTTTCCTAGTGAGAAGACAGTCTCGAAGCGATAAATTCTTAGTAATGGGAACCGAAGAAATATACACAAATGCAGCCCCGGGCACAAACAGCCATTCTCGAAACAGCGACAGCCAAATTGCCATGTCATAGTTATGGCCTCCGCCACAGCTTTGCCAAGTCAATCGAGAGAAAGACGAGAAGATTTAGATCTCCAAAGCCTGAGCCATCATCACTTCGCCAAGGCATCAAATCGATGAGTAATTACTCACTGTCATCTAATTAGAAGGCTCCGACCGACGACAACGACGATGATTCTTATCATATTTCAACACTTCCTATGTACATTGAAATGCCACCACTTGATTAGACCTAGAGGAGGAGAAGAGAGGCTCAATTTCCAATCATCTCATCTCGTAGATGAAGAAGAATCAGCGATGGTGGGCAGGTGATGGATCTGCGTCTCTATATGTATAGCAGACTGCGGTATGTATGCAAATAATTCGAAACACTTCATCATTTTGATCATTTCCATCACCAATGACGGGAGGCAAGCTGCGAGCACATGTGGATCTTGCTCGGCACACGTGCGGTATTTGGAATTACTTAGGAGTGTGCCATTATTGGCCACATCTAGATTTAGCATAGCGTAGCTCCTGCAACCCCCATCCGAGGCAATTTTCGGTTAGAGTTTCTGCATAACAACGAATATGCACACACACAAACACATAGACAGGCGCCGTTGGCTCTGGTTTCAATATCAGTGTCTCTTTCATCTTCCCGATGTCGCTTTGCATTTCCTTCGTTTCGTGTGGATTTTCGTCCATTGCACCCTAGCAAAATGGGGATTGGGAGGGCGACTGTAAACAAATGCAATTTTGGGACGTGAGGGCTTTCCATCATGTGATGTTGACAGGGGTTTGCATAAGTTCAGTCGGTATAAAGGACCATCATGAAATTATTGCAACACGGTTCATCTTCCATATATATAAAACAGAGTGGCATACGTAAGACCACGCATAACTTGAGAAAGAATCGTCCGAATAAATTTGTCTTTTTCTTTTGTTCTGTTCGGCTACGCCCAAGGAACATTTATAAGAAGAGAAAGTTGGAAAAATGTATGGGGAAAATGAATATTTTGAAAACGATAGATTTTCAATACATTATGAATTTTTTTTTTTTTTTGTTGGGAGGTGATGGGGGGGGGGTGTGGGGGAAAGGGTGAGTGTGTGTTTTTTTTTTTTTTTTTTTTGTCAGAGCTGGTAAATCTCACGCCCATCATGTGACGACGAAAAAACAGGCCATCTCACTGTCACGAGAAGAAATGAACTATCATGAGCTTTCTTGTCAATCTCACACCATCATGCAGTCATGAGATTTTTTCGTATACGATTTTGTTTCACAAATTTCTAAATAATTTACTTGAAATTAGCCAAGCAATAAAATGTTATCGATAGAGTGGAAATTTTAGTTCGAGTTTTGTGATGAAACTTACAATTATATCAATTAATGTGCTTGTAATAGCGATGACGAAAACACTGTCACGTGCTGTCATGACGAAAATATCGATGAGATTTAGAAAAAAATCTTCGTCATCATTTTTTCGCCCGATGAGATTTTCAGACGTAATTCGGTAAAAATCGTTGGTCATTTTTCATTGAAAATGACATTTGCCAGCCCTGTTCGTGAACGATCAGTCAAGTGAAGCTCAGCGTGGGTTCGGGATATTTTGGGAGGTTTTTGTGCAATGAGGGGGGCTCTGCATTCATTTGGGGGGGGGTGATGTGTGTGAACTGTCAAAAAATAAAAAAATCCTTTATATTTAGTTCTTTTTGTGTTCTTTTTTTCTTTTCTACGTACACGATGAAATCAGCGGATGAAAAGAACGCTTGGGTTGGGCTCTCGTTTTTGTGGCGATGTTGTGAGGATATAGAAAAAAGTCGGCGGTTTGATTGGAATGCAGCGCCAGGCGACTGCCTTTGTCTGCATTCATTTGTTGGGGTTGGTGGTTGGTGAGGGGGGGGTGGGTGCTGCGCCCGGTTGGATTTCGTTGCGCCCGGTGTGTTTGTCTTTGTATTGTTGTAAGAGGAGGGCAGCACACGAGTAGTTTTCTACACATCATCATCTTAAAATAATCCAAAATTGTCGAGCAAAAAATAAGGAGGTAGATGACTTGAATTTCATAATCTGTTATCAATCACGAATGAACGATAAAAAAAATTGAGTTGACAAACAAGCCAAGCCTGGCTTAAAGTTACTTAAAAAAAATCATGAATACTCAGAATTATTTGAATCATAAAATCGGTTAAAGCGGAACAAAGTTCGCCGGGTCAGCTAGTTTACTATACAATCTTTTGTATTAATTGAATGAAAACCAAATTTGCACTTAAACTCAGTTTCTATACATTTGATCAATTATTGGAAGTTGTTTGGTAAAATTCTCAACAGTTTCGCTTCACGCCATCAATTAGAGCTTGTACAGTCGTATCCGGTTCCTTTTCTCATTTTTCATCCACTTGGTACGCAAGTCATTTGTATCCTTTATTTTCTCCTTGGCATTTCTGAGATCCCGCTACATCATGGCCCAATAAGTTTCGGTTAAGGGTTCGGTTCGGTTAGTTCGGTGGATTCGTGTTCTTGGGGACAAAATGCACCGAACTAATTTTATTAGTCCATTCCAGCACGCTTTTGGAATAGTGGCATGAAGCTAAATCCAGCCGAAATAATGGGTTTTCATTGTGCTGCTCCAAAAATGGAAGAAAGGGTTTTTGGAAGCATTCAGTCCTGTAAATTTCACCGTTGATTGCGATATTTTCTGCTTTTTGGAACGATCATCCATTTTGATTTTAATCTCTTCTAGTGTAATCCAGCTCTTGATTTGACCTTATGAACGTTACTTTTGTGGCATATTGAAGGCGTTACGTTGAAGTTGTGCTTCAAGGCGTTGCGCATAACATGGCAGCGATTCGTGGCGGTGCTATGCAACCAAGGCATTTCTTATCAAAGCAAGCATCACTGATAATTCAACATTTATACACGGGAAATAATTTGTTCTTCAAAATGAGGAAAACAGGTCATGATTTCATGAATATGTTGTGTATTCGTGTTATGAATACATTCAAAACTGTTTTGTCTACCAGCACCTCCTCTGTGTTTCTTTAAAGCCGAAATTTTTACAAAATGGCCCACTCTATAGACGGTTGTGAAAACAAGTTAATAAAACCTTTATAAGAACATAAAGATTTTGAAAATGTTCTAGTGAATAACATCCACTTGAGAACCTTCATAAAACCTATTGGCTGCCATGAAAACCAGAATGTGGCCAAATGGCCACAGCTGTCAAACTTTACTGTGAAATCGAGGTTGTTTTGTTGTTGTTCTGCTTTGTTCGATTCTCTGATCATCTGATTCATTTAGCAGTCAAAAAAAAAGGTCTAGTGTTGTAAGAAATTTTGTTTGCTAGCAAATTATCTAAAACAAATTGTGTTTTCTACAGCGTATTATGCTCCAAATTGTATGCGCAATTATTTTTATGGTGAATATTGACACGATAAGAGCCAAATATTAAGGCGCCTCGGAAATTGTGCGAATTGACAACAACATAAATCAAATTTAAACAAATACATTCGATGAATTAATTATGAATTTCCTGAAAAGTGCTTGGAATTGGATGAGATGATTAAAAGAATGCCGAAATTACTCTCTGATCTACAGTTTATTTGTAAACCATTGAAAATATGATGCATTTATTTTTCCACATTTCAATTATTTCTTATATTTTAATATGGCGATTGGAATATAATCACAGTTTTGCCATAAAGCCAATTTTTCTTCCCAATGACTATTATAAAACTATTTGGTCTTATGGTGACTTCCTTCAATGCCAGTTTGCCGTTTAATGCATTTACTGGAGGCAAAATGGTTTTAAAATGCTTTTTCAACTGATCATCATAGGATAAAATCAATGAGTCCTAAAACGGCATTTCAATACAGCATTTTACGAGTTCATAAAGTCGAAATAAAACCTTTGATAGGAGTAAAAGGAATTTGAGAAACAAGGTTTTAAGATCGTTGTAAACAAGCTGTGTAGGTTCTCATAAACCTGACTAAAATATGAAACCTATTGGCACCTTTTGGTGTCATAATAAAACCCAAGCAACCAAAAGTTCGAATTTTACTTGAGATGAGAACTCAGAAGTTTACATTCAGTTGAAATTTAGTTCCATGGAACTTTTTTGCTGAATAACAAGACACTTCACGGACAAACAGAACTTAATTTTCTTTAAAGTGTCATTAATATTAAAAGGAACTTAAAAGTTCGAGAATAGTTTTTTCTTGCTATTCAACCCAACCTTCAAGTTCATATGTTGATAGTTGAGAACTTGATTTGAACTTCTATAAAATCTCTAACACAAAGTTCAATAAAAGTACTAACCGTACTTTTATTCAGCGCAAAAGTTTACAATACATCTATGTTGAACTACTTTCCTACTTTTCGAAGTACACGTAAAGTTCTGAGTAAAACTTTAGAAAATGTAAAAACGATTGTTTACATTTGAAGAGTGATCTGGTGTTGTACTTCAAGTTTGACAAGATACAAGAGCAAAGAATGGATTTTTCAAAAACATTAAAAAAGAACGGCTTATTTTATTACCATCGTAAAAAAACTGTTAGCTTAATCAGCGGTTGGATAGTCATGAAGGAAATGAATATATTTTTTGGCTCAGGAAGTACTAGCACATCGGTCCCAAGCTCGGTCCCAAGCTTAATCCCAAGTAACTCAAAGAAAATCATCATTTTAGAATGAATTATAATATTTTGTTTTATAAATATATTATAAGTGTTTTGCAAATATGTCACGTTCTGAGCAGTTTGAATCATTCATATTTTATAAGATCAATGGGCCAAACCAGTTTTCTCTGACTATGATTAAGCTAAAAATACTTTTTTCACTGCTGCGAGTGATTTATTCCTTATAGTTGTTCGTAAAAACATCGTTCTATACATTTATAAAACATAAACAGGACAAGATTTTATAGATAGTATAAAACACTGTTGAAATAACATTACATCAACCATGTTTTGCAAAACATATTTTGTGACATAAGGATGGATTTGTTGTACAAGATTGTGGTTTCATTGCCAACGAAAAGCAAATCGTAGATACTAAGAATAGACTTTTCAATCATCGGAATTGGTATAGTAAAGAAGCTACAAACCTTTCACGCCAAGGACTAGGGTTCGAATCCCATACCTGGCGCTGTTTTATTTTTGTATGAGGTTTTATTTTTTTCACCTTTTGTTTTAGAAGGCTGCACATTTTGTGCTTTTTACGTCATATTAAAGTATGAAATGAAGTTAATTGCTTATTAATTGCATGTATTTGTCATTGGACAGTATTTTCAACTTGTTTATAACAAGCTGTGTTGCTTGGGATGATTCGCCCCTAATAACGTAATTGGTCAAATATTCTGTGAAAACAACATAGCGAATCAAAACAAAGATACAAGGTACTCAAAACCGCAAAAGTGCATAGCAAGGCGCAGACTGTAAGGTTTTCTTCGGAACTAGGGGTTCTACAACAGTTAACCTATTTTAAATCGCTAGTTACTGATTGTTTGTTGGCTGTGGGGGGTGGGGAAAATTAGGTGTTACACAAAAAAATTTTTTGTTTGTTTTTTTTTTTTTTTTTTTTTTTTTTTTTTTTTTAAGAAAAAAATAGCCTACCACAAATATAAAATGTTGGGGGAGAAAGGGAAGGGGCCCAAGGGGCTAGACAGCTCCGAATATCGAGCAAATTTTGAGTTGATTTTGAGGCACCTCGAGTAACTCACGTTACTCTGTGAGTGAGATCACTGTCATAAACTTTTTCTTCTTTGCATATATTTTTTCCATTGTGACATTTGGAGACGATGCCGCAAATACGATATTCACCAGAAAATTAAAGAGTTTTATCACCAAAATGGATCTACTTGTATGTTTTATTTCACTTTGTTTTGCAAATAATTGAATAATGCATTACCTCTTTCAGGTCTAATTTCTTGAATAGGATTCAAAATGAAATAGTTGTTATGGTTCCACACATAAGAAACGTTCTTTGCTTGGAGGGCCTTGCGGCAATGGGATTTCGAAGCTCAAAATATTTTCCGAAATCATATACAAGTTTCAACCTCTCTCTACCTTCTCGATACTGTCAATACTCAGTACGTAGATGGGGCCTCCGTTGAGATTGATAACTAGACCACCGATGACCTTCAGATTTCTGTAGCACAAAATTATGATCCACTAGAAGGTCCAAGCGCCGCAGTTTATCTCGGTGGTATGGAGTTATTAAAGCCATTATATATTTTTACTTTTTCTATTCGCTTTAACTGATATTTCAGGTTACCAACAATTGACTTAAGCCTGAATGATTCCACTTTTGACATGCACCATAGGCTAAACATAACAAAAATATTGAGAACAACACAATTTACAGCAGAGAAAAAATCGATGAACTCGATCAAATGTTGAGGTACATCGAGTTACTCACGAGCAACACCGTGCATTAGAGTTACTCAAAGTAGACCCGTCTCACCCCTTGTCTCCGTCCGAAGACAATTGACCTGAAGACGATGACAGCGAAATTGAAGATTTTCAGGAAAATGATGATGACTCATTAGATTATTGATATTCATCATTTGAAATAGATAAATATAGTGCAGCATTGGATTGAATGGATTTGAATGAGTGCATTAGGCAATCACACGAATCCATAAATATAATATTGGTAATTAACCCTAATTAAAATCAGATTAAAACTACGATTGAATCTATTGTAGAAGAACATACAAAAGAATGGTAGATACTAAAGGCTTTATTGTTCTCAACGATAAGGTAACATTTAAAATTATTGTTTTCCGCCATATAATCTATTGTTGATGACGATTTTACAATAGAAATGCAGGGTTGTTATGTATCGTAACAATTAAACAATCAAGTTTTTCTCGAACAGTTTCAAACAAAAACCATTTATTTTATTGTCTTTTTACTGGTAAAATTTTCGCTACAATAGACTTAATTGTCTATGAATTATACTGATAATAGTGTCGTTTTAGTAGAAGTATACATGAACAGTAAAGTTTGCAGTTCAACAACAAAACTTATTATAAATTTATGGTTTTATATTGTAATCCTATTGTAAATTTTTATTCTGGAAAAGGTTGCCCGTTCCGCTTATCAAGACATCCTGGCAAGCAACTTCCGAAATTTTTAAAGTTGCTGGAGGACAATATTGGTACAAAGGTATTAAGCAGTGTCTGATTGATTTTGTTCGGTAAGACTCAATATAAGTAATTGTACTGACCTTATAGGGTAATCCTATTTTGGCTACTAATTTGAATTACATGGCTATATTCCCCAACACTCAAACTGAGGAGTCGTTACATAGTGTGATTCTAAATTAATCAAAACGATGTAGGATTATAGGGAACAAAAAAGTACTAATGCATGGTATCAACGCTTCGAGTAAAATCATAACATAAACCACCCAGTCCCTATGGCACAGTGGTAAGTATCCCGATTTTAAAGAGGAGGACTCGAGTTCGAAACTAGCTAGTAAGTATTTATGAAAAATTTAATTTAACTAAGAAAATATCATCAAATTGAACTCAATCATCATTTCATTACACACAGCACTCTAAAAATAAATTTGCGGCAGGATTAGAACAAAAATGTCGAACACATATGTCTTTTTTATTGTTTTGTTGAGTTCGTTTGACGTACTTTTTAAGCTGAATAGCATTCTCTACAACCTCTTGAACGAACCTTCTGTAAACTTCAAAGTTTTCTTTAGAAGTTTATAAGAATGCTGCTAGCAGCTTAATCATTGAATGCGAACTAGAAAGTTCGGTTAATTACTTAAAAAGTAAGCTGAATAGAATTCTCATCATAATCCTTCGATTAGCTGGTTAAGCCAAAAACACCCTTTTATCAGAACTTTTGGTTGCTTGGGTAGTTCTCGAGTTATGCAAATTTGTATTACATTAGTATGAGAGCCCCCCTCTTACAGAGGGCGGAGGGGTCTCGAGTTACCTTAGAAACATTTCTTGCCTTCAAAAACCTCTACCTGCAAAATTTGGTTCCATTTACTTGATTAGTTCTAGAGTTATGCAGAAACTTGTATTTCATTTGTATGTGAGCCTATCAATTGTATGTGAGTATTTGTATGTGAGTAAATAAAGGAAGCCTATCACAGTAATTTTTTAACGAGGGAAACCGGAGATTTTTTTAAATTCATATTGTTTGAGAATTTGATGAATTATTTTTCCCATACGGGAAAAACTAGTTTACTATCACGAAGGCGGTTGCATTCTGACGAGATATAGCTAGAACAGTTCTAGTAACTAAAAGTTTGGCCATCGGTTAATTGGACAACCCTACAGAAATACCGCCCAGTGAGTTTCACAGATAGAATCATCATACCGGTCTATTCAAAGTTACATCTCTATTATCCCTAAGCCAGCTGTGAAAACGAGATGACACAACGTAGAATCGCGAGCGTAGCATTGCTAGAGCGAGACGGACTTATCATCGCCGTCATCGAATTTTTCCAGCAACCATCATTATTGCACGCACACACGGAGGGAAGACACATCCGCGATATGCGCCTGTGTTCGTACAGTTCAGGTTCAATCCATGGTTCGTTCGTTCTTCATTCAATCCAACCAGATCAAGAAGTCCGTGTCGTGTCGAGCGAGTTGTTCTCGTTTTGGTCCGTCGTCCAGCAGCAAAACTGAAAAAAGTGCTTGTCGTCTGTGCCGAATATCCAGTTTCCGTCGCGAATCGCGTACCGCAGTGCCTTCCGAAATCGGTACTGTCCTCCCAGCGGGATGGATCAGTCGTTTTTTGATGTTTTTCCGAGTGGAAAGTGAACAATTTTTCCAAGTCGGGTGTGATGGATGAGTTATTTTTTTTTTCTTTCATATCGAGGCTAGGCTATAAAAGACCTCTGAAGTAATAACAACAGCAATAGTAGCGCAGTAGTTGCACTGGACGGTGTAGGAGAGAAGAAGCCAGGTATAGACTGTTGTTCTCCGTCACTCCTGTGTGTTTTTTTCTTCAGTGTGCATCGAGGCGGGTGTTCCCGGAGTTGGCCAGTTCAGTGAAGTCGAAAAGAGTGGTGGTGTTGCACAAATACTTGCGCCAGCTGAATCAGCAGTGATCGAACGCAATTGGATTTGAATGTGAGTGTGTTGGTGGTTAAGGGGTCTCCTGATGGTGTTTTGTTGCTGGAAGTGATGAGATTGTGTACATGTTTTCAGAATGGTGTTTTCGTAAATGTCAAATTCGTCGGCAACAGCAACAACAGAAATAAAATTGACAGTGTAAGAATGCTTTTTTTGTTTTGGGCAGTGTTGTAAATATTCAATTCCACGCAATGGGCTGAATTTGATAACAACTCGTTCCAGAAGCTGATTTTCACAATAGCACGTAAGAAGAAATTGTAGCGCTTGATTATTTTCATAAAATTGTTTTACAGTGTATTTTTCTAACTGTAAATCTAAGACGTGAGAGCGCAATATCTGAATATTCAAATTATATTCATCGTTGAGTATCATTTGAATATAACACTTTCTATATACCAGTTAGAGCAATGCACTGTTGGACAAAGTTGTAGAATTTGTCAAGAGTTACAATGTTATCATACACCATATTCATAAATTCAGCTGTTGAACCAAGTTATCGGCAAATTTATCCAATTGCACGAAATGACTTTTAGCAGCACTGGTTTTCGGTAATGGGATAAGATATGGCAACTTTAATTGACTCACTTTTTTTTAAACCACAAAAAAAAACTTTTTTTCTTGTTTTTATTTGATTTGGGTTTCCTTTTTGAATTTATTTGGAGGGTACCTATACAGATTGCTTAGAACACATATCCGGAGCAATTTGCGATTGGGCGTACATGAAAAATATAAACAAAATGTTTTTTCAATGCAATGCATAATTATTATGGTTGTGCTTTATTATCTATTCTTTTAGCATTTCAAGCTTATTGCTTTCACAATTAGCTTATTGCTTGCTCTCAACTTAGTGTTCTTAATGCACTTCCACAGTTATTAATTGAGAGATTTCGATGCCAAGTACCATTTTTGTATTAGTATTATTGTGTGGCAAGTACAATCATACGCTATGCCCAGGGAGTCGAGAAATTTTCCTTAACGAAAAATTCCTAGACCAGACCGGGAATCGAACCCCGTAACTTCCAGCATGGTGTTGCTTTGTAGCTGCGTCTTTACCGACTGAGCTAAGGGAGGGTTGTGCTTTAATTTTATTGATTAAATCTCGAGTACTTTTTCAAATGGACGTAAGTAACATTTGGACGAAAATGAGAAAATCAGCATTGAACTTTTTTGAGTTTATTTTTATTACAATCTGCAATCGAAAAAGATAATACGTCATTTTGATAAGTCAGTATGATAGATGGCATGTTATTTGCGTCAAAATGATACGCCATTCTGCGAATGACAATGTTGTTACGTCGAAATGTTACGTCAAGTTGTCATACACTGAGCGAAATAAACTTTCGATATTCATAAGATTGCATTATTATTATTTGCTTTAATAAAGCAGTATGAATTTCATAAATTTTCCTTATGAAATATAATGATGTTGAAAAAATAATAACATGGAGTAACCTGGATTCGAACCTTGAACGTTGAGGTTATGGGTCGAGTGACTTGACCACTAGTATATATCAACACTTGTAAATAGGAAAGCTTAAAGGCGAACAAGAACAACGTCGTGTAAAACAAAATCCATTCATAAGTCAACCTTATGAAATTAAAATCATCGTTCATAAGTTGAACCTTATGAAATTCGTAAGATTATTTGGCTGAGTGTATTTCACACAGATACGTCGAACTTATTAAAATGACGTATTATTTTTTTCTACAACAAAACGTTGTAAAAATATTTTTCCTAAAAAAATCATTTTTTTCCTAAAAAAAATCTAAATTTTTAAACTTGTGGTATAAAGACTTTTATTAACGCGTCGTTAAGGGGCATTCAAATGATATAATAATCTTTCGCAGTTTCTTTTTAAAAAAAGCGTGGTATTTCCCTTTTTCCCAAAAGTGCAAAAGTGATTTTACACCGTTTTGTAAAAAGTTAGTTAAAACATTCAAGAATAAACCATCAGAAATTTCATCAAACAAGGGCATATATACATGGTTTTTTTTTAACAACATGCCATGAACAACGCGTTTGTTTACATTTTGTAACCTACGTCCTTTTGAAAAAGTACTCGAGGAAATATTATATTTGCTAAGGGCGTAGAGTTATTTCATCATCAAAACAATTGATATTGATCGATTTACGCCATATTGATTGTTGACACAATGAAAGGCGTAATTTAAATCAAAACATAAACTCGGCGAAAAGTAAAAGGAGATACTGGCAAAATCAGGCATAACTTTTCAAATAGACGTATCTAACATTTGATAGGAATTGAGAAAAATTAGGTAAAAGTTCCAGATTTAACTGTATTTCCTATTTAACTGTATTTCAAGTTTTCTTCGATCTGTTGATTCTATAATGTTTAAATAATATTAAAAGTAGTAAAAATCCTGATTTTCATTCACTTTCGCTCTATTTTTGAGAAAATTAACACATACACCGGTTTGCCTCCATACCATACACATACACCATGTTAGATACGTCGGCGTGACATATTGATTGAAACCTACACCGGTTGGATACGTCGGTATTTCAGAACGTTTAGCACTTGCGTCATGTCAGATACACCGGTTATAATTTTTAAGCGCAGATACGTCGGCTATCTGTGTGGTGTATCTGAACTATTTGCATAACATTTAAAAAGATCAGATAGGTCGCATATGAAATTTGGTTCACGTAGCTGAATAATTTTGTTAATAGTATTTGGCAATTGCTACTACATTGAACGTGTTATTAATGACAGGATAGAATGAAAAACTCGATTTGTTTACATTTGCGACATATGTCCTTTTGAAAAGTTATGCTTGAAATAATCAAAACAACGGCGAAAAGTGGAAGGCGAAACCTATGAAAATGTCAAATATAGGCGAATAGTATTAGGCTTTTTGACGTTTAATCACCTTACTCTTTATGGCACATGCAGAGGAATGATGGTTTGTTTTCCTCCAAAAGATTTTCCTTCTTACTTGCACTCCTTTGATCTAAATGGCGCTTTAGTGTGCGTTCGTTCAAGGTCACTAAGCCTAATAGGGCGATCCTTTTATTTCCAGTACTTGGGGGGCCAACATTGAAAATAGCGGAGTCAAACATACTAGCATTGACAGGCGAATATTGAAAATGTGCAAATTTCAATGAAAAACGAACGAATTTTCATCAGTATTATATATTAATCGGAAGCTAGCTTTGTTCTCTGTCTATATGCTAGATCGAATTGTTTGGAAAAATACGCCAAATTATTATTACTGCGGTTTTATAGAATGTGACTGTAGAAGCCATCATGTCCCTTATATTACAAAAGAATTAGGACAGATGATCAATGATGGTAATATTCAATGTTCAAACTAAGTTGTTTAAATTCGGACATATTTCGAGAACACTAAACTGGAATCTGTTATATCACAATTTTAGAAAGTTATACGTCTCTGGACACTGAATTAATCTTTCATAATACTTTCATTGCAGTCTAGTCAAGGCATCTTTTCTCTTCAACTTAGTATTCAATAATTTTGGCGACAAGGATTAAGGGTGGTTCATGTTAAATCCAGAGTGTCAGAATTCGCTTCTGGAAATCCTTCAGAACCAGCGGAAAATCCTGATGAAAACCAGTCTTTTGTGAGTCAAGTTAACGAAAACCAACAACAACGTACATCCAGAAACATTACATCAGAGATTCTGCGAAATGGCAAGAGCCAATAATTTAGTAAAACCGCAGACAGACGTTCACGCTCGAACAAAATAATTCAAATTTGTTGTGTAAAACTTTAAATCTAATTACGTTGGAATCATCTTGCTCAGTAGAGCCGCTTAGTCAACTTATTGCTACAATACATCTGACAGTTTGACTGGCAACCCATTTTTTCCATAACAATAAAAACAAATCTGTGGCGCCATCTGTTAGCTTATTGCTACTTGATATCTTGAGGGAAGCCATATTTTGACACAGGTCAATGAGATGAAGTCGAACGTCGGTCTGCTGTAAAACCATAAAGAAGGTAAATCTAATTATTAAATTATGGAGAGTGTGAGCTGTTTAGTGGAATACCTGTAACTAGAAAATAAGAAGAATGATTAGTAATTTCCATTTAATTCCAACTACCTTTATTGCTTATCTTGACAGATACGCGTATTTCGTCTACAATGTGCAGACTTCTTCAGTGTCGTGTACTAATACTCGTATTAGTACACGACACTGAAGAAGTCTGCACATTGTAGACGAAATACGCGTATCTGTCAAGATAAGCAATAAAGGTAGTTGGAATTAAATGGAAATTACTAATCATTCTTCTTATTTTCTAGTTAATTATTAAAGATCTTCAAGCAAATCAGTTCTGTTTCTTGGAGCCGAACCAGCTGTGGCTGAAAGGCTCATTAATAAAGATAAATAATAATAATAATAAGTTCTGTTTCTGCTTTCGATTGGAACGGTTGAGAGTATTGTTCATTCGCGCGTTAGCGTTCTTCTCTACGGCATTGTAATCAATTTGCATTGTTCTTGTTTCATCAACCCGGTCGCTTTTGTTATAGCAGCAATGTGCGAGTTGAAGCTGCATATAGGATAGCAGATGAAAAGTCCCTTCTCGTCAAGTTCAAGTCTGAGCAGTCGATGTTGCACACGTTGACCGCCAACTCGGATGAACTTATGTCACCGACAAACCGACATGAAACTCAATCTTCACTTTTGATTAAGAATCCATAACGATCGATTCAAATGTGCAGCGATCCCATCTGTCAAAACCTATAGAATCATTTTTCCTAGATAAAATTAATTTGTCCAATATTGTTCAGACATGAACCTTCTAATCATGTTCCCAAGGGTGTTCGTGTCTTCAATAAACGTTCTCAGCGAACACGAAGATAGATGTCAGTAATATGATTTGAACAGAAATATTAAGACATTTTCTATTGTCATTCTTGTCGGTTTGTCGGTGCTTATGTTCCATTATGGGAATGGAAAAAAAGGTTAAAGTGCACATGTCACAGGCCCAGGATCACATCTGCTATGTGCGAATATACGATCTCCCACCAGAGGTTCCTGACCAGGAGATCGTTACGGTGCTGTCAAAATATGGACATGTAAAACGCGTCGTGCGGGAAAAGTTTCCTCCGGAGCTGGGTATACCCGCCTACACTGGTGTTCGCGGTGCGTACATGGATGTGAAGCAGGAAAACCCGTCATCGCTGCACTTTGCCAGTCGGAAGGGAAACATATTACGAACCCAATAAGGACAAATGCTTCATCTGCAGGGAAGAGGGACATCTGATGACATCCTGTCCCAAGCGGAAGTATCGAAGTCAGCCGAAATTGCGTCATCAAGCAAATGAGCAGAGCGTTAAACTGAAGAAAATGACCGGATGTGCTGAAGGTACACCCACTGTAAGATCAGAAGCTGAAGATAAAACCGAGGAATCTGTCATCATGCCGGTGGACACCGAAATAAATAGTGATGAACCGAAGGAGATGGAAACTCGCGATCGCGCATTGTTACAGTTCGCCGCATTCATATCAACGGGGATCAGTAAACTAAAAGAGTCAGTTAGAATTGCTAAAGAACAAGAAGAAGCTAACAAAATCGCTCCTGAGAAAGAAGAAGAACCCTAGTTTGTTTAAAAAATAGTTTTTCTTTGTGTGTAACCCACAAACATTGCCTATGGCTCCGTAAAGCTAACGCGATTGAGCCGTACAAATAAATAAACTGGTTAAAAAAAGTAAATCTCCAAGCAAAGCCCATTTACTGGCAGAAGCAATGATGCAGTCGTTCTGGATAAAGCAGATTACGGCAATTGGATGACAGATAAAAAAACAGAAAGCTGAGGACTGACCCCCTTCTATAAAGAGTGCATCAAGTGGACACTGAAGGAATTACAATTCATTTAGTGGCAATTCTACGGATAGTTTCAAGTCCAGTTCTACCTAGGATCAAAGGTGTATCTAAGACTCACAACACGCGGAAAATTATTTTAACAGAGGGTTCTCCTGTGTACTTGTTCAATGGTAAATAAAGATATTTCAAAGTATGACTAACCTTTCTCAAATATATCAGTCGAAAAAGATACAGGAATTAGCTAGACAACTTCATCAAGGCATCAGAGGATATTGGGGAAGACGAAACCATGGTTTCATTTGATGGCAACTCTTTTCCCTAGTGTCCCGGTAAAGGAAACTCAGGTGCAAACTACTGACGGAGTGGCTTTTAAAACAAAGTGAGGATTTAGCATGTCGAATCAACGTTCGATTACGATGGCGGTCAAGTTAGTACTCAACCTCACCGGCCGATGGCGCCATCTATCGCAAGAGAAATTTACTATCGTGTAGTACATTCTAGTAGACGGCTACTGTCAAAATTGCAGCAGAATCGGACTCGTAGTTTTGTTTTGATCGTATGTGAAAGCGAGCGTTCTGCGGATTTTAGAGAAATGGGAAAAAAAAATGTTTTTGGAAGGAACATCGCACAGCGAAATCAAAGGGCGCTTGGATGATGTGTACGGTGACTTCCCCTTTCGAAGGCAAGCGACACAATTTGTTTAACGAGTTTTAACGTGGTTGCACGTCTGTTTTTTCATGAGCCAAGCCCAGGAGACCCTAAACGGCTACCACAGAGGATAACGTGACAAAAAACCATGATCTCGTATTGTCAGACCACCGATTGAAGGAGCGCGAGATAGCTAAGACAGTAGGCATGCGTGAAATTTTGGGCACGAGAAAGCCGTTGGCGCAATGGGTGTACTCACAGACGGCAAGCGCAACGGTGGGACCATTTCAGAGCAGTGTTTGACGCTGTTTAAGCGCAATCCGAAGGAGTTTCTGTGGCGGAACAGTTCAAACAGTGGACTTCACCCGGCGAACGTGTTCCAAAGAAGGGCAAGACTGTCATATCGGCCGGAGAGGTGATAACCACCGTTTTCTGGGATTCACAAGGTGTGTTCTACATCGACTTCCTGGAGAAGATCTAAACGGTTGTTGTTTCCAAACTTGAAAAAGTCACTCGGCGGGCAGAAATTTGAGTTGAATGAAGCTTCCTTGCCGACCTCGATAAAACAAATTTTTCAGACGATCGAGCATCGCTGGGCTAAGTGTATCGAGCTAAAAAGAGACTATTTTGAGAAATAAATCGCCATTTTTCCACAAAAAAAAGCTTTTCTTTTGTTAGCTACGTACTTATAGGACTGCCCTCGTATCTCAAGCTTAAAGAGTGAGTCGATATTTTTTGCAACACGGTTAAAAGACCGGAGCGCGTAGCTTTTTTCATGTTGGAAAACATCCTTCGGCAACATATGGGAGTGCAAAATGGAAATTCTAAAATTGAGAGCGTCACGGAAATGATCAGCTTTTGAACATTAATAACAACATTAATAACTCATTAATTTACTTCAATTGGTTGGAAATATTTTAGCAGTTAGTTCCATTATTTGAGAATTTAGATATTCGGCAGTAAAAAATTCAAAATCAGGAAGAGGTAAAGTCATGTCTTATAATTGTGAAAACCGATAATTCCTATCAATTTTTCGTGAGTGTTACTAACGCAGACTTTGGATTACATTTCGTGCTAAGGCTTGCTAGTAATCTTAATAATAATTGAGGTACAAGCCGAAATGATTTTGGTGGTACACATCAGGTTCTACATTATTATATAGTTTACCTTGCCACCACCGGAAGGAAGGGAAAGTCCCATATGATTGCAGTTCCTTTGCAGTTTCCCGTCTATCACATTCATTGGAAACTACGTAGAACACGTTGGTGCCGGTGGTCATTTTTAACGGCTTGGAGTTGAACAAACTATATTCCGGAGTATATTTATTACAGCACACGGTGTCTTATTGCTCAAGAAAACCGGAAGGAAATATTAATTTGGTAAGTCCTTTTTAAGACGACTTTTAATTTTTTAATTTTTCAACTGGAGTTCAACTGGCTTAAGGGCAGTCAAAACAACGGCACTTTCGGGCCACAGAAGGTCTTAAAAAGAGTTAGCATTAAAGACATTTGGTGATTTCTATTAAAATTCCCTCTGCAACTCGTTGCATCAAGCATATCAGCGTAGTTCGAAGGCGAATACTTTTACAATCCTAACAAACGGCCCTATCAAGGACCTTAAAATGACTACAAAAAAGTTATATTAACAAAAAAAAAAATCAAATTGTTATCCAACCATGTGTCTTGTACACAACCGCTCTGGGTTTTTTTAAACTTGGCAGGAACTAAGCAAAGCTTGCATACTTCTTATGCTTGTCCAACGTCCCACTAGGACCGCACATGCGTTACAAAATTTCGCCAAGTAACCCGTTTGAGAGCTGCTTGCCTCCAGTTCCTCGAGTATCCCACACTTCCAAGATCTTGCTCTATTAGGTCTAACCGCAGACAGACATTCAAGCTTGAACAACCCAATTCAAATTTGTTGTGTAAAATTTCACATCTAATTTCGTTGGAATCATCTTGCACAGTAGCGCCGCCTAGTCAACTTATTGCTACATTATATCTCATAGTTTGATTGGCAACTCATTTTTCCCTTACCAACAAAAACAAATCTGTGGCGCCATCTATTAGGTTACTGCTACTTGATATCTTAAAGGGAGCCATGTTTTTACACAGGTAAATGAACATCTCTTTTCGGGATTATTTTTCGGCATTTTTAAAATGAACAGCGTAAAAGCTGTCATCAACAAGTTCGGAGAACATAACTCGTTCGGTGAGCTGCCAAGAAGAGGAAGAAAACCAGGTCCAGCTGACCCAAATTGGATCGGAAGGTGGTCATCCTTCGGAACAGATCGATGTCGATTCGTAATTTTGCTAAAAAGGCTGTTACCTCCGTTGGAATGGTGTAAAGCATCAAGAAGCGCACACTGAAAATTAATTTTAGTTTATACTACGAAACCATATCAACCGTAGAGGCTGATTTGTCCTTCTGAATATAAAAGACGACATTTTGATCCGATTCGGGATTGCTGGAACTGGGTTCGTTTGAATAAAGGAAACATTGTAAATCATAACTCATTAGTAATTTTTCATTCCTTGAAAATTTCAAGAAAATCCGAAATTCGGTTTAATTTTGGTGAGTAAATATATGTGTGCCATTTTTATCGAATACACCCTTTACTCTCCAATTTCTTAACTCAGCGTAGAAATATAAGAATATACAATGACGGACAATACAATAAGACCAATGCTTGATTTCCATACAAAATGGTCATGTTAGGGGGCTTGCCTTTCATTTTCTCGAGAACCAATTGAGCTGGAATTATTGCGGCTGTAGTCCAGATGATGATGATGATGATGATGATATAAAATACCCTTTTTTGGGGCAAGGTAACTTCCCATAGGAGTGGAATAATCTGAAAAAAAATTTGGAGGGATTTTATATTTTTTGTGGATTAGCCGGGTGGAAGGGCCCAAAAAGTGTGGGGGGGCCCGGAAGGAGAGACAACTACGGGAAAACCGGGGATATAGGGAAAAGAATCTCCTTCCAAAAGCAAGGTCACACAGACAGCACTAGAATCGAGCCCTCGTTTAACAGAATAAACCTAATAGATGGGGTCGAAGAGCCCGCCCTCGTTCCGCGAAATGTTAACAATAGGGAGGAGGCAGTCCCATGCTCCCTATCCAAATCGTTTTACTTGGGTGCCCTGATGGTCCCTCCCTTTCCCCGTTATATGTTATTTAATATTTAGTATATTTTGTACACAAAATATTAGGATATCACTATAGACAAACATGGCAATTTATTCAAATTTCAAACTTGAATGATACTACCAATGGATTGTTACTGAAAAATAAATAAAAATTAGATATGAATCAATATCCTTCTTGCACTGGAAAAGCTGAAAACAGAATAGATCATTCCAAATATCACCGATATTGTTTTAAAAGACATGTAGTAATATTTTTTCTTTATACTGTTCTAGTAACATTTCAAAGAGAGCAATAGGAGTGAACGAAGAATCCGGTTTGATGATTCCTGAAATAAATGGCTTATCTTACCATAATGCCATTAAACACAATATTAAAATATAATCTTACATTGCTTATAAGCACATGCCAGTCTTCTAGTAGTTAAAGTTCAGAAGTGCAATTTTAAATTCAATGTTATGCTGAAATGCTGAAATACAAATTGAGCCTTTGATGCCTGTCATGTTGCTCCCGGCTCTTACATGGTTTTGGAATGCAAAAATGATTCCAAAGCGTGCTGAAATTATTGATAAAATGAGAATGGGAAATATACAATATGATTTAAAGGTACACGATCTTCAGTCGCACCCCCTCACTTCGCTATTGTCAGATTGACAACATTGCCCAGGCTACACCAACCAGCGTCTCCATGTTTCAGCTGGCAGTCTTTTGTGATCATATGACTCGTGGAGGCGTGAGGTAGGAACTTGTGAGGACGAGAGGTCGGCCGCACCCTCATTCGAAGTTGTCAACTCACCATTTGAAGCCCATTATTGCGGCTGTAGTCCAGAAGTAGCCTAAACTCTCATCTGCATTAAATCCATCATTTTTCATTCACCACTTTAAAAGTTACAGACACCGCATACGACAAAACAATAAGACCACTTTTTGATTTCCATAAAGGATGCTCGAATTTGAGGATCTGAATTTTGATTATTAATGCACGAGTCATTTTAATATCAGTATACTATAGATTGTAATTCACACTCATCAACATGGCCTAAGCTATGGATATCAAAAGGAGGTCTTATTGTTTTGTCGTAGGTGGTGTCTGTAGTTTTTGAAGTGGTGAATGAAAAATTATGAATTTATTAAAGACGAAAATTCAGGTTATTTCTAGGCTATTGCCAAAATTTCAGTTCAATTACCTACTTCACGGGAAAGTGAAAGACAAGCCTCCAAACATGACCATTTTGTATGAAAATCGGGCTTTGGTCTTATTGTATTGTCCGTCACTGTAGGAACATGAGATTTTTTAACAGTTACCCTATTCAATTTTCATAGTACCGTACTCTAAGTCGAGAGGCGCCCACTGATGTGGCGGAGGTGTGGTATCACATAACATGTCAAAACATCGAGTCAAGGACTTGTGGCGTGAAGCGAACGTCGACAAGATGTTTTGACATGCTTGTTTGTCCGCTGGGACACTTTTCTTCGAATAGGATCGTCATTTTGTCTCCATTCATTCCAAATTCAACCCACTCGGTGGTAGTATTTGAGCTGTACGAAACATTTTTAGACTCATGTCCGGGGATCGAAATTATCCACTTCTGGCATGGTGTTGCCTTGCGCTAAAGTAGGACCCCAATAACCTCCGGTCACCCCGAAAAATTGGACCAACAGATCTTGCACCTAACGTTGTTTTCTTGTTTTCTCCTACCAATGTAGATAAACCAACATCCGTGGTAGCAGCAGGCATTTGCATCAATCAGACGCAGAGAGAAGACCGCTATAATAGCACCAACAACAGCATGCAAGCAGGATGATGACTACAACAGCCGCCCGTGTGATGATTATGTTTTCCGAGATTGTAGTCCGCTCCTCCGCACGCAGCTAGATAGATGTGAGTGTGTTGTTTATTTCCGTGTAAACAGATAAACACCGACGAAAACTCCATCATCAGCGGCCAGGCAAAGAAAAAAGGAAATTTTCTCTGTCAGTGTGGATGTGTGTTGTGGCATTGGAGAAAAGTGTTTGTGTTGTGCAGCGAGTGATCATGGTATCACGACGACTATTGAATAACAACAACAACAATGAATGTGACAATGCTGATCGTACGTAGGAGCTGTCGTGTATTGGTGGAAAGATAGTAGAGCAAAGCGCAATGCTTGAGCCTTCCATCATCCATCGGTGAATGCGTGTGAAGCGAGTTCGTCGAGTCTCCTCAGTCAGTCTATCGCGATCCATGAAACATCTAGTTGTTGTTGTCGTCGTCGTTGTGTCAAGTGTGAAGAGGTAGTGAGTGTGATTTGCTTTAACAGTAAGAGATTCAAGATTGGAATTTCGCTAGAGAAATTAAAAGAAAAAGAGGGTTTTCCACCCCTCCAAACCCCAGCCTCGGTGGCGAGAGGGTCCACTCCGTAGCGATTCCAAGAAGAATGTTGAATTTTAAATGCTATTTGTTGCAGGATCGTCCCTTTGCGGATTAGCGGAAGCAAGTGAATACGTTGGTGGATCGTCGCACCCTTGTCGGTGCCCGTCATCGTCGTGCGGATGTTGAGTTTGATGGAGAAGAAAATGTAGACCACAAAGTGAAATTTTCCGACGACTAATTCCCCGCACAATTAGCCCCCACCAGGTGGAAATCTAGTGAAGAGATATCGAAAATAAGCGAAATTTATATGAAGGAAGAAAAAAAAAAGTTGTGTGAGCAAATGAGCTGAAAATGAGTAAGATGTGAAAAAATATGAAGAAAGAGATGTAGGAAAAAAAAATTGTAGTGTGTATCCGTGTGTTGTTTGCCCCACCGCTTGCTGGCTGTCTAGCTGCAGCCGCAGCAGCACTGGAGAAGATTTACACAGCGAAAACGTAACGTGTATTGAGAGGAAGGAAAAAAGTGAGCAGTCTGTCAGAGTTATTAGTGTGTACGCGCGGCGAAGGAATAAAAAATAAATCAAAAAGAGTTTCTTGTGCCTCAAAGTTTATTCGGGTTTGGGGGTTTTCCCCGTTGTATTAAACCCCCTCCTTTCGGAAAGTGGCGTGTTTTAAGTGTGCAAAGTACCCAAATATATAGCCCAAAAGAAGAAGACAGCCCAAAGTGTATTTGGCTGCATATGTCATCGCACATATCGATCTTAATTACACTGTCGTTAATACTGGAATATCCTACCAATAACTGATTGTATCGATTTCACCTCCGTGCAGAAGCGCGGACACAGGCACTAGCAGAATTACACTAAATTCAGAATCGGATTTAGCGCTCCTAGCAACTGTGTTTAGCCTGCTGCCTTTTTAAATGGATAACAACATACCGTCGTCTGGACCGACTGAAAGGTAATTGGATTGGTAGTATAAATGTTTCGATCGATTTTGTTTACGTTGGTTGGATTCTTATGATTACGATTAGAGCCGTGTATATCGCGTGTGTACACACACGAGTAGCGGATCCGGTTACCGGATTTCGCTTTGCTATTGGTAGGAAGCAGTATACTGAGTTTTTGTTTTTTGGGTTTCTCTTTTGCCAGTACGATCTTCTATGATGTTATTCATTGATAAGCCTTTTTCGCTCATTCGCACATGATAATTGTAAGACATGTTCATAATTATTGTCCTGTGTTACATATTGCCATTTCATCAATGTTATAAAATATGCACATCCATAACACGAGAGAAATCCATAACACAACATAATTTAAATTATGTAGGACATCTTTGCAATGAGTATAAATCGATCTATGAATGGGCTAAAATTCTGATTATTTATATTACACATTTTTCTCATTTATCTCATCGCTTCGTAAATTATCCAGTTCGAAAACAAAGGATTGCGTGACTGTTAGGGTTTATGATTTTTGTTTTTTTTTTTGGTTCAATGAAAGTTGGAATTTTGGAAAGATTTTCTCCTGGAATTGTCATCATTTTCGTTTCCATCAATATTTACTTTTAATAATCAACTGTCTCTGTACTAGAATTAAAAGGTTGAAAACAGACTCTTGACTTACTGTAACAGGTAACGAAGCAATGGTGTTACCCATAAAACTTAGTTCATTTGAGATGTTCGAAAATCCCTCTCAATCCTCAAATTTCACTTTTAGGATTCTCATACAGTTTCACTCCTGAACACTCACAGCGCTTGAAAGTCATTCCAACATAAAAATGGCTTGCATGACTTATGTTTCAAATGGATAATTCTGGGTAAGAAGAAATAAGATTGAAATGCTAAGAAAGAAGAAGTATTAGTTCTCAAACTATATGAAAACCACCTCCAATGATCACTTAATCCTGTTTAAAAATGCTGAGAAAAATTCGACACCGATATTGCCAAGATAGGATTGGTTCCATATTTGATCGCCACATTCCGTGTACCTGGAACCTTCCACGAAGTAATTCAGATCCTCGATCCGGAAACAGTTCATATGGTCCTTTATGTAGTTCCGATTGAAAATGCGAAATTTAGTCCGATATCTCTAGGATTCAAACGATTCTACTTGAGACTACTTTTTAACCGTTTAAAAGGAGAATTGTCCCCATAAAAACCGATTGGTCTTATCCGTAACTGTTCTAATGATCCCACTGGCGTCTCGTGTCCTCATGTGCAGCTGGTGCACTGCACGACCTATCTCTACTTGAACAAATGCAATAATCAATGCTGTTTTTATCTGTAATTGATTCCCGGAAACTAGTCCATCGTCTACTACCCAGGATACCTAAATACGCATTCGAATTCGAATTCACATTCGCATTCAGCCGTGTTTTCCGAGCAAGAAGCTAGAACAAACTCCTCTTCGAATATATAGATGGGCTTAGGAGCTGTTCATAAACCACGTAGACTTTTTTTTGGGGGGGAGGGGGTTTGACCAAAGTCTACGAGGGGGAAGGGGGGGTTTGAGATTTTCAAAAGTGAGTTTACGTGGTTTATGAACCGGCCCTTATTGATCAGGCCTCCCTTAGCTCAATCGGTAAGGGCGCGGCTACAAAGCAACACCATGCTGGTGGTGGCGGTTCCCGGTCTCGTCTAGGAATTTTTCGTTAAGGAAAATTTCTCGACTCCCTGGGCATAGGATATGATTGTACTTGCCACACAATCATACTAATGCAAAAATGGTACCTGGCATCGAAAGCTCTTAATTAATAACTGTGGAAGTGCATTTAGAACACTAAGTTGAGAGCAAGCAATAAGCTGATTGCGAAAGCATAAGCTTGAAACGCTAAGAAAGAAGATTGATCTGGCTTTTTTCTTTTTGCTTGGGAAATTTTAGGGAATATCTTTACCAATCTTTTGATATGCAGAAGAGCGACATTATCGGACAAATTCTTTCAGCGAGTGCAAATTAACACGTTTTTACTAAAAGTCGATGTGTCGAATTTTATACAGCTTATTTCTACGCTGTCAATGTTGCACTTTTTATGGTCTAAATCGATGAAATAGAGCAAACGTGTGGCAACATCCACTGCCTTGACGAGTAAGAATAATCAAACAGTCAGTTTTGTAACCTATAAGACTGATTAATGCTGAGTTTGAAAGATGTTGCACAGGTAAAAAGTGAGGCTACGCGACGCTGTTTGGAGGTTGTATTAAAGGTTTTGTATGCAATTTAGTGTTTTTTTTTTTTTTACAATTTTTCCGGGAAAACTGGCTGTTTTTAATTTTGACCGGATTCGTTCCAGTTCCCAGAAATTTTCCAGGAACTTGCCTGAAGTTGTCCACAAACTTGCAGGAAATTCTTCAAGAGCTTGTCTGAAGCTCTCCAAGAACTCCGTACCACAATGTACGAACCTGGTTCTTCGCCTTCCAGTGTTTTCGATAGCGTGATGCAGTGAGTCGTCAGGTTCGACATCGACCGATGTTGGTTGGAGGGGGGATCAAATCCAAAAGGAGACCCTTTCCAGGCCTACGGATTACATCACGACCTTGGCATAGGCCTCGACATCACAAGGCCTAATTTCGTGGTGTGGTCAAAATGTATCACAGGTACACATGCACTTTCTTCGATTGGTTACTAAACGAAAGCTGCGCAACGCCGCCAAATGGTCCAACATATTTTATTGAAGGTTGTACTAAATGTTTTGTATGCAATTTAATATTCATTTTTTTCAAATTTTCCTCGAAAACTGGCTGTGTTTTATTTGACCGAATTTGTTCTAGTTCACAGAAATTCTCAGGAACATGCCTGAAGTCCTTCAGGAATTTGCTGGAAGTTCTCCAAGAACTATCCTGAAGCTCTTCAGAAATTTACCTAAAGTTCTTCAAGAACTTACCTGAAATTCTACAAGAACTTGCCTGAAGTTCTCCTGAAAATTGTTTGAAATTCTCCTGATAATTGCCTAAAGTTCGTCTGAAATTGCCTGAAGTTCTTCTGAAACTTGTCTGAAGTTCTGCTGGAACTACTCTGTAGCTCTGTTGGGACTTCTTTTATGTTCTGCTGGAACTACTCTGAAGTTCTGTTGGAATATCTCTTATGTTTTGTTTGTTCTGCTCTTAAGGTCTGCTGGAACTTCTCTGAAGCAAGGTTGCGGTGCCTCGTTTAGTATGAGTTTAACTTGTTTGACGCTAGCGCATTGTAGAAGCTAAATTTAAAAGTACGATGTATCATGAACTTGCAGCGCTTGGTTATTTCTACAAATTTGTAGAAACAGTATATTGTTTGTACTCTGATATGTATGGAGCGAGAGTGCTTTTAATACATACTCCTTTCATTTAGTATAGATTTCTGTAACTAGTGATCTCACGCCAAAGATGTGAGGTTCTCCTGGAACTCCTCTAATTGGCGCTCCCGAAACATCCCTGAACCTCTCCGATAACATTCTCGAAGTTCTCCTGGAACTTCCCAGAAGTTCAAATGAAACTACTGAAACTTCCTTGAAAATTCTCCTGGAATTACCCCACAGTTCTTCTGAAACTTCCCCGAAGTTTGGCTAAAGCTACCCCGAAGGTCTGAAAGTTCCCTGAAGTTCTCTTGAAATTTCCCCGAAAACTCCTGGAACTATCCCAAAGTTCTCCTGGAACTCCCCCAAAGTTTTCCTAGAACTTCCCCGAAAATTCTCCTGGAACTTCTCTAAATCCCTCTTGGATTTTTTCCGAAGTTCTCTTAGTATTTATCTTACTCTTTTTACACTGATAGGCAAAATAAAGTGCCCACCTCATCGTTTTTTCAATTTCTCTCATTTACTTGGTTCAAATTAAAGTAAACACGCTGTATTTTTTTATGATCTTATTTTTTATATTCTTTTTAAGTTTCACTTATGGAATACTGAAAAAAAGTAGTTTTATTTAAAGAAAAAAAAAATCAATTTGTGTTGAAAAAAAAAAGTGACAAAATAAAGTGCCCACTTCATTTAGGCTACAGAAAACATAAATTAAAGTAAAATAAAAGCATTTCAATAATTGATGTGTCCTCCTTTGGCCTTCAGGACCTCCTGCAGGCGCTTCGACATGCTCTCGACCAGGTTCTTTAGGTGCTGTGGATCTAGCTCTTCCCAGGCGCGCTCCAGGGCTTCAAAATAGTTATTTTTATTGGTAACACCAGTTTTGTCAACCCTGGCATCGAGAATCGCCCACAAATTCTCGATGGGATTGAGATCCGGGCTTTGTGGAGGCCATTCCAGCGGTTTGATCCGACAAGACCGGAAGAAAGACTTGGTCTTCTTGGCAGTATGCTTCGGGTCGTTGTCCTGCTGGAATACGAACTTCTCTTCAAGGCCCGTCTGGATCAGTGAAACCTCCAGATTTTCTCGCAGGATGTTCATGTAAGAATCTGCCGTCATTATCCCGTCGATTTTCACAATGCTTCCCACTCCACCCCACGAAAAACACCCCCAGACCATCACATTTCCTCCTCCATGCTTCATCGTGCCTTGGATGTGGCGCTCCTGAAGCTCCTCTTCCGATCTGCACCAAACACGAACCCGCCGCTTTCGGTTAAACAGCTCGAATTTTGATTCGTCCGTCCAGAGAACCGTTTTCCAGAACTCTAGGGGCTTATCAGCATGCTCCTTAGCAAACTTAAGCCGTTTGGCTTTGTTTGCCTTGCTGATAAATGGGCGCTTCCGGGCAAGTTTGCTATTCAACCCCTGTGCTACGAGACGGTGACGAACAGTTCGACCGGAAACTGATAACTGAAGGGTTTCCTGGATCTCGCGGACAGTTACCTTCGGGTTCTTCTTGACTTCGCGCATGATCTTGGTGTCCGTTCTCGCATCCGTTTTCCGCTTCCTGCCTCTGCCAGGGCGATCCACCACTGATCCAAACGTTTTAAGCTTCAGAAGAATTTTGCCAACCGCTGCCTTACTGATACTGTACTTCTTAGCGACAGCCCGGTGCGATTCACCGTTTTGCACATCACGAACGACCAATTTTCGGATACACAAGGGAATTGCTTTCGAAAGCACTGCGTTCTCCATACCGCTTGCTGCCAAAGGGCTTCGTCGGCTCGTCCAGCGATCTCCTTGTAAGTAGGAAATGGTGCTTCACATCCACGTGCTTGACACGTTTGGTTTCGGTGTTTGTCGCCATCGCAATGCATCCATGGTTGTCTTCGAACACCTTGAATGCCGTGGAGTTGAACTTCCTTCAGGTCCTCAAGGATTCCGTGCAGCCACAGTCCTTCGGAGGCCGCGGCACTTAAAGCTGCATACTCTGCTTCACACGATGACAGTGCAACGGTTTGTTGCTTGCGGCTGGCCCAGGACACGGTGTTCCCAAAGACCTTGAAGACGTAGCCGCTAACGGATTTCCTATCCTCAGCATCCGATGCCCAGTCGGCGTCTGCGTACCCGACCAGTGCCTCGGCGTCGTCGTTTTGCTTGTACTGGAGCTTAAGGTTCTTCGTCCCCTTCACGTAACGGACCACTCTCTTCAGGGCTTGCCAGTGGGCCTCACCAGGTTGAACTTGGAAGCGCCCCAGGTATCCAACAGCGTAGCATATGTCCGGTCGGACACACAGCATCGTATACATCAGGCTGCCCAGCAATTGACGGTACGGATGCGACACAGGATTCGCAGCTCGTGGTGGCAGGAAACAGCCTTTCTCCATTGGGGTCTTCACATTGTTGCAGTCTTGCATGCCGAACTTCGTCAGCACACGGTCCACAGCAGCTTCTTGCGCCAGGTACATGCATCCGGTGGCGTGGTCGTATCGGATCTTCATTCCGAGGAAATGATTAACCACGCCGCAATCCGTCATCTGGAGCTTCTTGGAAAGAGCACGCTTGATCTCCTTCACCAGGTCCAGCCGATCGCCTGCAATGAGCAAAACGTCCACATAGAGATTGATGTATATCCCCCTCGACGGTCGAGCCAGATATACAATAAATAATCGTGCAGGGAACGGGGGAAGCCGGAAGCCAGTAGAAGGTCGATCAGCTTGCTATTCCAACAGCGAGGGCTTTGCTTGAGTCCATACAACGATCGCTCCAGCTTGCAAACGAGGTTCGGAGGTGCTGCAACTCCTTCGGGTATGGCCATGTAGACGTCTTCTTCAAGCTCCCCGTAGAGGAATGCGGTCTGCACATCGAGTTGGTGAACGTGCATCCTTCGGTGGGTTGCTACAGCAAGAACGGTTCGTATCGTGGCCAACTTCGCTACGGGGGAATATGTTTCGTTGTAGTCTACTCCGGGCTTCTGCTGGAATCCCTTCGCCACCAAGCGCGCCTTGTAACGGACCGGTTCGCCATGCTCGTCCGGCTTGATTCGGAAGATCCATTTCGACTTGAGCGGAACCACACCAGCAGGACATCGCACTAATCGCCAAACATGGTTGTCCGCTAGCGACTGCAGTTCCTCACGGACCGCTTGCTGCCAAAGGGCTTCGTCGGCTCGTCCAGCGATCTCCTTGTACGCCTCCGGGACATCGAAGATCGAACGCTCGGCCTCATCTCGTCCCACGGAACCATCGAATGGAACATCAGAAACGTTCTGGGATGCATCTGCAGAATGGGATTGCGCGGCAGTGAAAATTTTTCCAACCAGAAATTCTTTCAACTTACCGGGGAGTCTGCGCTCCCGTTCGCTGCGCCTCGGGGTTTCCATTTCGAGGTTTGAACCACGGTCTAGTTGCGAAGGGAGCGCTCCAGTTTCGTCAACACCGTCGTTTTCAACCTCGTCTTCTTCATCGTCAGTCAGGATGTCGTCATGTTGAGCCACCAGCGGCTCATCGGGTTGAACGGACTGTTCAGGGGGTTGCACGTAATCCTCGTCTTGATCCTCGAACTCGTACGGAGCAACAACCAAAGTAGTTTCGTCACGGATCTGGGTGGCAAACGGAAAACTGCTCTCATCGAACTTGACATCGATGTGAAGCACCATTTCCTACGCGACCACATGGCACAAGGACGACTTCAAATCGAAGCAATCGCTACTGCACACCAGATAGCGGACACGTTCACCAAGGCCCTGGAACCTGGACGTTTCCGTGAACTGAGGACCCTCCTAGGACTTACCGATTCAGGGGGGGTGTTGGAGCAAATCGGTAACCCAGTGTGCTGATGACCTCCTTGGAGACCGACGGCCTCCCTAGCAACCTAAGTTTTCTTAAATAAACAACTGGTCATTCCTGTTCAAGACTCCACTCAAGCTAGTTGTAAAAATAAATCCTCACTGCTGTTCAAACTTTGCTGTTCTGGTTATTTCGAACGATCAAGAAATTAAATGCGATCACGTATACAAATGCACCAGGTTGAGTCGTTTGCTTCAAAACATGTCAAAATATCAAAACATAAACAATCGAGGGGTCTTCCAATGGAAACTTATCGAAAACATGTCTATTTTTTAAGTGGGCACTTTATTTTGTCACTGTTTTTTTTTCAACACAAATTGATTTTTTTTCTTTAAGTAAAACTCCTTTTTTTCAGTATTCCATAAGTGAAACTTAAAAGGAATATAAAAATAAGAAAAAACACCACTGTGTTTTTTTTATTTTGAACCAAGTAAATGAGGAAAAATTTAAAAAAAAAGAGGAGGGGGGTTTTTTTTTTTTTTCATTGTAGGATATGATTTTTATTATTTTTATAAATCACGTTAAAAATCTCTCTCACATAATATTATTTATAAAACGAGGACATCTGTATTATTTTTTTTTTGTTCGATAATTTTATTTTATAAGAAAAAAAACGAAAGCTAAAGTGTATTAATGAACAGGAAAGAGGTACGGAGTTGTTGGTTAAACAAAAACGTGATTGGCTCCGTCGCTTCAAAGACGATGTGATTTTGATGTTGACGACCGTCCACGTCCACCGACAAACAGCGAGAACTTAGTTGCGCACAATACAATATTTTATACCTTGTTTTAAAACAACTCTGGTTATTTTATTGGTTAGAAACTACTCATAAATAATACCTGTTAACACATTGAAATGTTAAGCTAAAATAACTCTTAACACGAAAGATCGGGGTGGATCTTTTTACTCCAGTGGTTTAAACCTAGTTTTCCTATACAACAACGACTAAAATGACACCAAATCTAACCGCACATTTTTAACCATCCATCCATTTATTTCATTTTGGTTTGCTCGCTTCAAGAAGTGAGAGAAAGTCGCCTACTGTGTGCTGATTTCTGATGGAAGTTGCGGAAAAAGAGCGAGAGAGCGTGCACAGCCAGCTGTGCACGAAGTAGTTGGTCCAAAGCAAGGATCTTCGTCCTTCGACTCTCTCGCACACATTTTTCTTCAGCAAGCAGTAAGTACGTAGTGGTATCCGTTCGCTTCCTTCGTGCCAGGCACCGTTGCTGGTTGTGCATAGATAGCACATAAGCACAAAGCGGACTTCCAATAAAAACAATCTCATTAGCTAGTGGTGCGGGAAAAAGGCTACATGCTTCTGCTATGTTGTAGTGGAGCTTGTTGAGAATGGTGAGTGAATGAGCGGTGTGAGCTCGAGTCGAGTGTCCTCCTCGCTGCGTGGCGTAATGAGAAAGTGTGTAAATATTCTGGAGACGTTTGTTACTTTCTTTTGCGCCTTGGTCGTTTTATTGCTCTGCTCGTTGGACGGAGCGGACCTCTACATGACTCCGGCGATGACGAGTGTGTGAGACGTGTCGTGCCGGCTGCAGTAAGGAGTAGTTAGCGGAAGGTGCGCACATAAGATTTCGCTGTCTGTGTGCCACCCCGCGGAAGGGGACGGAAACGGACCGGGAAAGTGGGTGAGGACTATTTTTTGTTGCTGCTGTTGTTGTTGTTGTTGTTGTTGCTGCTGCTTTGCTTTTGCTCTCGTATCATAAGGATATAAGCGAAGAAGGTGAAGAAAAGTGGTGCGTCTCGAGAAAAACCTGAATCTTGTCCCTTTTGCAGTCGCGAGCCAGTTCTTGAGGGAACAAGTCTGGAATCGAAACCGGTTCTCATCCTGGGCAGTGCAGTCTGATGAGTGTGGCAAGGAATTTCAAGATCAGATAATGTGTGACTGAATGACGGAAATCGTTAAGGAATGGATGTGCGTGGAAAACTTGTTTTCCGGAAGATTTGAAAAATAAGTGTGATGAGTGATCGTGTTCGTTTTGGATTTTGAAGAGATAATGTGAGGATGTGGTGTTATTGCTGATGAAGGGGAGCAGAGTCGAGGATTTGACTTTCTACTAAGATCGAAAGTGAGTGCGCAAGCAGATGATGGTAGATTCGGAGATTTAATGGAACATCTGAGCGGTCAATCATTCAAATGTTCATTTTACAATGCATCATAGCTTATAATCAAGAATTTACTTGAACAATAATTATAAATGAAATGCCTAGCTAACATCTTCGTTACATAGGGTAGTGTTTTTTTGAGGTGTAATATTGCCGTCGGTAAAAACAAAGTTCTCTTCTATGGTTTATAGTGAATACCGAAGAATTTTTCGTTGTTTTACAGAGCTCTGTTGTGTGTTACTATTTAGTAACATACATTATAACATGTTTTATTATATAAGCTGAGTTTTTTTTTTCAACAAGGAAAGAGAAAAATTAATATCGCGTCAAGGTACTCAGCACTATAAGATGTTTTCAAGTTACACTTCAGGTTTTAGTCTTGACCATAATCCTTAGAAGTATGATAATAAACCATCAAGTCATCTTCACAGCACACTTATTCTATGTGACTCAATTCGGTTTTGAATCAAGTTACTGCAACTAACAATGAAAGTTTTCTTTTGCTTTGGTAATTGTGTCATTCGATCAATCGATCTTCAATTTGACGGGTTTTCTAATATGTCAAACTGTTATTTTAGACTGATCAGCATTTTTCGGTGTTAAAAAGTAATAGCTATTAAGTTACAGTTCGAATTTGTAACTGGGTTTAAACATTAAGACATCTCACCCAAGAATTTAAGTTGTACCTTGAAAAGAACTTTTTTTTTCGCTAGAAGATTTACAATTGTTTTAGAATTGTGGGAGAGTGCAAAATTTCTTGAAGTGATGCAAGCAAGTTCTTCTTTTGTTTTATTAAAGAAGCGGCTGGGTATCCGTTCTGCTACCGCAATATTCCTCTAGTTAGTTTCGGCGGTTTTCACGGCTCTACGACAAAAAATCCATTCTGCTTACTGGGCAGAGGGTTGAGAGTTCAATCACAGACCATTTGTCACTTTGCCTCTTTCTATCCACACTCTAAGAAAAAGTACCCAAAATTGTGTTTTTTTTCACCAATCTCGCATGTTTTGTGTTAAAATAGGGGAAAGATGGGGTAAGATGTTGAGTTAAAATTAGGGATAAGATTTACCTTATTTTGGGAAATAATATTTCAAGTACCAATGTGTAGAATTTACGTAATGAATTATCGAATAAATTTTGAAATAATTTGCTTAGCTATAAGGATAGAAAAATATAAACATCGATGCCTAATCCTCTCGAAATATGCGATTAAATAGTTGAATCAATCATTTTCATTTGCAAATAACAGTAAGATAAAACAATTCAGGATTCGTCTTCAACTTCTAGACTTTGATTAATTTTCGTCAGAGCAATCGTTCTTCCCGGGGAACATCATCTCGCATATTCTCAACTCTGGTCTTAATTAGATCTACAAGGTGAGATGAAAAAACTGCAACCAACTTCAGACGGCTGTCATTTCTAAACCGCTCGTTCCACAGCTGTCAGATTTATTCCAGTGACGGCTCATTATATTGTTTACAAGTGCACAAAAGCATTTTGGTGGGAATTTTTCAGAAAAACAGTTATTCGTGATGGAATTCAAGCATGATAGTGTGATTGCTTTGCATTTGGCTGGAAAACCATACGTGGCTATCGTTAGAGCCCTCCAGCATTTAAAAGTGAATAAATCGTGTCTTGTACCATCGCTCGTTACCGTGATACTGGGAGCGCAGCCCGACGCCAAGGAAGTGGACGAAAAAAAAAACAGCAACATCGGCAGAAATGGTTCGAAAAGTGAAGAAGCGACTTGAACGAAATCCGCGTCGCAGTGGCCGAAAAATGGCTCGTGAGCTGAACATATCGCAATATGCCATTCGGCAAATATTGTAAAATGAGCTTGGACTAAAGCCATTGAAGTTCTAAAAAGTGCAAGATCTTACCGATGCACAAAAAAGGTTAGACTCGAAAGAGCTAAAGAGTTGCTTCGCTTGGCCGGTGAGCTGCCGAATTCGGTTTTCTCCGATGAGAAACCATCCGTTATCCAGCAGTTTGTAAACAAACAAAATGATCGTGTTTACTTGCCAGAGAGGTCAGCTGAAAATTTGCATCTTCGGTTGGCCACCAGAACTCAAAAACCGGCCATGGTGATGGTGTGGGCCGCCATAACGCCCCATGGTCGCGTATTCATCGACCGTGGGGTCAAAATAAATGCGCAAATCTATCGCGAAAATATTTTGGAGGGAGCTCTGAAGCCCTGGGCATGCAAACAATTCGGCCGCATTCCAACAGGACCATCGCATTCAGCACGCGCCACCCAAGAATGGTTAAGAAATGAGATTCCTCGCCTCATTTCCACCGCACAATGGCCACCAAAATCTCCGGATGCCAATCCGTTGGACTATTGTGCCTGGGGTATTTTGGAAAGCAAGGTTGGTACTAAAAAATACCAAAGTGTCGATCACCTCAAGCAAGCGCTTCGCCGAGAATGGGGCAAAATACCGCAGAGCCACTTTCGGGCAGCGTGTGACGGTTTGAAGGCCATAATTCGTGCCAAAGGTGGCCGATTCGAACAAATCAAAACTGATTCTAAAATTTGATGTTATTTCCAACATTTTTTGCTTTCTTTCAATAAAATTTAAAAAAAGATGAAAAAATTATGGCGTTTTACTTTGTTGCAGTTTTTTCATCTCACCTTGTATGTGAAGAAATGTGACTAGAAAGCCTAGTCTAGACTAGACTGACTAGAAATGTGACAAAGCATGTTATTCATAGTTTCCTTGGGATGCAATAATTCAATATTTACCTCTGAAGGAACTCCAGGACCAATTTTAGTTTGCTCCAGCTGTGAGAATGCTGTGAATATGTTAACAGCCAAGTCATGTTTCTCGTGCATAGATAGATACCTGTAGACAACCGCGACGAGCAAATAATGCGTTCGCAATCGTCCAGACGAACATTACAATCGTCAACAACGCTGAGAGGTGCTATGATTATCAACCAAAATTAAGTTTATTGCGCGAAAAGAAACGGGATGATTGCGTAGCTGCAACGTTGAGTTATTTTGGACTTCGAATTAAAATACAACCGAGTGAGGTTTAGAAATAACAGTTTTCAATAGTTTATGTTTCCCATTATTTACATTGTTGATAAGATAGATCTTGTATTGTCGGTTTTATTTTTCGTGCAACCTTATGGTTTATTTCTTAGATCAATTAAATTGATTTGAAAGTTTTTCAACACAAAAGCAGAGACGTAGAAGGAGTTGGTGGCGCCCCTGGCAAACCAAGAAAATGACGCCCCAACTTATGTTGCTATTTGCATGTTTTGTTTCAATTAGTCATTTTATACACTCTTGGATTATGTTGACGAAATTATTTATATTATTGTAAATATTTCGAATAATGAATTAACAATATTTTATCTACATCGACTCATTTTTATATTTACATGTACAATAAAATTCATGATGTAGAAGGAGATGTCCGCTCATCACCATGAGGCATCAAAGTGGACAGTAATGTTTGCTAGAATGAAAGATATGAAGAGAAAATGTTGAAAGTTCCGTCAGTGTACGGTAGGTTGAAAATTGAATAGATGTACTGAAAATTGAGCGAATGGGCATTCTGATTTTCCACTGTCGTGTTACTTGGAAATCGTTGTCGATGCCAAGTTCAATGCATTATTCTTTCGCATACTTTATTGCACGGTCAACTACATCAGTTTTCATTTCGTCGAATGATGTTTGTAAACCTCTGATTAGTTTACTGGCCACGTCTATGGTGATGGTTTTTGACTGCAGGGATTCGTTCACTTTGTCGATGTTAATCAAGATTCTCTCCCATTTGTCAAGAAGACAAAGAAACTTAAAATCAATTTGTTTTAAGAGAACTCGGGCACCGTGCACCGTGGCACTTTATATTTTGTCGGCACAGTTAAGTCGGTCAGAATGTTAAACACGGAACAAATTGATCTCTTAAGAGCAGAAACTGCTTGGCGTCTAGACGATCATCTTGTATCAAAATGTCCTTTCAATGATACTCCCAAAGACTCTTTAAGAGCACTCCATCGCGTAGTTGAATAACGAAAATATATAAAAATTTCTTGGAAAGTTCCAAAGAAAGTTATCATTGTAGGTGAAGAACTGGCTGCATGAACTCCGACAAGATTTAAACTGTGGGCAGCACAAGGAACAAAACGGGCAAGATTGTTAATCTGGAAAATTCTGGCCTGTTCTCCATTCTTAGTCCCGGCCATTTTCGCACCGTTATCATAACACTGACCACGGAAATCAGCTATGTTTATTCCGTCGTTTAGCGTTTTTTTTTTTAATATCATCCGATAGACCTGACCCAGTCTTTTCGGCCGTGTTCATAAAATCGATGAAGCATTCTTTGATTTGGCATTTACCATCAGAAAAATCCAAGAAACCGATTATCTGGCTCATTTGCTCCATATGTGCTAAATCAAGAGTGTAATAAAAAATAATTGGAAAATATTCGGCTCGCTAGACTTTTTGCAAGATATTACTTTTAACCGAGCTGCTCATTATGTCGATAGGCTCGTTTTGTATATTTGGGGAAAAATAGTTAAGCGTTTTTTTTATGCTATACATAGGAGAGCGCTGGAGGAAATGGTTCTAGAAAGTATTCTGACTTTAAACATCGATGGGCAAAGAAAAGGCACGAAAATGAAAGGAATAAATGAGCGTGCCTTTTGCAGTTAGCATGTTATCAAATATACTATATTAACAATATAAGTCATTTCCTTTTTCCACATATACATTTTAGGCGTTCCATGTAGCGCTGCCAACAGAACCATCTGGTGATAAAAAAGGCAATCAAAATATATTTTACCCTTCAATTTGATTAATTAATTCTACCGTGTATCCACGGTAAAACTAATATACTCTTTTTGTGAGTATTGTTTGATCACACAGAGAAAAGTTTGATAGTAAATTTTACCATTATTGGGGATTATGATGATCAGGGCAAAATAATGATTTTCAACCGACTGTAATCATGGTCAAAATGACCATTCAAAATAGTTGATTCAACATTTACTATAATGTCAGAATAGTCCCTGTAACCATGGCCATAGTCAATAATGTGATGATGAAAAAATGTCTCCGACCATTTTCATGTTAATTGCAACCATTATATGCAATAGTTCTCTTGACCATGATTTAATTGTCGGTACAACCATATAATTTTTCCTCAGAGCACTTTTGAAAACTACGCAGTTACGTCAAAATGTGCTTTTATACTCCTAGAATAGAATTACTTTTCCCCATTTCAATGAAGTGATGTAAGGAAACAAGACTAGATTTATCCAAAACTGTATTATTTTTTGAAACAAATACATTTTACCTTATTTTTTAATCAAGATGATAATTGCGTTACGCATTTTTAAACACGTCAACGCCAATATTAACAACATATTATACGCATTTTAAACTTCTTTTGATAAATATTACTACTCATTTATGACTTTGTCACGGATGTACAAACTACGCAAGTTTCGCCAACATAAATCAAAAACATCATCTTGTCTGAGCTGCTTAGCAATGGAAGTGACCAACACCAGGTTGACAAGTATGATTTAAATTCAGTTCCGTTTCCGATGTTGTTGTGTTAGGGCCAAGGAATTAATTTTTCTTCAAAAACCGTGAAAAACTAGCATCAAAAGAGCAGGTCGATGTGTGTTTGTCCCAATCATTTGCCAACAATTAAATGTTGCAAATGTATTTATTGACAACTCAGATCAAAAAAATGTTGTGGTTCTTTTTTCAGTGCGTGAATTGGGGCTCTAATTATATCTAATTGGATAAAAGTATCTCTGCTTCGTAATATTTGAAAATCATTCTATGGTAATCAAAAATAATAGTTGCAAGCCGTAAATCTCGCTTTCTTTCCAACAGACGATCTTTTTTCCTTTCCTGTCCAGGTTGCAGCAAACCATAGTTGCGTGTTGCTTTTGCAATGACATTCGCAGCTGGCAACGAGTCGGAGTTGTGGCGAGTTGTTTGGAAATCGTTTCTTAATTTAGGGCCTTACCCAAGTAACATTGCTAACACCATCCTGCTTTATTAAGTTTTATAAAAGTTTTATGAAAGCCACTTGAAATCAATTTGGTTTTATTATGGCACCAAGAGGTGCCAATAGGTTTCATATTTTAGTCAGTTTTATGAGTACCTACACAGCTTATTTACAACAATCTTAAAACCTTGTTTCTCAAATTTCTTTTTCTCCTATAAAAGGTTGTATTTCGACTTTATGAACTCGTAAAATGCTGTATTGAAATGCCATTTTAGGACTCATTGATTTTATCTGATTATGGTCAGTTGAAAAAGCATGTTAAAACCATGTTGCCTCCAGTAAGTGAATTCAACGGCATTGAAAGAAGTTACTTTAATACCAAATAGATTTGCAATATTCACCATAAAAAAATAAATAGTTACGCATATAATTTGGAGCATAATACGCTGTAGAAAACACAATTTGTTTTAGATAGGGAAACTGCCCCCATATTAATCTCATTGTTCCTATATTCATCCTACGATGAATCAAACAATTGAGCAGTTGAAGGATCGGTTTCGTTTTCTAATAATGTTTGCTTACGTTAAATAACTACAACAAACATTACTAACTAATCCTGTCACGTGTATATCGTTTTATTTCAAGTAGGATGAATTGCAAAGTGATGAGATTAATATAGGTACATCTTCCCTATTTTGCTATCAAACACAGCAAAAAAATATGAAAATTACACGTGATGTAAACAGGTTCAATTTGAAAAATACATCATTGCATTATTTTATATTAGCTTGAACTTCAGTTTAAGATCATGTTCATGAGCGAAACGTTGAAAAACATTGAAAAACGCATTCCCATTTAATTAAATTTGCACTAGAACGAATGTTTACATTATGCTGTGAAAATATAGCGAATGTAAACTTTTAATATTCATGCAATATGGTTGTCTGGACAGGTGTTTACCTCTGCGTCTCCACAATTTCCAAAGGAAGGATAGCTGTGCTAGTGAGTTATTGTTATTTTTAGATCTTGGATTCACTGCCCAAGTAACAATTTAAGTTTTATTCCTGCCGTATAGCATTTCTCCTGGCTTTGTTGATAAAACTACATTCAAAACTGTTTTGTCTACCAACACCTCCTCTATGCTACTTTAAAGCCAAAATTTATACATAGTGGCCCACTCTAGAGACGGTTGTGAAAACCATTTGATAAAACCTTCAAAAGACCATAACGATTTTGAAAATGTTCTTGTGATAGATGCTATGATCACTTGAGAACCTTCATAAAACCTATTGGCTGCCATGAAAACCAGCATACGGCCTAATGGCCACAGCTGTCAAACTTAACTGTGGTATCGTGGTTGGTTTTTGTTCTTCTGCTTTGTTCGTTTCTCTGCTCTTCTGATTCATTTAGCAGTAAATAATATCTCAGAAAAAAGGTCTGGTGTTGCGGTAAATTTGGTTCAAAGTTAAAATTATTTTGTCATTTTAAATCTATTATCATGCACATAAAAAGAGCATGCAAATACCTTCAAAATTATATGAAGCTTTCAATTTACACGACTTGAAAATCACCTGTTGTAATAATTGCTTGCTTGAATTTTACATGACCTACTTCAGATGCTCGCAACGTTGATTATTACATCCAAATGTATTTTTTCACGTAAAAGTGGAGGAGATAATAATCGAGAAAGAGATTATTGGTTATCAATAACTTGATAATCCAAAAATGCCAGCCATGGGCGTCAACTGGCAGGAGAAATCATAATCAATGAAAAAGGTCAATTATACGACATTCATTTCTTTAAAAAAAAACAAAAACATCCAAGCTGTGACTGCGGTTCATGTTTAATCGTATACGTTCCTATAGAAACATCAGGTTGCTGCGATGGGCGAATCAGGATAAGTATCAGTGAACAGCTCAAAACACAATGGATTCTGAAACAGCAATAAAATCTGCTTCACACGATTCGCCATTTGCTAAAATGTCTTCTTTTGTCCTCCGCTTTTGAACGCTGAATAACAGCACGGAAGCTGATTCGAAAAAAAATCAATGTAAGAAGGTTTATATTTACACGATCATGTAAATTAATATGAATATGCATTGGAAAACGTGATCAGTGAGATTTATTATCCCTGCAACGTGTTCTAATGTATGATCCGATGGAAGTACACGTATTTTTCAATGTTTATCAATGCTCCAAATATGTGCATATTTTTTTTATTTAAAAGTCAATAAAGCAATGGATTACATTGATATATTTTTACCATTCGAACGTTTTACATCACATGTAATTTTCATATTTTTTTGCTGTGTATAGATCAAATTACCGGTTGCAGTGGTTTATGTCCCGAACAGAGGAAAAAATAAAAGAGTGCCTTTGGAGACAATGACAATGATTCGATTGGATTGACGTTTTACAAACCGTTAACCGATAATCAGCCATTTTTAGTAATTGAGTAAACCGCTTTTAATTAGAATTTCATTTGAATTTTCTAGAAGCATTTTAAAATTTTCGTCCTATACTTTAACATGGGAGCTGTCAGATTTATCACCACTCAGCGTCTTCTTATTTTTTCAACCTGGATTCGTCCATAAAGCACGAAGCGATCGATCTTGCAAACCAAATTCAGAGTAGGTAGATATGCATCACTACAGCAACAAGTCCAGTGAGAAAGAAATTTTAACTTGTATCATTTCTAATTACATTCGTTATGTTTAATAAACCTAAGTTTATAAATTGTAAACTAAATTTTCGTTTTTGGTTAATAAGTTGAGTGGTGGATTTCTTCTCCAACTCGCAGAAAAAGGGGTTGGGGGAATATTAATTGGAGAAGATTTTCTCAAATAATATTTCTCTTCGAACCCTGTCTGATAATCAAGGTTGGTGGTGGGAGGCCCTTTCTCCGGAATTCATCCAATTCTCTGCGCACTTCCATATCTTCCTAACACTTAGCCACTACCGATGAAAAGATAAATGTCGGCTTGTTTTTCAGCTCTTTTGTGGCCTTTGTGATCAGCTGCTCGTCCGTTTTGTCCACGAAATTATTGAAGGTGATCCTCCGTTTGAGGCACGCAAAAAACAATTTCTATCGGTCGCATTTGTGCGATGTTGGAAGGGTGGGTGATCTGCGGTACAACGTTTATCTTCAGCCGATCCATCTTCTCCAGTGATCTTTTGGAATATTGGGAAAAGGCCAGCTCCGGTCCCCTTCGCGTGATACTTCTTGATGAAGGCTACAACTTCCGGCAGGCACTTTGTACTGTACAGGGTGGGCCAAAATAAGTGACGCATGAAACGAAGATTGTATCTCCCACGAAAAGACAAATAATTTAAATGTTTCTTTGTTATTCTATTTTTTATATTTTATGGTTTATGTGTACATATTAACATTTCGATTCTATCGCCTTTGGCTTTAATTATTGGCATTACAAGCGGCACCTGATTTCGGGGTTTTCATCCCATATCTTCTGTATGGTAGATTTAAATTGATTTGAAATCTTAACAGTGAGCTTCTATGATTCACCAAATAGAAAAATCCAGAGGATTTGCATCTGGCAAAGAAGTTGGTCATAATTCCTTAGGAATGAAGTCCGACAAATTCTTGGTGTCCCATGCTTGGGTAATCTTTGCTCCATGGGACGGCGCAGAATCCTGTTGAAACACCCATTTGCGCTTACCGAACATCGTTGAAGTATGCTTCTCCAAATGTTTTTCCAGGACCTCTTTTAAGTAATATGTTGCGTTGATGTTTACACCCTTATCAATGAAAAGCAGTAGTAGACGACCTTCCACAGAAATCGTTGAAACCAAAAACGAAGTATGATTTTGGAAGCGTTGAACTGCGCGAATTGAAGAAGGAATATCCTGAATACTCGCTGCATAGACCCTGTCATTTTGAGCGTTGAAACTTTGCTGCAATAAGAAATTTATCTCATCCGAAAACACAATCATGGAATCACCGTGTCGACGAAGGAATTCGCGACAACGAATGACTCTCTTCTTCATGGACGAAGGTCCATGAATTTACCTTTTCTTATTCTGCACCAATCTCAAATCCTCTTTGAGAACTAATCTGATAATTTTCCTGGCGACGTCCATATCCTGAGCCTGTTTATATGAAGAACGACAAGGATTTCGGCAAATTCACTCACGCACCGCCTTTACAAGCCGTTTGGTACGTACACTGCGAGGACGACCTGGTTTTTTGTATGGATCGATGGTTCCCGTCGTCTTTCATCTTCTCAACGTCCGGTCGATTAATGTGCGGCATATTCCTTCCTTCCAGGTCTCAGCCAATATGTGGTTGGGACGCTTTCCCGCCAAATGCAACTGCAAAATCCGTTGTCTTTCGAAATCCATATTTTTCTTAGGCACTTCCTGTCGACGGAATCTAGCGAACACTAGTTTGTTTACATATTAATCAGTCCCTCTTTAATATGCTGGCAACCAGATGGCTCTTGCAATGCCGAGAAGAATTCCACATTCAAACAAAATACTGCGTCACTTATTTGGGCCTACCCTGTATATCTTCCCATTCACCGCAAGCATCGAAGAAAAGAACAGCGGCTTGTACATTCCTTTCTCGCTGATCATCAGCCACAGAAACACCTCCTTTGGGACCTTGATGTGGGAGATATAGAGGACGTAAAGTACTCGGTCCCCTGTCAGTCGTTGCCGTCCAGCGTCAAGTAGGTGTCGTCATTCTTGATCACAACCACGTTACGCTTCGCAGGGAAGACGTCCTTGGCAATCACTCATGACGATGTCCATGTTGGCCAATTACTTTTTGACCGCACCGGCTTCCCGGCCCAAGGCACGGAAGGATTTCACCGCCTTGCCTTTCGTCTCCGCTTCAGCGCTTGCTGCGCCTTGCGATCACGCAAAACCGTCGGACGGCCGGAACCTGGCTTGCGCTCGATGCTCTCACCTTTCTCCAGGAGCGCCAGGATCTTGTATATGGCCGATCGGCTTCTTCTTCGTTCCGGGGTGGACCCGGAGGTGGCTGTTGTAAACGAACTGATTGAGCTGTCAATTTTGTTCTGTATATAGCCTACTTATATTTATTGACGATTCACCGGTGGACCCTCCACCAGGTGGTAATATAATCGCATGACAAATCGGTGTACTTTGTCTCTTTTTCAATGCAAGCGTTAATCGACCAAATTTTTGTACAACATATGCTTCTAACTAAGACACATACTTTTTACCTGAGCTGTTTTATGTCAAATCGAATGCTTATTTACCTTACCTTACCATACCTTACCAATCAGACTAAGGCCGGTGTGGCCTCTGCTGTACGCAGAAGTTGTCTCCATTGTAATCGGTCCATGGCTGTACCTCGCCAGCCTCGCTGTCTGCGGAGGGTCTGCAGGTCGCCTTCTACTTGATCGATCCACCTTGCTCGTTGCGCGCTTCTTCTTCTTGTACCTTTCGGTTCGTTTTCAAGAACCATTTTCAAAGGGCTGTCGTCCAACATTCTTACGACATGCCCAGTCCATCGTAGTCGACCGATTTTAGCGATGTGTACCATGGAAGGTTCTCCCAGCAACTGGTGCAATTTGTGGTTCATTCGCCTCCCGAATACTTATTAAATGTCCTTATTATGTTGGTTAACAGGAGGACGGTAACCTTTGCATTTAAAAAATGAACAAAAATTACCGATTTTTCATCGTCACCCGCACTGACGAAACTAGCCATGCACCATCAATCATAGTAACCCATGAGTCAGCAGACAGAATTTGACAGCTCTATCACTCGAACTCTAACCCTGATGGCAAAAACAGTGAAGCAACTCGGTTTAGAAGAGTGCGCGTTCAAAGAACGGCACCCCACCGCGTCGAAAACGGACATCGTGCGGCACTTTGTGGACGCCGGATACGCCCGTTTCGGCATCTACAACATTTTGTCACTATTAGGCAACAATCAGAGCATTGAAAGAAAGCCCGGTTCCGGACGGCCGACGACCCTGAGCGACAAGAAGCTCCAAAGGATGCTGAAGAGGAAGACCGGGGGAAAAGTGGCTACATCGCTGCGTGCGCTTGGCCGGGAGGTCGGTTCAACCGGCCAAACAGTGAAAAAGTACCTGGCGAATATGAACATTCATGTCAGCGGAAATCGCCGCCACTGGTTTCGGATCTGCAGGCAATGACGCAGTGGCAGCGGCTGAATAAGATGGTCAACTCGATTTTCCCGGCGAATCGCGACGTAGCGGTGGTGATGGACGACGAGACCTTTATCACCCTGGATGGCAACGACTGGCAGGGCACTTCGTATTTTACTTCCCCCACGAAGGAAGTGAGCTCCGAGGTGAAGTTCATTTCACACACCAAGTTCCCCAAGAAGGTGCTGCTGTGGCTGACAATCAGCGAGAAGAGGATGTCAAAGTCGCTCTTCTTTCGCTCCAGACTGGCCGTGAACGGGGAAATTTATAGTACGAAATGCCTGCCGCACAGTGATCGGAAAAGCCCCTTTTCACGGCGAAATTAATAACTCCTAAGGCTTACGTTTACGAATCATAATGTCTTCAACAAAGTTGTATTTAAACAAGTTGTCCATCTTGTGGTCATAATTTCGAAGTTCCAAACTTTACCGCAAGGGCGGCGCTGTTGTTAATTTTTGAACGAAACACAATAGAAGGGTGGTGTGAAAAGCAAGTTTGTAGGGAATGTAATTTCAAGCAGCTTTGCTAAAGACACTATTTTTCTAGCTCTTCATTCGACCATGATAGAGCTATTTTTCAGCTTTAAATCAGGGTGTCTCTAAAAAATCAGTTTTTTTTATTATTACTTTTTTTTCTCATTTTGAGGAAAAGTTATCTTGCAACAATATATAGAAAACGTTATAGTGCACATTTTTGCAGACCAAAGTTTTTCAGTACAGCTTCTTATTCAAAAGTTACGAGTAATTTTAACTAAACATATGCGTTTTTCTTTTCGACCTTATGATTGTTTAGGCGAGAATTGGCCAGAAAATCTTCAAATTATTGTTTAGATGGGTATTAAGGAACAAATTGCTATATAAATGAGCCCGGGTACTTCTGGGGCACACGGGGATGCTGTACAGTTACACAAACAAAGCCAAACAACACGCTACCGGCTGTTCATTCACGACAGGAGCGTCCGGCGCTTGTTCACTGCTTTGGTTCGGAGCTATTTTGCTGGTGTAGATTAGGGTGTCCCTAAAAAATCAGTTTTTTTTTCATTCCAACTTTTTAATTTCAATTGTTTGGATAAAATAATCTTCAGACGAAGTGTAGAAAAAAATTTGATGCATATTTTTGCTGAATGGGGTTTTGAAAAGGGCGTGAGCATGAGCATGATTGACCGCCCGAGGTTGCTACTCCGTTATTGCCAGATCAGCTGTTATTACACAAAGAACCAAAAGATGATGCTTGGGACTAGCATACATCCTCAATGTGTAAAAACTGGTGATCTCACACTAAGGCAATACCGGCGCCGAATGCAGGTCAAGTAGGGAATGGGTAGGAATATGTTGACGTGATACTCGCTTTATTGGAAGCCGAGAACACCTCTGCACTTCCACGAGAAATCACTAGGATGTTGGATAAAATGGTTGGGTTGGCAGCGGGATCCATTTTGGTAAACGGTGTGCTGAATTCAAGTGACGTCGGCCGCGAATAGGATATTTAACTATGTTCCCGATTTATTCTCTGTAAAGAGATGCACATTCAAGCTACTCAAATTTTGGCACCGATTTAAACCAACAGTAAGGATGCTATTGGGACCACTCACAAAGTGTGATAAGGGGTTTTAATTGGGAAAACAAGGTAATTCATCTCAACGCTTGAGAGCCAACTTGGAGCGATCTACACCAACAGTAGGATGTTGCTGGAGTCTCTTACATAATGGGACAGTGGTCTATTTGTTCCAAGATAGGATGGCCCGTCGAGCATGGCGAACGAATAATTTCGACCACAATTAATTATGTACCTCACCACCGACCGATCTTACCCGGCAAACCACGACTTCTGATGCTCACTTGATCACTCGTGCAACAAACAATAGACTACGCCCGGTAACAAAATATTTCGGAACAAAGTATCGACGCAACCGATTCAACTGATGGTCGACGCAAAACTATTAAAAATAAATTTTATTAATATAGATACAATTGGTAACAATTACCTATCTTGCTCCACGTCCTTGAGAGCACTTACTACTTCACGAGTCGCCTGTACCCAACTCCGCATGTTTCCGTCCAGTTCCCGGTACATTCATTCATCTGTATGCCTAACAGAAGTATTATTACTTCAAAGCATGGTTGACAAACCTGTCAAATCCCGCAATCATGAACCTAGAAGTCCTTAGAAAGCTCCGTCCTCCGGATCTCATCCAGCAAAGCCGGATTTCGATGACCTAGCCGACGGTGCCTCCTTGCCCCGCCGAGTTTCCTCTGCAACTTTCAACGTGAACAAATTTTCTCACGGTTCCGCCAGAGCCAGAGCTTTGCCGTGCGCAGACAAAGTTTCACGTTTCGAACGACTGAATTCCACGTTTAGTCCTCTCTTCACGAGCTTTCTCAGCGATATGAGTCGTCTTTGAACGGAATATCCGCCAAACTATATTGGTCGTTCACATATTTCACTGTGCCTTCTCAGATTCCAATGGCCTTCGTCTCTGATCCATCGGCCAGAAAAACCTTCACTGGCGCACTCGTGTCTAATTTGTCGAAGATCGACTTACAGTTTGTCATGTGGTCTGAACATCCACCTACACTTTGATTCAGCTACAAAACAAATCTCCGAATCACTCTCGTCTGCCTGATTTGCTTTTGCACTACCGGATTTCAATATCGCATCGCACTTCACCTTAATGCCACTCGGGCCGCTTCTGGACTGATGCAGACAGTTTATGCGCAAATGTCCCGGTTTACCTCTGGTAGCACACTTTCTCACCCTTCTTCTTGCTGCGCATCTTCATCACCTTCTCACCGCTATCGCCCGAATGCTCACGCTCACGCCGACACTGATATTCATCAAGGAGCTTCTGCTTTACCAGCTCACTTCGGTTTTACCAGCTCACTTCGGTTTTACCAGCTCACTTCGGTGACAAACTAGACGAAATTTCTCAATAATTTTTTTTACCGATCGATACACACGAGAACGAAAAACACGAGCAAATTTCTGCTAGCCTCGCACACACCACAACCGAATCGCGCACTACTCCAGTCAGCTCCGAGATAACACGCACACTAATTCATCCGTGCGCTGCCCCGCACCTCTTGTCGAATGCAACCACCGAAAAAACTTTTCGCGCAGTGATGGCTTTCATCGAGTACTTCTGTCCTGAAAAACCATTTTCTCTTTCTTAGTCGCTGGGTTTATTACCTGTTGGACAACAGAGTGAACCGACGGCTACCCAAATGCTCAGCGGAATACCAGAACAACTCCGGACACTAAGTTTCGTAATAAACGGGAAAAACTGTGCACACACGGAACCGTTTGCTTACACCATACCAGAAAACTACGATTTCAATTCCGTACGATCTACTCCAACAATCTTGTCGCGATAACTGAGGAGGAATTGATAAATAAAACGAAGAAAGAACTCAAAAACATGCCTGCACGCATGTTTTCGTCCGCCATGGCGAATGTTCCGGTAAACTGCCGGAAGGCCGCTCGCAAGGGCGTAGATTTTTGTTGCAAGTAAGCTTAAATAATTACCTTCCATGTGAAATTTATCAAAAGCAATTAACTGTCTTAGCTTTTTTTTATCGCCATCCGAAAAAAGTTCATTTTTTTAATGCAAACGTTATGGTTCTAGAGGAATTTTATCTTTCCATATCTCTCATGACCTTCGAGTTCATAGTACGAACCTTGTTCATGAATAACTTTTTAATACCGGCAAAGATTTGTTTTACTGAAGTCTCCGAATTTTTTCGGCAAATTTTCAAATTGTCAAACCTTAAATTTTGTTTCATACATGTTTTCCATCTGTGTTTTTACAATTCTGTAGTTGTACTAAAAAGGTTTTTAATCATCGGAATGACAACATTATTATTTGTCGCTTCAAAGCAACAATCCATAGTGCAACACAGTTTCTGTTAATTGGGAATTTGTGGTAATAGAGACATATGAAGTTGTGGAAATTATAACAATGGAATTAACCTTTTTCTTTTAGCAAAACTTGTTTATTATAAGAAATGCTCCAGTTATTTTTCATTTTTAACATAGTTTTTCATACTCAAACGTTGATGGCTCTTAAACAATTCTTATTATTCATTTGGGTAAGTAGAATGATGGTTCAAAGTATCACAATCAGAGCTGATAAATCTCATTTAAATGTGCCTGTAGGAGCGATGACCAAAACACTGTCACGTGCTGTCTTGACGAAAAAATCGATGAGATTTTGAAGAAAATCTCCATCATCGTTTTCTCGCCCGATGAGATTTTCAGAAGTATTTCGGTAAAAATCGTAAGTCATTTTTCATTGAAAATGACATTTGCCAGCCCCGATCACAATGCAGTCAATTTTAATGGCAATCGGATATGAATCAGGTTCTGATTGAAATACTTCCACTTCAAAAGGCCAAAAGATAACTAAAATTGGTGTCGGATGTATTTATATTTCAATAGAGGTATTTTTTTTCAAGGCACAATTATATATAAGTGTTCATCGCAAGCATCTTATTTATGGAAATTATATTTTTGGACTCATTCCCGCATTTTCCATGACATTTGACCACCAGCTCACTGAGCTTAAAAAAGCTGTTGACTGTAAAATTTGTGACTTTCGAAATTTACTCTCCCAATTTCGGCAAAAACCCCCGTCAGTCGGAAAACTTACATCCCATCTCTCAATTCAATTTCAAAGTAATCAAACAAAAATGATTAATTAACTATTCCTTCAAAAATAGCAAAACTAGCCATTCTGTAGAAAGCTAGCGGGAAACTTTCATAATTAGCCATCCTTCATGTGAATAATTAAAAATACCAACCGGTCCGTTGCCTGGCAGCACATTTCACGAGACTCTGTACGTGTAAGACCTCCATCGTCGGCAGCGACATCGCAGAGCTTTTCCGCACCGGCACCGCTCAGCAAGAAGGTCAAAAGCAACGACGGCCAAACAGGAATAAGCTCTATCCAACCAAACCAAACATCCCAACAGCTTCGCGGGCTACTGTAGGATGCTGCAAACTAAAAATGGCGTCAGGATTTTTAACGTGACGGCTCTCCATCTCCATCATCATCGTTGTAATCATCGTCTGGCACACAGTAATGATAATTTACGGAGGCCTTTGAGTGCATCCCCTCCTATGCATTCCGGGTTGTACGGTGTATTAAAAAGCGGAAGTTGATGTACGGCTCGGGGAGGAAAGAAACGAACCTTTTCAAAACCCATCAAACATCGAACCAGCGCAACCGAAAGCAGGAGGAAAATATCCAAAGTGAGCGCAAGCCGGAAGAAAGTGGGTTGGACTCGTGGTGGTGCAGCGACCTCGCACTGCTCGCATTCACCACCTGCATCAGCAGCAGTTGCATTACTTTTTACTGCTATCGTACCGAGCGAGGCGACCAGACTGCAGAGCAGGTCTCTTCTTCGGGTCAGGGTAGAGGGATGCACTAATGCCCTTCTATTTCGAGAGGGTGGTGGATTCTATAATCAAGCCAGCGCCAGAGTCAGAGAGAATGAGAGGACTGGTAAAGTGCAGTTTCTGGCTCATAGGAAATCCTAAAAAAAAATGGTTCTCAAACTCAAATCGACCTAAGGGCATTTTGGCGAAGTTTAAATAGAATCTACAAATTCATAATTGAATTTTTTGTTGGTCCATCTACAATTCTCCCCGGGAAAGCGGAAATGGACGAAAAGAGAGAAAGAACAATTCCTAGCTGAAGATGAAGACCAAGCAGGTGAAAGTGGTCAAAGTGTGGCTCCCTCCACCCACTCGCTCGTATGTGCGCTGATGGATGCGATGCGATGACGATGATGATGATGATGACGATGATAACGATGATAATGATTATGTGTATGTGTGTGTGCGAGAGAGTGTGTGTGGTGGCGATGGGTGGAAAAAGTGCAATAACTGATGGCAGTGTGCAGCAGCTGAGATGTGAACGGATGGACATCAGCAAGGCTGGAGAGAAGAAGATTGGGGATGGCACGTGCGAAGGAAGGTTCACACAGGCTCCTGCTCGGTGAAATGAGACCGGATCAGAGGGAGGATTAGCATCAGTGCAATAATGTTTCTCGTTGGAAAAAAGCATTCAGATTGGGGGGAATGGGGCAGGGTTTAAGTAGTGAAGAAAGGTGTGCAACTGTGTTCATACGTCCCATACGGGACCTGAACTGGGTGGGCTCGGGGGTCGCTGACTTTGGAAGCTAGGCGGTGCGGTGCGATGGTGGCGTGCCGAGGAGGACGGCGGATCTTAGCTCCAGGATGAGTTAGTTACTAACGCGGGTGGTGGCTTGTAAAGAAGGTGGTGTGGCGATGCGATGCGATCAGCAGTGATGACTGCGCTGGTGGGTGGAGAAGAGTGATAAATGAGCAAGGAGCGAAACGAATGCAACGGTTTTTGTAGTGATGAACATGTACATAGCTCTTGAAAAGCAGTTGCAGCGTTTCCAACGACGGTTAATGTATTATTCAAATTTTAATTATATTTATTTCAATAATATGAAATATTTGTTATGAGGACTGCGTTTGAAAATATTGCTTATTATTGTGTGTATTTTGCGTGAATTAGTTTGCAGTGGTATAAACATTACTTCGATAATATGTAAGTTCGGAATTAATAGTAAAACTGTCCTTGAAATCTGCCTTGTATATAACAGATCAAAGCTGTAATTTTATTTGAAGCATTAGTTAAGTAATACTCTAGTTTTTATTAGATTTCAGCTTACATTTAGTTTCCGCACATTGTTCTCCTGCAGATGACTTCTTTTTCCTATGCTTTGTACTGTAGTTTTAGGTTAACAGTAATTTTATCCTAGTTTAAGTAGCTTTAAGAAATTATTCGAATTCATATTATAGCTAATTAGTAGTTACCTGTTTTTTTAACAAGCAATGGTTAGGCAATTCCAATGTACTTTTTAAATTAACTTTAATTTAATCCAATATCGAACGCTATCCAAACTCTACACGTTTCTTCAGCTTCACTCACAATTCTATACTCCTCTCCCCCTTCAACTTCACTGCGAATCCAGATGAGAATGCAGATTTCTTTTCAATAGATGACGTTATTCCATCCCATCAACATGATGGCAGTGGTGCCAGATGTGTTGTCTCCAACAATGTATATTAGGCTGATGCATATTGAAAAATGTTCGCTCCCCTATGTTTCAACGATCCTTAATTTCGTTATCAATAGCCTCTTGTGATTTTTGCACATTTGATAAGAAACTGACAATACAAACGCCATTTAACGTTTGCATGGAATTTATTATAGAGAAAGCAAACATTCACTGTAATAACTGTGCAACATTTCAGCTCAATCGGGTGAAACTATATCTTAGCGCCAATGGTTTTTATTTTCCATGGTATTTTTCTTGGGGAAAATAACTTTTACAAAGAAAAATCTGGCGAGGTGACCCGTAGTAAATAAATGTGCGCGAATAAATGAATCCAATCATTCCCTGTAAAATTTACCAAGCAATCTTTTTTCCAGGATTGCAATATGATCTGACGCTTGTGAAAAAAGTTATTTAGCTTAAACTGATTGCTATCCAAACGAACGGTTCATTGGACTGTTTTTTTTCTAGCAGCACTGCCACCTGCAGCCTGCTGCGGTCTGCGCAAAGTAACCACGTTGTGTCGGGCGTTCATTCAGCAAGGACGAACTGTCCTGCAAGAAAAACAAAGTCCATTGAGCCGTTCGATTGGATAGCAATCAATTTTACTCAAATAACTTTTTCCACGAGTGTCGGATCGTTTTGTGGTATTCGAACAAAAGTTTGCTTGAAAAATTTCCCAGGGAATGATTGGATTGATGATAAAACGACTTTCAAAATGGAACGATTTGTTTTTTCATTTATCCGTGTCCCAGCCTTATGATCATACTGCTGCTAAGGCAGCATCACTGCAGTATGCAGTGTGACATAAAGGGTGTCCCACATCAAATTGCATCACGGAAAAAACGCTGTAGAAAATTACCTAGTTGACCGATCCTTTTCAAACTTTCAGACAATAAACAATAGCCCATAAGTAAGCTTTTAATATATTTATTTTATTCAACTTCAATACCATACCATAATCGCACCCTACGCTTAACTCCACTCATTAGGTTCGGTACAACCTCTGGCTGCAGCTTGTCCTTATGATGATGATGATTATGTAATACTACCATCTAAAGGGTGTCCACAGTTAAATTGCACCACTTTAAACTAGTCCTCAAAAACAAGTCTCTCAACTGATTGTCATGAAATATTCAGGGAATAAAATACAATTTATAATCTTGATTTAGATTTATTTCACTGTATTTCATTACCAAATCCAAAAGCCCGAACTTTCTTCTTAATACCACGCATAAGATTTTGTACAACGCTTAAACCGACATTTTTCTCCACTTTCAACCATGACTTCAACATTTTTTGTTAAGTAGTGACAAATTTAGGATGCTTACGAAGTTCGTGCTTCATTATAACCCAATATTTTTCAATTGGCCGCAACTCTGGAGAGTTTGGGGGATTAAGATCCTTCGGCACGAATTTGAAACCGTTCGTCTTATAACACTCCAGAACATCATTGAAGTAGTGACAAGAGGCTAGGTCCGGCCAAAAATTTGCAGGAACGTTGTGTGTTTTGAGAAACGGAAGCAGTCGTTTTTTCAGGCATTCATTCATGTATACTTGACCATTTACAGTTGAAGTTGTCACGAAATCAACAATGAATCCCCTGCCAAATCATGAATTTCTTGGGGAACTTTGACATTTGCTGTTTCCTGAGAGACTCTGGAACATCGAACTTGTCTTTCGCAGTCACATACTGGTTGTCGGGAATTTGTTTAAAGTCCGCTTTTTTGTATGTTTCGTCGTCCATGATGCAGCAGTGTGGTTTCGTCAACATATTTGTGTACAGCTTACGCGCACGTGTTTTAGCTGTCCTATTCTATATTTCATTGCGGTTTGGAGCTTTCGGAACTTTGAATGAACGGAGCTCGGCTCGTTTCTTGGCTTTCTGCACGAAACTTTTGGTCAAGTGCAGCTTTTTCGCGACATCCCAAACGGAACAGTTGGGTTTGCGTTTAAAGGCAGCAACCACTCGCTTGTGATCCTTCACACAGTACGGAACGACTGTGAATGGTTCCGATCGACAGTTAAACGTTCCCCAAAACGTTTTATGACACGAGACACTGTAGACTGGTGAATTTTCAACATCTTTCCGATTGCTCGGTGCGAAAGAAGTGGGTTGTCGAGGTGCGTGTGCAAAATGTTCTCGCGCACTTGCTGTTCCTTCGACTCCATTTTCGAAACTACGACACATTTCACAATGAAACTCACGCAGTGTAAACAACACACGCTGAGGTCATTTCACCCAAAATTTCGTTGAAATCAACCCAAAGGGCGAAATGTAATAGCTTATTAAAAGTGATGCAATTTAACTGTGGACACCCTTTATTGAAGCAAGGTAACTTTCCTTAGCAGTGGAATAATCTGAAAAACGATTTCATCAGGATCCTATTGTGGTTTGTGATCATCAAGCTCCTGTATCAAGGGCCAAACACGTTTGAGCGGGCCCGTAAGCAGAGACACTTACGCGAAACCCGCGAATATAGGGAAGAGAATCACCTTGCAAAAGCAAGTTCACACTCACAGCACTAGAATCGAGCCCTCCATTGACAGAATAAACCCAATAGATGGGGTCGAGGATCCCACCCTCGTTCCGCAAAATGTTAACAATAGGGAGGAGGCAGTCCCATGCTCCCTATCCATATCGTTTCACTTAGGTGCCCTTATGGTCCCTCCCTTTTCCCGTTATGTTATTTAATATTTAGTATAATTTGTGTGTCTGTTCTAGCCCGGGAGTTGGAAGGTGCCCAGACAATTACAAGTCGTATAACAGTGTTCAAATAGTATCGTATATTCTTATATTTTAATTCAAAATCGCAATAAATTGTGGCCTTTATCGTATTATGTTTAAGTTAAATCGTAAGGAGTGCAAATTTTCGACTTATATAAGATGTGTCATTTATTCATCGTACTGCGTCACAAACTAAATCGGATATACATCGCTAAACTTTTTAAATCGGATTTGTTATTACAAATTCAATCGCATACGATATTAAATCAACTCATTTAAGAAACCAATTGAATTTGCACGCATATGGCCTCCACTTTTGCACGTATTAGCCATATTTTTGCACTCTATACGATTTTTTTACTTAAGTATATGTTTGTATATCATAAAAACAACTTTCAATATACGTGCATTTTGGTTGTATGGGTGATGGCTCTGTTGGGTTCCAGTGACCCATTTCAGAATGCCCGGTTACTCACATCCATTCCGAGGTCACTTTCACTTACCACAAGCCCCGCAAAAACACAGTACAAACTTCAAATGGATATAGGTACTGTGCATACAATTCCATCATCAAATCTTATTGTTTTGAGGATGGCACGTATTTAGCAGTATCGTTCAAATTTAGTTATAATCAGATAGATCTCACCGGAAATTGTTGCTGATATACAGCCTCCATTTGAACGGCTTTCCTGTGATACTATAGGATGCATTTAGGTTTCTACAGAAGTAGCACTCCGCTATTCGGCAAATATTTTCACATCATCCTTTTCGAACGGAAATGCCCGAATACAAATAGTACTTCGCGCACAAAAGCAATACAACGAAAATTACAGGTTAAAAGTTAAATACTTGAAAAATCACAATCATTGTGCAACGAAAGAAAACAAAATTCACAACTCTCCATCTGTACACCACGTGGTGAGTGCATCTGAAATTATATGCCAGCCATTCACGCGCATATGCGCGTTAGCTTCGTTCTTTGCTTCTGACCAGCAAATGGCCGTTTTCTATATTGCACTGGTTTTCTTTTTTCTCTCTCCACACTCTGTCAATAATCAAAATCCCCCGCTATGAGGCGACTCTTTATCGACTTCTAAACTGCTAATAATCTTCAATTTACTCGTGACAAAGCGGAAATATACTAAAATTTAACCAATTATGCTCGCGTGGCGCAATACTAACAGCACTAACAAAAAAACTAAGCTGATATTAACTCTTCCTCCGGCTGAGGGGGCGAAGTATAAAAAACAATAAAAAACGGGCAAAAACTACCGACCATCACATATTATGGGTGGGAATTGATTATATTCACCACATTTAACACAAAACACGTGGAGATTTTATGATTTCACTGTTTGTTTAGGTTGAATTACGAATATATTTTTGATTTTATTTTTCGCGAAAAGGACGCAGCAAAAACGAAACACGTCAGTTTTCAAGCACGGCTTGCTGGGATCACATTTAATATTTACTATAATTTGTACATAAAAAATGAAGATATCATAAAAACAAAAATGCTGAGTTTCAAACTTGAATACATCTAGCTGCAGCTTTTTCTGTACGGAAACCCACTTTTTCTTCATGTCTTTCTCAGATTTGACCTCCTTGGGATGCTTCCGTAGTGCCTATTTTATAATAGCCCAGTATTTTTCGATGGGCCTTAGTTCCGGTGCGTTGGGGGGGTCATGTCCTTGAGTGCGAAAGTGAGTTGCGTTGGCTGCGTACCACTCCAGGGCAACATTTGAATAGTGGCACGAAGCTAGATTCGGAAGATCGTAGGGCCCTCGTGTTGCTTGAACAGAGGAAGCAGACGCTTCTGTAGACACTCCTTGAGGTAGATCTCCCCGTTTACAGTCCCGGTAGTTACGAACGGTGCACTCCGTTTGCCACATGAGCAGATCGCTTGACAAATCAGGTATTTCTTGGCAAACTTTGAATGTTTCTGCTTCCTTACTTCTTCCGGAACATCAAACGTGTGCTGGGCAGTGAAGAACAGTAGCCCTGGAAGCTGCCGGAAGTCCGCCTTGATGTAAGTCTCATCATCCCTGGTGAGACAATGAGGCTTCGTCAGCATCTGGGTCAGCATCTCCTTCCGTTTGATGCTCAGCGTTTTGTTGTAATTTTCAATCCCACGACTCACCGTTGACTGCACGATTCCGAGTTGTTTTCCTTTGTGCCGATGAGAGCGTTGAGGATTTTCCAGGTGCTTGCGCAAAATCAATCCGCGTTCTAGCTTTCGTGTGACGCATTTTTTTCCAATTTTCGAAAAACTGACAGCGATAAAAATACAAGAAAACAAAAACACTCTCAACTACTTCTACCCAAACTTTCAAGAGAAAATACCCAATGCGTGATTTTTTCCGGGTTTTTTGCGGTGATGTTTTTTGGGGTGGGCCACCTTTTAGTCGCGATGTTTCTTGTCCTCTTTTCCTTTTGGGAAAAACACCGGTGGGGCGGGAGGGGCTTTTTTTTGCGTCTTTTTATATATCTCTCGCGTTTGATCGTTTGCATTAAGAAAATGGACTTTCTTCGTATGGTGATTAAAAAAAGCTAAGACAGATAATTGCTTTTGATTAATTTCCCATGGAAGGTAATTATTTGAGTTTACTTGCAAAAAAATTCTACGCCCTTGCGAGCGGCCTTCCAGCAGTGATCCGGAACATTCGCCTTGGCGGACGAAAACATGCGTGTAGGCATGTTTTGAGTTCTTTCTTCGATTTATGTATAAATTCCTCCTCAGTTTTCGCGACAAAATTGTTGGAGTAGATCTTACGCTTCAGGTTGGCCCAGAAATTCTCGATGAGACGCAGCTGGGGGACGTTGGGCGGGTTCGCCGACTAGGGTACCACATCTTTATTCACCCGCTCCATCTTCTCCAACGATCGCTTCGAGTAGTGGACCGACGCCAGATCCGGCGAGAACACCGCGTCTTCGCCCTTATGGTATTTCTTGATGAACGACGCAACTTCCGGCAGGCATTTCGTACTATAAATTTCCACGTTCAGGGCCAGTCCGGAGCGAAAGATGAGCGGCTTTGACATCCCCTTCTCGCTGATTGTCAGCCACAGCAGCACCTGCTTGGGGAACTTGGTGTGTGAAATGTACTTCACCTCGGAGCTCACTTCCTTCGTGAAGGAAGTAAAATACGAAGTGCCCTGTCAGTCGTTGCCATCCAGGGTGAGATAGGTCTTGTCGTCCATCACCACCGCCACGTTGCGATTCGCCAGGAAAATCGAGTTGACCATCTTATCCAGCCGCTGCCGCTGCGTTATTGCCTGCAGCTCCGAGACCAGTGGACGCGACTTCCGCTTCCTGACATGTATGTTCATGTTCGCCAGGTACTTTTTCACTGTTTGACCACTTGAACTGATCTCCTGGCCAAGCGCACGCAGCGTTGTAGCCACTTTTCTCTCGGTCTTCCTCTTCAGCATCCTTTGGATCGCTCAGGGTCGTCGGCCGTCCGGAACCGAGGTTTCTTTCGATGCTCTAATTGTTGTCTATAGTGTCGAGATGTTGTAGATGCCGGAACGGGCATATCCGGCGTCCACAAAGTGCCGCACGATGTCCGTTTTCGACGCGACGGGGTGCCGTTCTATAAACGCGCACACTTCTGAACGGAGTTGCTTCCCTGTTTTTGCCATAACGGTTAGAGTTCGACTGATAGAGCTGTCAAATTTTGTCTGCTGACTCATGGGCTTCTATGATTGATGCTGCATGGGTAGTTTTGTCAGTGCGGGTGAAGGTTAACCCATGAAAAAAATTTGTCCATTTTTTTTAATGCAAACGTACCACACGGTTTCTTCCGAAAAAAGTTTTGGAAAAAAAAAAAAAAGGAAAAAGATTTAATTTTCATGAAACGCATCATAACGGCCCCGTCCGACTTTTTCCTTTTCTTCAAAAACAAAATGCCACTTCAGGGAAAGAGATTCGAGTCCATTGAGGCTATAAAGGATGCACTCAAAAAAATGAGACACAAAAGTTAGCTTATAACTTTTTAGAGTGTGGTTGATTGAACCTATCTAAGAGTTCAATGCTTTCGTTGGAAAAAATTTCATCACAATCTGTCAAGTGATTATTGAGATGACATCGGAACAAGAGCAGATCCACCAAAAAATTATGTGTGCCGTCGAGGAAAATTCGATTGCGTTTCACAGATGGTTCGGAAAATACCTGGAATTCCATCATTAGACGGTGTCCCGGGTGGTAACGTTATTCAAGAAGACCCAGACGACTCAGCGGTGGTCAGGCAGCGACAGAAAACCAAAGACAGCTGAATGGGTGAAGGCAAAGAAGGTATTGAATCTTTTCAAGCGTCCACCGAATCTTTCGTTTTGTCACGAAGAAGGCAGAGGTTTCCAGTTGGTTAGTCGAGAAAACGATGAAACGTGCTGGCAACCACGTCTACAAGGTCAGAGAGGTACCAAACTGGAATGACAAACAAACCACGGTTGCCAAAATGAGCGCCCGGAAGCTGTATCGAGAATGGCTGACGAAACCGAGGTGCATCGTGATGGACAACGAGACTTCCTTCATGGTGGACACAAAGCAATTGCCGGGCAGGAGTCTTACGTTGCCACAAGGTAAGGAAGTACAGGCTCCATTTTTTTTATTTTTGAGGATGTTTTTTGGGGGTAGAGGGTGTTCCCTTGTGTTTTGTTTTGTTTTATTTTTTTTTTTTTTTTTTTGTTTTTTTTTTTTTGAAGAAGGTGGACATATTCGCCAAAAAGTTCTTGGTATGACCGGGTCTGTGGGTGTGGAGAGATGAGCCAGCCATGCATCACGACGGGTACAATGAATGAACAAATCTACCGAGGCGACTGCCTCCAGAACCGCCTGCAGGTCTTTCAGATGCGGGACGCTATTTTGATCCTGCCACTACGCGCGGCCTGTGATAGACTGTTACAGAGATAAACATTTTGATTTTGTACCCAAAGACTTCAACCCACGTTTCAGGAGAATCCGACGAAAAATGAATTTTTGGCGATTAAAAGGTGTTTCGATCAAAATTTTGTCGACTTAAACTTGACGGATTTCCTTTCATCGTGCATTAAACATTTTTGCACACCCCTCATTTTGAAGATGTGTGCGTGTAGCATTATGCCTCTATTTTGATTTTGAGATTAGAACGTCAGTTATCAAAATGTCGTCGAAGGAAGAGAAGCAACGCATCAAAATTTTGCACGTGCATGGCGAAAATCCAAACTACTCTCACGCCAAGTTGGCGAAATTGTTGAATGTGGCTAAATCAATTGTTACCAACGTATTAAAAGTGTTCGGTTAACGTTTGTCGACAGCTAGGAAAGCTGGATCTGGGGGAAATCGAAAGCCGGAGGCCACAGCGACGACAAAAAAAGTTGCCCGCTGTTTCGAGCGGAACCGCAACCTCTCCGTCCGAGATGTCGCAAAGAAGCAGGGACTGGCGCCTTCAACCGTGAATAGAGCTAAAAAACGAACTGGACTGTCGACTTACAAGAAAGTGGTGACTCCAAATCGCGACGATAAACAAAACACGTCGGCCAAAGCACGATCGCGAAAGTTGTACACGACGATGCTGACGAAGTTTGATTGCATGGTACAGGACGATGAAACTTACGTCAAGGCAGACTTTAAACAGCTTCCTGGACAGGAATTTTATACGGCAACCGGACGGGGAAAGGTGGCAGATATTTTCAAGCACATTAAACTGTCAAAGTTCGCGAAGAAATATCTGGTGTGGCAGGCCATCTGTACCTGTGACTTGAAGAGCAACGTTTACATTGCGACCGGAACCGTCAACCAGGAAATTTATCTGAGTGAGTGCCTACAAAAACGTCTACTGCCTTTCCTGAAGCGACACAATTGTTCCGTTCTATTTTGGCCGGATTTGGCATCTTGCCATTACGGAAAAAAGGCCATGGAGTGGTATGCTGCCAACAACGTTCAAGTGGTGCCCAAGGACAAGAATCCTTCCAACACGCCAGAGCTCCTTCCAATCGAACAATATTGGGCCATCGTCAAGCGGAACGTTAAGAAGACTCAAAAAGCTGTTGTGAGCGAGAAACAGTTCAAGGCAAACTGGCGTTCTGCGGCGAATAAAGTGGACAAGAAGACTGTACACAATCTTATGGCAGGTAAAAAGGGAGCTTAGCTGAATATTTCTCCTGTATGCTGTATTAACTGAACTTGATAAAGAAAACAGAATTTGACTTATTAGTAAAAACTTTGATCGACTGCACATTACTGTTTGACCAAATTTCGATCGGAACACCCTTTAGTTTTGTGTATCTCATTTTTTTTGATGACAGTTTTTAATGCTAACTAAACAATCAGTTGCATGATAACACATTTGATTACCCTTATCCCTATGAGTACGTTAATTTTGAGAAAGGTTAGAATTATGGACACTTTCATCCAATTCATACATTAATGCCCGATTAATGTTCTTGTTGTTTTGAAACGACACAGATAAAAAGAAACATTAAATTTTCTGCGTTTTCTAATGCTCATAATGGGAATGCTAGATTTGGCAGCAAATAATGGGATATTTCATGTAAATTTAAGCCAGTTAACGCCTGAATCTAGCCTGTTGTTTGAAAGATTGCAAACATTGTTGTATGGCGCATGAAAGATTGCAAACAATATCGTTGCTTACGCTTGGCTTTGGCATGGAATTAAACGAGGGGAAATTTTAATCGCCTGCTAAAATTCATTATTTTTTTCTGTGGACATTAATTTCGACCGCATGGTTTTCATAAGGCCAACAAAATTCATATCCCATAGCATTAGTGTCCTACTCATCCCCGATCAGCATGAAATCCCGAATCCGGAGAAGTTCAACCATTGTAATTCTATTCTTTGCGTCGTCCAACGTTATTTTAGATTCAATCTACATACACAGCATCATCTCTGTCATCGCTACATTAGTCACCGGGTGGAAATCCGATTCATGAGCGACCGACGGGCAAACGAGTTGAAAACGATTTTTTCCAAGACGTGGAAAGCGAGCGGGTGAAAGGTAAAATGTATTGCATTTTATTATAATAAAATGCAATCCTCTGTGATGCACTTTTCCGCCTGCCAAACGTTGAGCAAACGCGTTCGTCGGATATATACATGTGTACATATATGCAAATGCACCACCGTGAAGGGTTATTATCGTATGTACATGCAGCACTGCCAATGCAATACCCACGTGCATCAAGGATCATCGGCGAAATAGTGGCAGCGTGGCGGTTTGAGGCGCCACCACGGACGCCACCTTCTTCTTCGACTTGGCTGGCCGTCCGTCTCGTAGAGTAGAGTGTGCAGGCCCGAGCAGTCTCGGGATTTTTATTGTCCATTCGAAACCGGTCCGAGCAACTTCTCGATGCGTGGTACGCACCAGAGTCAGAATTTTAAACCGAAGGCACCTGTTGGGAGCTAGTCGAACTAACTGGTTTTCTGTTTTTGCTTATTCTCTAATTTCAGGCGCAGCAACTATGATCGTGCTGCGGTGATGCTGGCTTGGAACTGAACGTGAACTAGTCGAAATAGTGAGACTCTGATTTCTGTATTCGAGCCTGAGTTTAGTATTGGTGAGAGTGGTTGACGCCATTCTCTCACTCTCGCGTGCGATAGCCGTGCGGTGGCCACTGACTGCGAACTTGACTCCTGCTCCTGCCACGGATGACATCACGGTGTCCTTATGTACTAGTGTAACTAACCCGGCAGGTGGGGGTGAGTTGGCGTGTGAAGAAACGTGGCACGTCGCGGGATGGGGTTGTTCGGAAATACCACCATGAACTTCGACAGCTAAGAAGCAAGAAGATGCAAACGGCCAGGCTCAAACGGTCGTCGTTCGTCTAAGACGTTGGTTGCACCGGTCGTTTCGGGTTTCTCGAATACTACCGGGTTGCGCGCGTGAAGTGTCACGGGAAGCACGTGGTGAAGGCGCGCGAGGGGGGCAAACTACTGGCCCTGTGAGATTGTGCGTGTACATCACATACCGAATCTAGGAAGTATCCCGTAAGAAGCTTTTTGGGGAGGTGAACTTTTAAGATGGAGGAAATCTTAAACGGCAAATAAAAGTGATGAGCTGAAGACTGAAAAGTGTGAAAGTGCGAACATTGTGGCCGTAGGTGGAACAGTTGAATTACTGAACGGAAAGTATTAATTGGTAGGAATAGTTAACTGAAAAAAATCCCAAATAAGTATTAAAACTTGTAAAAATTTGTAAAAATAGATGTAGGGAAACAACTTTCATTTTAAAAAAAAATACACAAGTTGTAAACAAACCAACCATGCAATCGTTAAATACCAATAATCAAAAAGTTTCAAACGTGTAACAAAGGAAGATTTCCTTGCGGAAAAAGGTGCAATATAGAATCAACTATCGGTGCAAGAGAAGAAGAAAAAAAATCAAAATCTCAAGACCTCCTCCCAAGAAAGAACCCGAAGAAGGCAATTTTCTTAAAGGAGCCAGTAAACCAACACCACTAAACGTCGAGTGCGAGCTAAGACGCAGGGAGTAATACAAAAACATTCGACGCACACTTCGATCGACGAAACGTTCTTGCTCGCTCTCCGCATCTTCTTTTTCGCTCGCAGCTCCTTAAGCATAAGAAGCCATACGCATACCGGGCCCACCCTTCCGCTCGAAAGTGGGTGGTGGTGGTCAAGCCGTGAAAAAAGCCAACTTTGTGTACCAAACAAAGGGGGCAAGCTAGTCGGAGATAGAACCCATTCAATCGATACCGGGGGAGAAAGCGAACGTCTTCGGCACTCGGGAAAATGAAGGAGTAAGGATTCGTTCGTGCATTGCGTGACGATGCTAAGAAGAACAGGGCAAGGAAGCAGACACTAACAGAGATTCCATTTGTTTTCCCTTCACCAGAAACGCCATGATCGACGTGTTCGATGCGGCGGAATTCAATCCGGACGCGATCCTGTCGAACGTGTTCCTGGACCCGGGGCTGGATTTCATTACCAGCAGCATTGACGAACTGGGCGAGAACATCATGGGGATGGGTCCGGACTTTCTTCACAGCTTCGGAACGACGCAGTTATTCTATCCGGAACAATCACCGGCAACGGCGATGGTGGGAGTTCCGGAGAATGGCGCTGGGGGTGGTCAGCAGTTGTTACCGAATCAACAGCTACAGCAGCAGCAACAACAACAACAACAACAACAACTGCCATTATTACAGCAGCAACAACAAAAATGTGCAGTTGAACAGGTGAGTCCATTGATTAGAGTATTTTTATGTGGTGATATTTTTTTCTGCAATTGTGGCCATAGGAGTGTGAAGAATTGAATTAATGAGTAGAAATATTGCTATATCCGTCGGAATGTCCATTCATGAAAACTAGTGGATGAATAGTGGAAAAGTTGTGCTGCAGGGATGGGCGACGTTATTTTGGTACTGCAGTCAACTCTAAATGCCCTGAATAATGCTGCGGAGATTGTTACTTTGACACTGCATAGTTTGTGGGTGTTTAGTATTTATCTGACAAACCTTGGCGATCAGAAAAGGTCTAAGTATTCTCTAGAAATCCTTATCGAATAATTACTGTGGTATAAGATCAAACTCATCGAACACAATCCTTTTGATTTTTTTTTAACTAGTTCATTTATTTGGGAGGCTCAATTGCGTTAGATTTACGGAGCCGATAATTCATTGTTGGTTTGTATAATGTAATGACTTAATACTAGGATTAGTAGGACTTGGGCCGCTTACTCGCGGTTTACTCGAGCTTAAAATATGTGACATTTTTTGGGGATGGGTTGGACAGAGTAACATGGAAATAGGATTCTGTAGTCTCATCAGATAATTGTCGCCAGCACCATAACTTGGTGCGGAATGGTCAGGGTTCCATTTTTGTGTTCGGCCGGTGGTGGTTACCATTGGGCGACGATGAGACTCCTCAAGATGTCGGAACAAAACAAACACAAACTAATGAATAAAGAAAATCAAAAACACCAGCAGATTAAATTCTTATTCTAGACATTTGGAGAAATAAATAAATCGATTGCATATAGCACAGATCGCGAGATCTCAACACATCTCTTATAGGAACATAAGGTTGTCTTCCTTGGGCCTCTAGGGTATTCAAAAGTCGTGTTCTGGCGGCATCATGATCCCTGCATTGCCAGACTTCGAATCCTTTTGATTAAAAATGAATCTAAAGCAAAGAACATACCTTAAAGAGAAATTATACTTACTCAACCTGTATCTGATGAAACTCACTGTATCAAATAAACTTGGAGGTAGTATCCTTTTGGGCAAACACATCTTTCGAATAAGAAAACTTGTTTACTTGCCTAAGCATAATGTGACAATGCGAAAATTAGTCCTATTTGAAAGTGCTTCATTTGACCAATATTGTTATGATTAATATAAATGTGAGGTCCCCTAGCCTAGTGAGAAAAGGCACTGTTTTACCAATTTGGGGGTGTAATCAATTTGTTCAATTGTTGAGAAATCTGCACTGACTCTTACAAAACATTGCTGGGCATTTGCAACTAACATTTAATTTTTTTGGATTATTCACGTAGAAAGCAGTTATTTTTATTTCATTGTACCGATTGCCAGCAGTAGCATTCCAGGACAGTGTATTATTAAATTTTCATCATAAATTACCGTAGGGAAAAAACAAAAAATTGGAACGAACTCACCGAATAGATTCATGAAGCTTGATACAACACATCTTATTAGGTCAGTAATGAGTATGAAACTTATTATTCGTTTATGTTTTGGGACTAGATTCAACTGATTCCTAGCTTCTCGTATCCCGATACTATTTATATATATTTTCTGAAAGCCACGATGAATATTTTGGTTTTTTTTGACGAACCAAAATAGGCAATTTTTTGGAAAACTTGAACCTAGAACTGAACTAGAACTATAAAACTATTGCTTTGAATTTCTCAATAAAAAGCTTATCCTTTGACAGATAGGCCTATTTCGTCTGCGATTCACAGAATTCATCTGTGTCGAGTTCTAGCGCAATCGGGAGAACTATGTCTAGTCTCTAGTTCGGCCAATGTAATTTACTCGGCTAATCTGGACTCTTGATTGTGTAGGTTAAAAATTAATGATTATAAATTTTGATATTTGTGCCCGTGTCTTTACAAATTTTGTGTATGAGTATCGTGTTCGGCGTATTTTTTTCTTAACTACCTGATCTCAAGCATAGCAACGTAAGGACTGTATCGTTAATTAAGAGTACACCTTTGAGGTTCTGTATGAAAAAGACTATGACTTATTTTGACAGTTGTTTAGTGTCAATGTGTTGTTTGCCTTGTAAACAAATGAAAACCTTCATTAAAAGTTAAAGTTTTACTTCAAGCGGAACAATGCGAGGACTTACGGAAGGAAAGCGAAAATCGATTGTGACCAAGTACTGCACTGAAAAGGGATTGTCGCTAAGAAAATTAGCAAAAGAAGAAGGTGTTAGTGTCTGTGCGGTCCAAAATGCGATCAATCGGATTGTCATGCATAACACATTGAAGGACTTACCCGGCCGTGGTAGAAAAACAGGTGCATCAAACCCAAATTTGGACAAACAAATTTGCAAAGGTTTTGAAGGAAAAATGGAGGTATCCATCAGAAATTGCGCAAAAAATGTGGAACGACGATTGGAATGGTCCAACGCGCAAAGGAGCGAAATCTCTTGAAGACGCACTGGAAACAAAAATGTCCGAAACGCAGCCAAATTCAGGCGGATTCCGTGAAAACTCGGACTCGGATGCTGTACGACGACGTTTTGAGCAAAAATGGCATGTGCATTATCATGGATGACGAGACGTACGTCAAATTGGACTACAGGGCACTTCCAGGGGCACAATTTTACACCGTGAAGCGTGGAACGGCTGTCCCAAATTCGGAAAAAAATCGATTTTTTGGAAAAAAAAAAAGGTATTGGTTTGGCAAGCAATTTGCCAGTGCGGTATGAAATCGACATATTTTTTCACTACCGCAGATATGAACGCCGAAATGTACCAGAAACGCCGAAATGTACCAGAAAAGAAACGGATTCTGCCACTAATCCGAAAACACAAAGGTTCGACACTGTTTTGGCCTGATTTGGCATCCTGCCACTATGCGCGTGCAACCTTGGACTGGTATGAAGAGAACAATGTCCAATTTGTGGAAAAGGCGATGAATCCTCCAAATTGTCCGCAAATAAGGCCCATTGAGAAATTTTGGCCTTTGATAAAAGGAAAGGTGCGGAAGAAGGCTAGAGGAGCAGATGACATCATCAAATTCAAAAAAGGCAAAACCATTGACGGAACGGTTGTGCCAAACCTCATGAGGAACATCAAGAAGAAGGTGCGAGAGCTGGCCAGATTTACGCAAAATTAAATGAATACTGATGTAATCGGCTTTTTTTATGGTCAATAAACAATGTGAATGAATTTGAGTTGCAAAATAAATAAAACATATTTAAATACAGCAATTTGTAGGTGTACTCATAATTAACGATACAGTCCTTAGCACAGCAACTGTTGTGGCAGTCGACAGCGGAAACAGAGCAACATTGCAATCATGACAGATCCATATCGAGTTTCTCCCAATAATTTTAACTGGGAGCGGATGGAGTAGAAATGACTGTAATCTATGTTATGGGTAGTTACATATCCTATCTAAGAAGTGGTTCCAACACAAATGAAGGTTTTGAACTTGCCAAAATCAATGGACTCATCATATGCACATGCTTCGCAGCACCGAGATGAACGATGGAGAGGTGTAACCAGATGCTTGATGGACTTACTGAAGATCTGACCAGATGAAGAACTGTTATCATTGGAGGAAACTTCTATGCTTGGACAGAGGAGTCGGGAAGAGGATGTACCTATACAAAAGGATATAGCCTACTGGCAAAGCACTTTTCGCAGAAACGGTTGTGAATTCATTATCGACGATACCTTCTTCATTTCATCGCTGTTGGGAAGCATGAACTGGAATGTGTGCGAGGGGCGACCGTCAGACGATCGGATATAGCACCGGCAAACGGAACCCTGGGTAAAGCTATGTTCATTTAGTTTAATACATCAAAACAAAGGTAATGTACTATTCCTTAAGGAAAAAATATCCATACAAATCAATTCTCTTCGTTTCTAATGAAAATTCGCCCTTTCTTCGTTATTCCTCCCATCAAACGCTGCACACCTCTGGAGTCAACTTCCTTGACACATTTGTTCCACATTTTGGTCGTCCCGAGCCGTTTTTCCACTCTTAAGCTTCCATTTCATTATTGCCCAAAATCTCTCGATGGGCCGGAACTGCGGGCAGTTGGGTGGATTTATGTTTTTATCGATGAAATCTACGTTATTATCGCGGTACCACTTGATGACTTACCGGCTGTTGTGGCAACTCGCCAAATCTGGCCAAAACTTCACGGGACCTTTATGGGGGCTAATGATAGAGAGCACGCGGGGGTTGTGGCGCACTCCCCCGTGTAGAGCCGCGTGCATCGCGTCATACGCCACGCGCCTGCCTGGCCTTCCCGGAGGTGTTCCGCAGCGCTCCGCGGATCTCTCCGCAGAACTTCCCGGAGGCCGCCGGAGAACGCGCCAAAAGCGCTCGCGACGCCGCGGCGCGGCCGCCACAAAAACCGTCCCCGCAGGGCCGCGTCGGAATGGCCTCTCTGAAAGACTTTCTTGAACTTCTCTGCAGAGTTTCTCTGAAGTTCTATGAAAAATATCCCTGAAGTTCTCTGCAAAACTTATAGAATTTCTCTGAAGAACTTTCCAGAAGTTCTTTGCAAAACTTCCCTGAAGTTCTCTGCAGAACTTCCCTGAAGTTCTCTGAAGAACTTCCCTGAAGTTCTCTGAAAGAACTTCCCTGAAGTTCTCTGCAGAACTTCCCTGAAGTTCTCTGCAGAATTTCCTGAAGTTCTCTGAAGAACTTCCTGAACTTTCCTGAAGTTCTCTGAAGAACTTCCTGAAGTTCTCTGAAGAACTTTCCCTGAAGTTCTCTGAAGAACTTCCTGAAGTTCTCTGAAGAACTTCCCTGAAGTTCTCTGAAGAACTTCCCTGAAGTTCTCTGTAAAACTTCCCTGAAGTTCTCTGAAGAACTTCCCTGAAGTTCTCTGAAGAACTTCCTGAAGTTCTCTGAAGAACTTCCCTGAAGTTCTCTGAAGAATTTCCTGAAGTTCTCTGAAGAACTTCCCTGAAGTTCTCTGAAGAACTTCCTGAAGTTCTCTGAAGAACTTTCTCTGAAGTTCTCTGAAGAACTTTCCTGAAGTTCTCTGAAGAACTTCCCTGAAGTTCTCTGAAGAACTTCCCTGAAGTTCTCTGAAGAATTTCCCTGAAGTTCTCTGAAGAAGTTCTCTGCAGAATTTCCTGAAGTTCTCTGAAGAAATTTCTCGGAAGTTCTCTGCAAAACTTGCCTGAAGTTCTTTGAAATTTTTTTCTGAAGTTCTCTGCAGAACTTCTCTGAAGTTCTCTGAAGAACTTCTCTGAAGTTCTCTGAAGAACTTCCCTGAATCTGCAGAACTTTGAAGTTCTGAAGAACTTCCTGAAGTTCTCTGAAGAACTTTCATGAAGTTCTCTAAAGAACTTCCCTGAAGTTCTCTTCAGAACTTCCCTGAAGTTCTCTGAAGAACTTCCCTGAAGTTCTCTGAAGAACTTCCCTGAAGTTCTCTGAAGAACTTGCCTGAAGTTCTCTGAAGTTCTCTGAAGAACTTCCCTAAAGTTCTCTGAAGATCTTCCCTGAAGTTCTCTGCAGAACATCCCTGAAGTTCTCTGAAGAACTTCCCTGAAGTTCTCTGAAGAACTTCCCTGAAGTTCTCTGAAGAACTTCCTGAAGTTCTCTGAAGAACTTCCCTGAAGTTCTCTGAAGAACTTTCCTGAAGTTCTCTGAAGAACTTCCCTGAAGTTCTCTGCAGAACTTCCCTGAAGTTCTGAAGTTCTCTGAAACTTCCCTGAAGTTTTCTGAAGAACTTCCCTGAAGTTCTCTGAAGAACTTCCCTGAAGTTCTCTGAAGAATTTTCCCTGAAGTTCTCTGAAGAACTCCCTGAAGTTCTCTGAAGAACTTCCCTGAAGTTCTCTGAAAAACTTCCTGAAGTTCTCTGAAGAACTTCCCTGAAGTTCTCTGAAGAATTTTCCTGAAGTTCTCTGAAGAACTTCCCTGAAGTTCTCTTCTGCAGAATTTTCCCTGAAGTTCTCCGAAGAACTTTCCCTGAAGTTCTCTGAAGAACTTCCGTGAAGTTCTCTGCAGAATTTCCCTGAAGTTCTCTGAAGAACTTCCCTGAAGTTCTCTGCAGAAGTTCTCTGAAGAACTTCTCTGAAGTTCTCTGAAGAACTTTCCTGAAGTTCTCTGAAGAACTTCCATGAAGTTCTCTGAAGAAGTTCTCTGAAGAACTTTCCTGAAGTTCTCTGCAGAACTTCCCTGAAGTTCTCTGAAGAACTTTCCTGAAGTTCTCTGAAGAACTTCCCTGAAGTTCTCTGAAGAACTTCCCTGAAGTTCTCTGCAGAACTTCCCTGAAGTTCTCTGAAGAACTTCCCTGAAGTTCTCTGAAGAACTTTCCTGAAGTTCTCTGAAGAACTTCCCTGAAGTTCTCTGAAGAACTTCCCTGAAGTTCTCTGAAGAACTTCCCTGAAGTTCTCTGAAGAACTTCCTGAAGTTCTCTGAAGAACTTCCTTGAAGTTCTCTGAAGAACTTCCCTGAAGTTCTCTGAAGAACTTCCCTGAAGTTCTCTGAAGAACTTCCCTGAAGTTCTCTGAAGAACTTTCCTGAAGTTCTCTGAAGAACTTTCCTGAAGTTCTCTGAAGAACTGAAGTTCTCTGAAGAACTTCCCTGAAGTTCTCTGAAGAACTTCCCTGAAGTTCTCTGAAGAACTTCCCTGAAGTTCTCTGAAGAACTTCCCTGAAGTTCTCTGAAGAACTTCCTGAAGTTCTCTGAAGAACTTCCCTGAAGTTCTCTGAAGAACTTCCCTGAAGTTCTCTGAAGAACTTCCCTGAAGTTCTCTGAAGAACTTCCCTGAAGTTCTCTGAAGAACTTCCCTGAAATTCTCTGGAAAGCTTCTGAAAAGTTCTCTGAAGAACTTTCCTGAAGTTCTCTGAAGAACTTCCCTGAAGTTCTCTGAAGAACTTTCCCTGAAGTTCTCTGAAGAACTTCCCTGAAGTTCTCTGAAGAACTTCCCTGAAGTTCTCTGAAGAACTTCCCTGAAGTTCTCTGAAGAACTTCCCTGAAGTTCTCTGAAGAACTTCCCTGATGTTCTCTGAAGAACTTCCTGAAGTTCCCTGAAGAACTTCCTGAAGTTCTCTGAAGAACTTCCTGAAGTTCTCTGAAGAACTTCCCAGAAGTTCTCTGAAGAACTTCTCTGAAGTTCTCTGAAGAACTTCCCTGAAGTTCTCTGAAGAACTTCCTGAAGTTCTCTGAAGAACTTCCCTGAAGTTCTCTGAAGAACTTCCTGAAGTTCTCTGAAGAACTTTCCCTGAAGTTCTCTGAAGAACTTCCTGAAGTTCTCTGAAGAACTTTCCCTGAAGTTCTCTGAAGAACTTCCTGAAGTTCTCTGAAGAACTTCCCTGAAGTTCTCTGAAGAACTTTTATGAAGTTCTCTGAAGAACTTCCTGAAGTTCTCTGAAAAACTTCCCTGAAGTTCTCTGAAGAACTTCTCTGAAGAACTTCACTGAAGTTCTCTGAAGAACTTCTCTGAAGTTCTCTGAAGAACTTCCATGAAGTTCTCTGAAGGACTTACCCGAAGTTTTGTGAAGAACTTCTCTGAAGGACTAACCCGAAGTTGTTAGAAGAACGTACCAAAAATACCCATATTGGGGTTATCAGCCTCTTATGTGCACTAGCGATAAACATTCATTACATAGTTCACAGGCAGACGTGCGCCACGCAGTGAAATAATTCTGAACTATGAAGTCGACCGGCTGGAAGACCAAGATTACTCGAATAAATTTCCTGAAAACAATGAGTTCATACATGATCTAGATATCAAAATACAGATATTACAAAAAGTTCACATGAACACTAGCGCCACGTAGCGGATGAATTCTGATCTAATGTGTACACCATTCAAAAAGCTCTGACCCTTCGAATATCTTTTTTGAAGATGCCATCTTGCTATATGTCAATAATCTCGAGATCCAGATTATACATTAAGTTTACATGCACACTAGCGCCACGGAGTGAGATAATTCTGAACTGTTGAGTCGAGCGTCTGGAAGCTCATAATTTTACAACTAACTTTCCTGAAAACAGTAAACTTATACACGATCTAGATCTCAAAATACAGGTAATACACAAAGTTCACATGTACACTAGTGCCACGTAGCGGACGAGTTCTGAACTAATGTTAACACCATCCTAAAGGCCTCAATCAACCAAACATCTTTGTCGAAGACGCCAACTTGCTATATGTCAAGGATCTCGAGATTCAGGTTATAAAGTAAGTTTACATGCACACTAGCGCCACGTAGTGAGATAATTCTGAACTTTTAAGTTTACCATCCTGAAGGCCTTGATCTACTGAACAACTTTGCTGAAGGAAGTAACTTCCTATATACGAAGGATCACGAGATATTTTCTGATGAAACAACAAAGGTCAATGCCCATATATCATTTGAGACCACCATCAAGGGAATCCGCGCATGTCGGGGGGTTTACTGTACTATGCTGTTTTTTTTTGCTAAAATATGCTGCCTTTCAACGGTCATAACTTTTTCTGGTGAAGTTGGATCGACACGCTTTCTTCTGCAAAGTTGTTTGTTAAAGTCTGAGAAATTTAAAAAAAATGCTTCTGGAGCATTTACATTTAAGCTGAGGCAGTTATTTGAGTGGTTCTCAAAATATATCAAAATTTCAATTTTTGATGCCAATTTGTGAAGAAAAATGCAAATCGCATGAGGTCAAAATACGATATTCGGTGGTTTTGGGACCCAAGCTAACGGAAACTGGCATGGAGCTCTGGGTCTCAAGACTTTTTTCGGATTTTTACCAAACAAATAATATAAATGTAAAAATGTGTTCCTTCCAGCAGAAGGATCGGCAGTCGTGGTACGGTTGGGTTGATTCCGGGGCGTACCAGAGCAGAAAATAAATTTAAAAAATATATTCGTGTGTGCACAAGCAAAAAGGATCACTTCCACAACCTCTTGGAGTATTTTTTTTTTCGGTTGGTCTTGCTCTCGAAATATTCTGAAGCAAAGCTGGTCAAGGAAGCACTCGGTGATGGATTTTTCTCCTATCCCTTGTCATGAGTGCCGACGTACCTATATGGAAAAAAAATCCAACGGATCGTAGCAAGCCATGGAGTGGAAACACGCGTTTTAACGCAATCAGGGCCGGCTATGGTTCCTGGGAAGGAGCGACAAACGACGGCGGCAAGCAGATAGGATTTATAAAAATATATAAACTCGTATAAAAGTTTTTATTGAAATTAAAGGATTTGCGAGTGGCAACCGGGTGCTCGGGCGGGATGGGGGTGGGTTTATTCGTCCCTTCCGCCTTGGATGAATCGCCGCATCGCCGTGTGCGTCTTCGGGTTTTTTTTTTGTCGTCCAGTTGAGGGTGGGTCACTTTCACATAATTTTTATTCAATTTTGTGTACGCTTTTTCTATGAATCTTCCCATTTTTCGGAATTAATTGAATTTTTCGCTCAAGAAGGTCGGACTCGGTTGGCGGAAGACGACGGGTTTTTCCTCGGTCCTTTTGTGAGTGATGGAATGGACCGTAAAACGAGACCGGGATGAATGGAGGGAAAATTGGGAAAACCAAGTAATTATATTATCTACCTATTGTGCTCGTCGGCATTCGTCGGAATGTGAGTGTTATAATTATGGACTTGTCGGGATTGAGTCACTGTTTTGAATTTTATTTCTATTTCAATAAAGCTTGAAGTATAGTATGAAAAATAATCTATAGTCAATTTTTAGAACCAGAAGGTCACAAAAGAGTGCAAATGCAGGTCCCTTCTAATTCTTGTTCGGATATGCATGCGTCCATAATCGTCAGCAGTTTTGTCGCTACAGTCAACGCTCTTAATAGGAGTTTTAATTACTCTCATTCTAGCCGGCGTCGGTGGTGTAGTGGTAAGCGTGACTGCTACTTGGCACCCCGGTGGGTCTGGGTTCAATCCCAGTCGACGTCGGTGATTTTTCTGAGGCGAAAAAATCTGGTCACGTCTTCCTTCGGAAGGGAAGTAAAGCCGTTGGTCCCGGCTCATATTCATGAGTCGTTAGGTAGGGTCCAGGTGGTGGAGTCGTCTCCCTGGCGTCGGTGATTGTCACCATGTGAGGAAAATAGGCCGACGTAAAATAAAGAAGACAAAAAAAAAAATTACTCTCATTCCCAACAGATACTTTTCGAGCTCACAGCGAGAGTTCTGATACTGACACTGGTTGCAAGTAGAAATACATTGGCTATATATGATTATGTAGTTGATTCGCACACCATAGTAGGCATGTTTCGCTCTTGCTGCTAATGATACTATGGGATCAGCTTGATCGAGAGTGGTTAAAATTTTCACGTCAGTAGACGAGTTCCCATGCAAGCATTTCATGAAGATTAGGAAGATTGATAGATATCTTTATTATTAAGCTTCCATTAGCATTTCATAAGCATTGTTGTTAAAATTTCAAACCTACTTAAACTAAAACTATAGCTGCAATTTGAAAATCCTAGGGGTGGGGAACTAGATTCCGGATGATCTGGTGATCCGATGTCAGGCAGCGTGCCCTGTACCGATTGATAGACTCACTAAAGCGAACATCGAGCAGTTTTATCTCGGCCAGACGGTGGATGTTCTTGTCCTCGGAGGGGTGTTCAGGATCATCCTGAGGAACTTATTTAGAACACGCTGAAGCTTCAGGTGATGTGTTTTTGCGTAACTCTCCCAGATTGGCATGCCGTACTCGATGACTGGAAGTATGATTTGCTTGTAGACAGCAAGCTTGTTTTTCAGGGATAATGTAGACCTTCTGTTGATCAATGGGTACAGTAGCTTCAACAGAACGTTACACTTTGTGACAATTTTGTCAACCTGCTCCCTGAAAATTAGTTTGCTGTCTATGGTAACGCCAAGATAGACAGCTGATTTGGCTCTTTCTACCGTTGTCTTGTTTAGGCTAATTTTACAATCCTCAGGCGGAACAAGTTTGGGAGAATTGGAGTATGGGAAGAGGATGACCTGGGTCTTCACCGCGTTGATACAGATCTTCCATTCGGCGAAGTATTCTGACCGAAGATTCAGACTTCGCTGCAGTTTCGCTGTAGGCGCTCTTGTAACCCTACCATTTCGGACGAGTGATGTATCATCGGCGAACAACGACAGAGATCCTTTTTTAGGGAGCGGGGGTATGTCCGAGGTGAATAGGTTGAACAGAAGTGGACCTAGTATATTTCCCTGCGGAACACCGCCGGAGATCTCCTGTGCATCGGAAACTGCACCTCGAGGCGAAACACGGAATGTTCTGTTCGACAGATAATGTTTAATTATCTTCACCAGGAAGATAGGAAGATTGTATCTTTTTAGCTTAAACACCAGGCCATCGCGCCACACGTTATCGAAGGCCTTCTCGATATCGAGAAGTGCCATGGCAGATGATTTCGCAACAGACTTGTTCCGCCTGAGGATGTTGGTTACTCGGTTAAGTTGGTGCACTGTTGAACGACCACGTTGGAATCCGAACTGCTCATCGAGCATGATGTTAAGCTCGGCGGCAGACGAGAGAAGCCGACGGTGGATCGCTTTTTCAAACAGTTTCGATACTCCTGAGAGAAGGCTGATGGGCCTAAAGCTCTTGGAAAATGAAGGATCTTTCCCAGGTTTCTGGATGGGGATGACGCTGGCTGACTTCCAACACGAGGGGAAAAAGCCAAGTCGGAGGCATTGGTTGAAAACTATCGCCAGATGGTTATAGAACTGGGGGCTCAATTGCTCGAGCTCCAAGTTCATAATGTTATTGAAACCTGGGGCCTTCATGTTCTTTGAGCCTTTGATATAAGTCAACAACTCGCCAGCTAAGATCTCCAACTCCTCTGTGAAGTCGTTGGGGCTCATATGGATGTTAGTAATAAGCGCGCTAACGGCAGCTTCGTGTGGATTGAAGATGTTTTGTCCGAGATGAGACGAAGTGTTGACTTATCTCAGCAGCCTTTTCTGCAGGAGCAATCAAGCGATCCTTAGAGTCATTGTTGTCTAGTGGGATCAACGGTGGAATGGGCCTTGGCTTGGTTTTCAAAATTTTTGTCAACTTCCAGAACGGCTTTGCACTAGAGGTTCCAACCCGGGACAAAAAATCCCGGATCTTTAAAAATTCGGGATTTCCCGAATCCCGGGTTAAGATTTTTCACCGTCCCGAAAATCCCGGGACTCCCGAGACACACATTTCTTACATCTTTTTTCGCTTTGATACTTCCCAATAAATTTCAGTGTACCGTTTACGCGCATTCAATGTAACCCATACAACGCCAACATACATATTTACTGTACCTACATCGATGTTATACATTATTCATGAAAAGACATCATTCCTTTTGTGTTGGTTTAGTAGGCATTCGCATTTTTGCCTACACATTTAACACACACACACGCGCGCGCGCCAATCGACGCAAGCTGTCATTTCCATTCGAAACATTGTTTTCATTCACCGATTACTGCTTCTGTGTTCATTGAATAATGTCGGATTGCCGTTACATCAAAGTTAGTAGTAATACAAAATTTGTGCAAATGTAGCCTTACATCCAATTATTTTAAAGGCATGGTTGAAATTTGGAAACACTTCGATAGAATTGCGGATGACAAAGAAAAAGCACGATGTCGGAAGTGCGAGCAAATTTTGTCGTGCAAGGGCTCTTCGACCAGTGGCTTGCTCCGGCACATGAAGAACAAACACAACATGGATTCCAAACCCCCCACAAATCCTAGTGAGGTCTGCTGCAAAAGTTAAATCATCCACACCGAATGTCCCAGTGAAACAAGTATCGATGCTCAAGTTCGTTAAACGTCAGTCACTGGCGGAAATTGTAGCTCGGCTGGCAGCAGAGGACGGATTTTCGATCGATGCAATCACCAACAGCAAGTTCATCAGACAATCGATCGCAGATCGTGGATATTCTCTGCCAACGTCGAATACATACAAACGCGGGATGAAATAGTGAAGCGTATCGATAGCGGTGAACTGGTTAGTCTCACTTTGGACGAGTGGACAAGTCTAAGCAACAAGCGCTACTTAAACGTGAATGCCCATTTCGCTGACGGATCATTCTACAACCTGGGTCTCGGCAAAATTCGTGAATCACTACCTGTTGAAAAGGTTTTGGAAATGGTCAAGGATATGGTCCGGAAATTCGGTATTAAGGATGGGAACATTGTAGCATCAACGACTGATGGAGCTCGAGTGATGACGAAGTTTGGAAGATTGTCGGATTACCTTCATCAGCAGTGTTACAACCATGCGATTCACTTGGGGGTCTGCGATGTCCTGTACAAGGATCAGCCACCAGTACCAATTGAAAATGAGGATTCAGATAGCGACGATTCGGATAGTGATAACTACGATCATGAAGTTGGTTCTTCGGGTAAATATATTGGAATGTTCATGTTCATATTAAAGAAAACAGCTAATTTATTTCAATTATAGACTTGTACACCACGCGATGTGGAGAGTCTCTAAAACGTATTCGAAGAGTCGTGAATTTTTTTCGAAAATCGCTTGTTAAGAATGCACTGCTTCAAGAAAAAATCACGAAAATGTTACATAAACCACTTCAACTGTGTGTGGACGTCAAAACTCGTTGGAACTCGACTGAAACGATGCTGGAGCACTTCATTCGCGGTTTGGATTGCATCAAAGAGACACTTTCCGAAATAGGCCTTTCAGGTCTTATGTTGGACAGTGATTTCGAGGTTGCAAAAAACCTTCAGGAAGCTCTTCAGCCAATCAGACTCGCCTAGGAAGCATTGGGAAGACGAGATGCTACATTGCTGTCTGCGCAAGGCAGCTTGGGTTTCTTGTATTCGAAGCTTAAGAAAAGTAACACCAAAGTTGGAAACGACCTCTTCGATGCAATCACGAAAAGAATCAACGAACGGCGCCAAAAGGAAATAATAACAGCGCTGAAGTTCCTTCAAGGTCTTCCGTTGTCAACGCAAGTGCCAGCAGAACTGGAAAGCTCATCGAAAACACAAATGATTAAGTTCATCACGGAACTGGGAGTTTGATTGTTGCAAGACTGCCAAAGACAGACCGATGATGATGCTGCCGAGTTGAATGCTGGATTGTCCTGTATGCATGACGATTCAGGATCGACACCATCAAGTATGCGTAAAGAACTGGAATCGGCTATAAAGGAGTATGCCAACCCGTCCCAGACTGATTCGGTAATGATTGATTTTTCAAAAGTAATTGCGAAAGAGCTGTCACTTTTAGAACTACATGGTAAGTTGAGCCCGAATCTTGAAATCATTTTCGGCGGCTTAAAATCAATCAAACCGACGTCAACCGATAGCGAGCGCATCTTTTCGAACTCCGGAAATATCTGTTCTAAAAAGCAAACCTCACTGTCGTATTTTCAGAGAACGAATTCAAATTGATAAGACCAGTTACTTGATTTGCACCATTGATTTTTTTATTGATGAATAAAACATATTCCTAACCACAAAATTGCATTTTTAAGCACACGTTGAAATCGGCGGTGTCGTCGACATATTGTCGGAACCTCTCCCATCTGGCACGATGCCAATTCCGTCTGGTGATCCGATGCCGGTTGACCGAGGACCCAACTTCGGCCACCACTGGATAGTGGTCCGAGCTGAGCTCCTGGTGTATTACCGGCTGGGCAATGTTGTTCCCCATGCTGGTGAGGAAGATGTCGATTGTCGAATGGACCCCTGATCTGCTCAACCGGGTGGGAGTATCCGGGCCCAGGACGGTGTAAAGGCGCTCCTCCAGGTCTTCCTGCAGAATTTTTCCGTTCCGGTTGCGCCGGGTGCTCCCCCAGCTTTTGTGTTTCGCATTTAGGTTGCCGACGATGATAAACTGCCCCTGCCTCTGAGTTAGCTTGTGAATGTCGTTCCGTAGGACCGTTGTTGTTCCGTTAGCGGTGTTGGCTTGCTTGGGACAATAGGCCGCGATGATGGTGATAGGGTCGACGGCAGTTTCGACCTCAACTCCGATGGTTTCGAAAGACTGCAGCTGAAAACCTGGAAGCAGATGGCAGTTGATGTTGTAGCGCAGAGCGATCGCAACTCCTCCTCCACTAGAGCCGCTACGAATAAGTCGCACAAACCGCTATCCTGGAATGAAAACGCTGAGTTTCGGCTTGAGATGTATCTCGGTGACGATGGAGATGTCGATGACCTTCCTGTTAAGGAAGTCACCGAGCTTAATTGTTTTGTTCCGGATGGAACAAGCATTCGAATTGAGGATGCTGATGGTGCGATTAGGGTCCATATTTGAAAACAAATTCCATCGTCACGGATGTGGTGGCTTTGAGCTGTTCCTCCTTCGAGCGGCAGGAACGGAGTTGGCGGTAGAGCTCTTGGACGAACTCGACCATTTGCTCCGTGTCATAGAGCTGTCCATCGGTGGGTGGTTGCGTGGAGGAACTACAGCTCGGATTGCACCAACCTGGAGGAGGCCGCCGCGAATCGTTGCTGAACGGATGCTGACGGGCGGTTTGCATGGCGATGGTTTAATGGAACTGGCGGCAGATTCGGCACTCGGTACCGGAGCGTCGGGAAATTCTCCTCGTCCAATCGAGGTAGCCCGCGCCGCTGACCAGGCCGAGTCTTGGTGGACGCCTGCTTGCGGATGGCCAAATACTCTGCTCGTTTGGGACAGGCTCGGTTGCTACCTTCGTGGTTAGTGCCACAGTTGGCGCACTTTGATGGGGCACCTTCATCCATCGGGGCATAATCCTTGGTGGCGTGTGCTCCGGCACACTTGCCACCCCGTGGTTTCATGTGGTGGTTTCGGGTTCCGTGGCCGAACACAAGGCAGTTGCTACACTGCGTCACGTCGTGCTGCCTCGGGCGATACCGGTTCCACTCAATAATTACGTTGAAGAGGGCCCGTGTTTTCAACAGGTCCGCCATCGTGACGGAACCCTTCACCAGATAGAGTTGGTCCCGATGATTTGCCTGATGTTGACGTCTGATTGGGAACACCTTCACTGGTTTCAGAGCCGCCGCTTGCATCTCAGCAATTTCTTTCTCTGGAGTGAATGCCGGAAGGCCACGCAGAATCACCTTTAGCGGCTTGTTTCCTAGTGCGTCGTGAGTGTAGAACTCGTGTTGTTTGGCGACTAGGTGAGCGCCATCAGCACGGTAGTCAGCCTCCGTCGAGAACATTACTGCACAGCTTGTACAGCGGATTAACTTTAATCGCTGCGAGCTCCGTCCTAAGGGCAGCGATGTCTCTTGACGTGGTGAATAGTGGCAGAATCTTGACCATTTTCGGTATCTCCTGTACCGGGACCGCAGCAAACCGATTGCTCGCTAGCATTCGGGCGTTGGGGTCCAATGGACCGGTGTCGTCATGCCGCTGACGCTTGCAGCTGCTCGGTTTCGGTATGGGTTCAGGAGCTGATGTCCCTGGCGTGGATGTCACCACGTGTTAATTTTTTCGACCCATTGCCACGGCAACAGGTCGGGTGGAAAAACTTGCACAACTTTGCAGCGCTTCCTTCTGGCTTGCTACCGCTAATAAATTAGCAAGCGCAGGCGATAGTTCACGAACCGGACGCGAAATCGCGAGGAATCGAAAGAGGGAGAAAAATGGGGAAAAAGCTTCGTATCACGAGAGCGAAAAACTCGACCGTACGTGTCGCTTGTTCGAACTGGAATGAAGGTGATGTCGATGAAATCATTTTGGTTCGAATCGCGTGCTTTATACTGGCGTCGATGACATTGCATCGATAGAAGAGAGGCACAAACATGCAGTACGAAGGAAATTTCATAAGAGGGGACGGGCTTCAGTTATAAACCCAGACACTGGCAACAAAGCAAAAAAAAAAAATGCAGCTGAGGGGTGTGGCTATGGCTGCATTAAAGATGGAATGAAACGTAGTGAAATAAAAAGAAGAACACAATTTGAACCATTTGTTACCCGTTTTTGAGGACCCGGATAGGGAAAACCATATTTTCAACCTCTTCGTATGCAGATTTGTTTGGGAGCAAAAGTAGGTCATTTTTAAGTAAAACATTGAACTACTTATATGAATAGCACTGAATTGAAACGAGAATAATTAACGTTCAAAAACCTTTAACTTTTGCGTAACGCTCTCATTTTTTTTTTAAATTTTGAAATGACACCCGGTATAGAAAAGAGAAACGTAGTTCGGCGTTAAAGTGTGCAATTGGTCGGTATTAAGTTCGACCGAACTAAGGGACATTCAAACCCTGTGGAGCCAGATTCCGCTCTATCAGGGATAATTCTTTTATTGAGCCTTTGCAGAACGGATTTTGTATGATATATAATATTTTCGCTTCACATGATCCACGCCTATCCATACTAACCTTTGGAATAGTCGAAAAGTGCCAGAATGCAGGATTTTGTTGCAAATCTAACTCCATTTCTCTCTTGCAAACTGTAAATTTCTTTGTAAAACTAGGAAAATTTAAATTAACACTTCACTTGATCACTTTTTATGAAATAAAAAAAAAAAACCGAAACACTTTTCCAAACTATCACTAGTAAACGCGAGCAAAGTCCTTTAAGTTCCACTATATAAAGCTTATCCTTTGACAGCCTATATTATCTGCGACTTACAGACTTCTTCAGTGTCGATTGCTCGACTCAAGCCAAGTCTACACGCAAAAAAAAGCCGCAGTAGAAACTACCATTTCGAGGGTTAAATTAAGCACAAACACCAACAATTTTCACCAGACTATAAATGCGTTTGATTTTACCATGCCTGCGATTAGATCGACCATGGTGCGTTTGATATCAATGTGGGGTCTGTCAACTATACCACAAATGTTGAAGGCTGTACCATAAACGTAGTAAATTTGACTGAAATTTCATGATAGTTTTGAAGATAGGCATAGTCTACCTGATGGTAGTTTTTACTACAAGATTTTTTTTCTGTTTAGTTTCTAAAGATTGCACTCGAAAAAAATATAAAACTTTCTTTTGTGTATAACATTTTATTGCATGGGTTTCATAGATGAAATTTTGAGTAAACTAGTTTAGAGTGTAATGTTTACATGTGCAAATCTTCACAATCTTTCAAGTGGTTACTGAGATGGCTTCCTACCAAGAAGTGCTGCTATAAAAAATTATGGGTGCGGTCGTGGAAAATCGAGGCCAGTCCCAGAGGTGGATCTCGAAACAGTTGGAAATCGACAATTCGACCGTGTTCCGTATAGTAAAATCGTTCAAGGAGACCCAGACGACCTAGCGAGGAGCTGGCAGCGGAAAAAAAAAGCAAAGACGGCCATCCCCGTGAACGTAAGGAAGGGGAAGGATTACTTCAAGCGTAATCCGAACCATTCGATTCGGGACGTGGCCAAGAAGGTCAATTCTTCCGTCGGGTTCACCCAGCAGACAATGAAGCGGGCCAGCCTTCATGTCTTCAAGGTATTTAACAGAATACGGTGGCCAAGCTGGTGGTTAAACTGGCCTGGAGTTTTTCGTCGACAAGTCTCGCCTGGATGTTCCGGAGAAGTTCCGAAAGAAGAAGGTCGACAAACTTGCCAAGAAGTTCTTGGTGTGGCAGGTGATCTGTAGGTTCGGCAAATTTAGCAAGCCGTACCTAACGACCGGCACCATCAACGGGCAAATATATGTTTTTTTATTTTTTTAATATAACGACTGTTCCAGAACGTATAAGCACACCTTATTTTAACGATCACTTTCAATATAATGAAATATTTCAGCATGTTTTGGCTGCGTCCTTTTGTTTGCACATTTCTGAATGACATAGCATTGCAAAAAGTGCTCAGTTTTGTGTTACCTATCAAAATGCGCGGTCTTACTCCGGAACAACGAAAAAGTATCGTGCACAAATGGTGCACTGTGAGCGGACTCTCCTTGAGAAAATTGGCCAAGGAAGAGGGTGTAAGCGTCGGAGCGGTACGATCTGCGATTCGAAAATATAGAGAACAGTGTGCGTTTGAAGATGCTCCGAAGAGTGGTCGGAAATCCGGTCCTGTTAGTCTGGATATCGATAAAAAGGTCAGGGATGCCTACAAGCGAAAACCAGCGACTTCCGTTCGGGATGTTGCGAAAAAACTAGGGACCTCGTTGAGTAACGTCATGCGTGCCCAAGAAACACTTGGGCTAAAAACATACCGGAAGCAGAAAAAACCCAAAAGGAACCCAAAACAGGCCGCGTCCGTGAAACCACGGGCCCGCAAGCTCTACGATTTGTTATTGTGTAGAAATTCTGGGTGTATAATAATGGACGATGAAACGTATGTGAAACTATATTACAACACGCTTCCCGCACCACATTTCTATACTGTAAGCGAATTTTTACTGAAAAATTCGGTAAGAAGGTTATGGTTTGGCAGGCAATATGCGAGTGTGGTAAAACAACTAGTCCGTACATCACAACGGAGACGATGAACACTCAGAAATAGGTTAAGGAATGTCTCCAGAAGCGATTATTGCCGATGATCAGGCAGCACGAAGGTCAAGTAGTGTTTTGGCCTGATTTGGCGTCATGTCATTACGCAAGGGTCACTTTAGAATGGTACAAAAGTCAAAATGTATGTTTCGCGCCGAAAGACATGAATCCGCCGAACTGCCCGGAGGCACGGCCAATCGAGACTTTTTGGGCTTTAACCAAAGCAAAGCTTCGAAAATTCATAAAACCAGCGGACGACATCAAAAAATTTAAAAAAGATTGCCCAAAAGTGGTCAAAATAGTGGGAAGTACCACTGTGCAGAAGCTAATGGGTCATGTTCGAGGAAAAGTTAGGAGTCTTGGCTAAGATTAAATATTTTGATTAAACGAGAGTAAAATATCATATAAAACACAAATACAAATATGATTTGCCAAATAAAATTATTAAAACTAAAAAAAAAACATGACTTTTTTGTTATTTTGAAAGTGTGCTCATACTTTCTGGAACAGTTTATGTATCAAGAAGAATGCCTGCTCTAAATTAGTGTGACTTGGATTTAAGGTAGTGTGTTTGGTGGATATGCAGAAGTAACTTTGAAATTTGAATAGTTTAGTTCAATATCAAGGTGTAAAAATATATAAATATATTGGAACGTACTCACACATTTTCTTGCTATATGCTCCAAATAAAAAAGCTTAGATTGCTCGAAGCGGTTCAAAACAACATAATGAATGTGTCGAAGCCAAAACACTGACAGCAAATTTGTTTTTAAGGCGTGCATTTTGTTATGGAATATCGTTTCAAAATTTAATTTCTTGGCTGGAATACCAAAATTTGTATTATGACAAATATAAATAAGTTAATTAAATTGGATAGTTTTCCAAAACATTTTTTGGTGACGTGTTCGTAACCCACAGTGCAGTCTCACTAACTAGGCAACGCAACGGAAAAAGATGAATTCCGCATGCCGTCACCCGTTTCTAAGCCGGCATATCACACAGTAGGCATTTTATCAGGAAGTGACGATACGCACTGACCGATGGCCTCGGCGAGCGACTGACTGCGATGCCAAACGACAACAGCCAACCAAGCAACCAACACAATCAATCAGATCCGTAAACAACGCACGAGATGCACACAGGCATTGCACTCTCCGGTTCGCATCATCTACATTGTAAAAACGGGAGAAAACAAGGACATGTGCAATGCATTTGCCATAAACAGTGTGGTGTGAGTGCAAGTGCCATACCATACGCACGCACATACTGACAAATGTATGCATTGTGTGTATTGCGATTGTATGTGGAAAGAAGAATCAAGAAAAGAGGGCACAACACACGTGGTAGGCGAAGAAAAGAAAGGCTTTCCAACCCTCTGTCCACCACCCACTGGCAGCAAGCTGCGAACCGGGGTCGATCGGTTGAGGGAATGGTGACGGAGAAGCCTATGTACTCTCGCTTGCCAACATATACAACGATGACGACGCTGACGACGCCTAGGGAGAAGAATGTAAAGTTTTAAGATTTTCCTTTTGCGCATTCGTTCTCCCTCTCGGGGTGGTTTGATAAGGACGGTTGCCACCATCTTAAAACAGCAAGCTGCAAATTTGGAAAATTTTGCCTTCTTGAAAAAGTTCGGTTCTAAATTGGAATAATTGGGATCTTTTAACTTCGCTCTAGGTCATTGAGGGCAACGACCTGTTGCAATTCGTTGATTTGATTTTGGGGAGGGTTAGAATTTCAATCTCTTTCCTTCCATATTTGATCCGATCAGAATCAAATAAAAACTGCATTCTTCGATACATGCAGTAGTTTATTGAAAAAAGCAAAAATGCACTTTTCCAGAATAAAAAAAAAACGAGAGCTATATGCCATTACCGACCGGGGAACCCCAGCTAGAGCGAGAGAAAAGTGGAAACAGACGCGAAAAAGTTGCACTTCTTCGTTCCTCGAAAACTGCATCCCAGACCGCCCAAGGCAGAGGTGGAAAAGATAAGGGCAAGACGCTCGGGGACACCCCCAAAACCCCGGCAGCACGCTTCGGATTCGCGCGAGTTGCACACACTTGGAGGAAAAAATCGTCCTGCGCTCTCAAGCGAGACACGAGCACACGAGTGCAAAAATACAGCATAGGAAATAAAAAGCTCGAATCCGGATGCTGCGTATCGTTTCCTAGTGCTAGTTTTTCCGTAGGCCTACACACTGGCTGCCGTGCGACGACCCAGCCAGGAAAAACTGGGCGGAAAAATTAGAAAATCTCGCACTATGTGCGGAGTTTTTCGCTCTTTCTCTATCGCTCTGGCCTCCACCCGACCACGGCCAGGTCGTAGTTGGCGGCGTCCGATCCGAGTTGGCGATTGCGAAAAATTGCAGTCGGCGGTGGTGATGGAAAAACTATTTCTTTTCTCTCTTTTTCTATGCGCGGAATCCACAGGACACGCACCGGATGGAGGTGGATGGAGTGGATGCAGAGGATGGGTGGTGGGGGTGGAATGGGTGTGTTTTGTTGCGTGTGAGGATATCGGCGAGTCGCGATCGATTCTCGGCGAATAATGTACGGTGGATTGATAGTGGAGGGGGTTGGACGGGTGGGTGTGGGTTATCGTTGTGACTAGGAACCGCCAGAAAGAGAGCGAAAAAAGCTGGAAGCTGCGATTCGTGATTGACGCTGTGTCGAATGGCGACAGCGGAGGCATGTGAGATGGAAGGAGGATCTTGATGGAGATTCTAGTGTGCAAGCTGATGAGTATCGTTCCTTTGTGGGATTTGATGATTATTTTAGATTAGGTATTTGGTATTGCAGGTTTTTTGTTTATATACATTCAGTTTGAATCGAATGGAAATGATAGTCAATAAACAGGAAAGGTTTATATGCATCAAGATTTGTTTTTCTTTACGTAAAATCATACAATATATTTTTAGAAAATTATGAGCTGCTTTTAGATATTTTCATTATATTATCAGCATAAAAAACTCACTGTACTCTATTTCATCTATTTCAAGTTTCATAATTGTTTTGGCATTGGATATTGGACCATATTTGGACAACTATCATGATAGTTTTAAGAATTTTGCTCTTTGATTGACACACACACACACACACACACACACACACACACACACACACACACACACACACACACACACACACACACACACACACACACACACACACACACACACACACACACACACACACACACACACACACACACACACACACACACACACACACACACACACACACACACACACACACACACACACACAGTTGAAGTTGAAGAAAGCTCCCGGTCCGGTTGGGATCCCAAACGTAGCACTTAAAACCGCGATATTGGCGTTCACGGACAATTTCAGGACGGCACATCAGAAATGCCTAGATGAAGGCTACCCAGCATCTTATAGACCCATATGTCTGCTGGATGCCCTAGGGAAGCTTCTGGAAAGGATCATCCTTAACAGGCTGACGCAGTGCATGGAGAGCGGTCATGGCCTTTCAAAGAAAAGGGGGTTTCGACAGTGGAAGCAATCCGGATAGTCGTGCAGAGAGCAGAGAAGGCATCAAAGCAGAAAAGGAGAGGCAACCGGTTCCGTACCGTAGTGACGATCGACGTCAAAAACGCTTTTAACAGCGCTAGCTGGGAGGCTATCGCCGCAGCACTGCACAACATGCGTGTACCTGGCTACCTGTGCGGAATACTAGGGAGTTACTTCAAAAACAGAGTCCTGGTATACGAAACAGAGTTGGGGCAGAAATCTATCAGGATCACGGCGGGGGTGCCACAAGGCTCGATTCTCGGCCCAACGCTGTGGAACGCGACGTACGATGGAGTATTAATGCTGAAGTTGCCTTATGGAGTTGAGATCGTCGGTTTTGCAGATGATGTCGTCCTAACGAGACTCTAGAAGAGGTAGAGATGCTGACGGCGGAGGCGATGGACATCATTGGAACGTGGATGACTGGAGCTAAACTGCAGCTGGCTCACCATGAGAATGAGGTAGTGCTGGTCAGCAACCGCAAAGCAGTTCAGCGGGTTGGCATCAACCTCGGGGGACACGTAATTCCGTCAAAGCGTGGACCGCACGAAGCAGCAAGAGGCGGCGAACTTCATGCGGAGAGTGTGGTCGAAGCAGCTTAAATTCTGAGGGTATGGAGCCCCAGCCTGGGTCGCGGCGTTGAAAACTGAGCGTAATGGTGGAAAGCTGAACAGGGTATTCCGACTCATGGCCATGCGAGTCGCGAGAGCCTACAGAACAATTTCGTCGGAGGCAGTATGCGTTATCGTTGGCATGATGCTTATTTGTAAAGGGTGATACGGTCAAAATTTGGTCAAGGGAAAACGCGTGTAAATCGGTGAAATCGTTTAACACTCTTTCACGTAAATTTCTTGGTTGACAGTCCCGGAAGCTATGAAATTGCTGCTTTTCAAGCCACAGGTACAGATGGCTTGCCAAACCAGATATTTCTTTGCGAACTTTGACAGTTTCGTGTGCTTGAAAATATCTGCTACCTTTCCCCTTCCTTTTGCCGTATAAAACTCCTGTCCCGGAAGCTGCTTGTAGTCGGCTTTGACGTAGGTTTCGTCGTCCATTACCACGCATTCAAACTTCGTCAGCATCATCGTGTACAGCCTCCGGGATCGCGCTTTGGCCGTCGTATTTTGTTTATCATCGCGATTTGGAGTCACTACCTTCTTGTAAGTCGATAGTCCGGCTCGTTTTTTGGCTCGATGCAGGGTTGTAGACGATACACCCAGCTTATTTGCGGCATCTCGGAGAGATAGGTTAGGGTTTCGCTTGAAACTACCGGCAACTCTCTTTGTCGTCTCAGCGGCTTCCGGTTTTCGATTTCCCCCCGATCCAGACTTTCTGGCTGTCGACAAACGTTCCCCAAACACTTTAATTACATTTGTAACGGTAGATTTGGCAACTTTTAGCGATTTTGCCAACTTTGCGTGCGAGTAGCTCGGATTTTCGCGATGCGCGAGCAAAATTTTGATACGCTGCTCTTCTTGCTTGGACGGCATTTTGACAACTGAAGAGTGAATTCCAAAATCAAAATAGGAGCAACATTCTACACACACACACACCTTCAAAATGAGGGGTGTTCAGGTTTTTTAAATGCAAAATTGAAAGAAATACGTCAAGTTGATATTGACCAAATTTTGACCGTATCGCCCTTTATCACCCTAGTCGAAGTCGTCGAATGCTATCAGCGGAGGGATATCAGAAATGCGAGGAGAATCGTCAGAACAGACTCGTTGGCTAAGTGGCAGCAAGAGTAGGACAATGCGGTGAAAGGAAGGTGGACCCACCGGCTCACCTCAAATGTGTCAGTTTGGGTGAATAGGAAGCATGGAGAGGTGAACTTCTATCTGACGCAGTTCCTCTCCGGGCACGGCTACTTCGGAAGTATCTGCATCGGTTTGGTGTCCGGAGTGCGCAAACCTGGAGGAGACACCAGAGCACGTCGTCTTCAAATGCCCTAGGTTCGAAAAAGTGCGCAGGGATATGCGCGGCGTGACAGTCGACAATGTTGTCGAACGTTGTTGGAACGTTTTTGATAGGGCAGTATCAAAGATGCTGTCCGAGCTGCAGAGAAAATGGCGAAGTGACCAACGATCCAGCGTCACTGGCTAGAGCCACTGCCAGACTGATCGGTTCTGGAGGAATTTTTGCGTCGGGGACCTCCTGTTGGAGTAGGCTAGATCCACCGCCGGGGACCAGTTGAGTAGAACACGTCGTAGCACCGGTTTCGGGTCGTCGGGGCGCCAGTGAACCGGACGCTAGCCTCCGCCGGAATCGCTGGTCTGACTTCGGCACCGTACCGGTCGGTTGAAGTGAGCAGCAACAGCAGAAGAATCGGTTTCGGGGGAAGTTCGTCGGCGTAGGGTGAACCCACCGTCGGGGACTACTCGAGTCGTCTGTGTCAAGAGGTAGAAGCAAAATGGCACAGGAAGTTGGAGCTAAATGGCTCACCGTGGTTTGGTTTCGGAAGAACTTCCACTGCCAGGGAATCCTCCGTCGGAGTAGGGTACACCCACCGTCGGAGGTTACTCGAGTCGGTTGCGTCAAGATGTGGGAGCTAAATGGCTCAGGAAGTGGGAGTTTAATGGCTCGACCAAAGTAGTTGGGAGCTAAACGGCTCAAGAAAGGAGCAAATTGAGAGTAGAGCAGAGGTCCAGCTACGCTGATGCATAAAAAAAAATTAAGAAGCGAGAGTCCCACGATGGTGACCGTGAAGGAGAGCACGTCATGACGGTCGGCTACTCCACATCGGTACACGTCTCGATGGGAACATGCAATAAGAGAAGCACAATATATATATGATAATATATGACTTAAATTAACATGGGATATTTTCAATTCTGTCTGTGATTTTATACACCCATATTCCTCATGGGGCACCCCCTGAGGCCTAAAGGGGTTAATATACTTTTTAAGACAAGGCTTAACATTTATTAATTAATCAATAGTATTTGGCCCGAAGTCAACTAGGTTCACAATTTCCGATCGTATGGTGCAAACATTTTGAAAATCTCTTGAGAAACTACTGAGATATTAATGCTCAAAACCTGACCATTTTACGTGACGGTCGCAATGCGATGTTTTTAAAATTGTATCCTTGTATAGAAAACAAAGACGTAGTCCTACGTCAAAAAAGTGGACTGGGAAAATAAGAGGAGAGACATCTATGGAACAATTGTTCAAAACCTGCTAAGGAACATTAAGAAGAATATAAATAACTATATAGTATAAATGAAGTCATTCTGTTCACTCAAAGAAGAGTTATTGGCGTTCAAAAACCTTTCACTTTTGCGTAACGCTCTTATTTTTCAAAATTTTGAAATGACACCTGGTATAGAAAAAGGAAACGTAGTCCACGTTAAAATACCTTTATCTTCTCTGCTTGTTCCTCATACCACAACAGGCCGGACCGTGGCGGATGGGCAGAGCCCCGTCTGAACCACCAGGCACCAGCTTTGAGCTAGTGTCGAACACTGAAATATATTTGGTTTGCCTCGTGTGCTTTATACTTGCGTTGATAGCATTGTCTCGAAAGAAGAGAGGCACAAACCTGCAGTACAAAGCAAATTTTAAAAGAGGGGACGGGCTTCAGTTAAAAAATTAGACACCAGCAACAAAGCGAAATAATTTTGCTGCTGAGGGGTGTGGCAATTGCCGTATAAAACATGGAATGAAACTTTATGAAATAAAAAGAAGAAGACTATTTGAATTATTTGTTGCCCTTTTTGAAGACCCGGAGAGGGAAAACATATTTTCAACCTGTTCATATGACGATTTGTATGGGAGCAAAAGTACATAGGTCATTTTCAATTACAAAAAAAAAATGAACTTCTTATAGTACTAGCACAAAAATGAAATTTTAATTCAACAAATTTGTAATATTTTTTTGATCAAATGGTGTACACATCACGGAATTCTGTTCAGTCAAACGTGAGTTTTTAGCGTTGAAAAACCTTACACTTTTGCGTAACCGTCTTATTTTTGAAAATTTTGAAATAACACCCGGTATAGATAAGAGAAACGTAGTTCTACGTTAAAAAATGCGATCAACCACCAATCGGAATGGTTCGAGCACGGATCTCTCAAGACCTACAGAAAAGCAGAAATATCCTCAACGTTGCAAATTACAAGTTAGTTCAGTGAAAACCAGAGCTCGTAGGTTGCATGAAAAGGTTTTGAGTAAAAATGAAATGTGCCTGATTATGGATGACGAAACGTATGTTAATTTTACACTGTGAAGCTAAACTTAGAAAAGTAATTTTTTTGTGTGAAAAATTTGGAAAGAGAGAACTGGTCTGGCAAGCAGTTTGCCAATGCGGTATGAAATCCTCATTTCACCCTTGGGAACATGAGTGAAGTGAATTTATAGAAAAATGTGTGTTACTACTCATTTGAAAGCGCAGTGCTTGGACAATGTTCTGTTTTAATTTAGCGTCATACCATTAAGCGCGTTCCATAATGGACTAGTATCGCGAAAACGGAGTCAAGTTCGTAAAGAAGGTGATGGATTCTCCAAATTGCCAATAAGAACTTCTGAAAAGATTTGTGTGGGTCCTCCTTTAGCTCAGTCGGTAAAGGCGCACACCATCCTGGAGGTGACTGGATTCGATTCCCGGTCTGGTCTAGGTATTTTTCGTAAAGGAAAATTTCTCGACTCCCTGGGTATAGGGTATGATTGTACTTGCCACACAATCATAAGAATGCAAAACATGGTACCTGCATCGAAAGCTCTTAATTTTAATAACTGTGGAAGTGCATTTAGAACACTTAGTTGTGAGCAAGCAATTAGCTAATTGCGAAAGCAATAAGCTTGAAACGCTAAGAAAGAAGAAAAGATTTGTGCTTTGATCACAGCAAAGCTTCGGAAGAAAGGTATAGAAGCCCTTAACGTCGAAAATTTAAAAACAAGGTACAGCCCCAGGTATAGTTGTTCGAAATGATGACGTAGGACTACGCAACTAAATGTAAACCATTTGCTTTGTACAATGTAATATTCTTTGACCTAACCCTTTCAGGCCTATTTTTTCCAGGCGTTGTAATACAAACAACTTGGTGTATTCTGATTGATTTGGTGCTCAATAACATAGAAACGATAGGAAAAAAAGTTGGAAACAATTTTTTTGAGACGTGCTAGATTGTCCAAACTGTCCTGGATTTAAGAACTCAAGATCTACAGTTGTAACTGTATCCACTATAGAATGTTATGATATATCTTCAATGAAGACCAACAGACATTATGAGATAAATTTGGGACATTCCATGCCAAACAAACTAATTTAACTTTGTATAGCTCATAAAGCTACTGTTACTATTGTAGACCTTAACTTTTGAAGGACAGTTTGGATGACCTGAAACTAAAAAGATTATCTTATGATGTCTGTGGACGTTTCAGAATATTCATTGAATATGTTTGAAAATTTATCGTAGCTTTGTAAAGCCCAAAAGACTACGGTTACCTCTGTACATCTTTAGTTCAGAACTCAAGGTCAGTTTTTATGAACTTGAACATCCCAAGATAATTTGATAATGACTGGTGAACTTACAGAAGATTCACTGAATGTATTTGAAAACATTTCATTACCTTTTATAGGTTATAAAGCTACTGTTACGACTGTACAGGGTGCGGCAGAAAATTATGCGAAAATGTTCAAACTTGAGTATTGGGATAATTCGTGTAGCTAGTGACTAATTTCTGTCGAAAGTGTAATTGTTTATGTTTACTTTCAAGTGCTGCATCCAAACATTCTATTTGTTTTATTGCAAATTCGTCAAAATGTTCGCGAAAGAAGTGATCACCAGTTTGTTGCTCGCCGCAGAAGAAGCCGAAAGAGATTGCCAAGGTGTTAGGGTGCCATTTGGCAACAGTTTACCGCATAAAAAAGTCCCTGCAGGATGGCCCTAAGCTGCGGAAGCCGGGAAGCGGACGTCCGCGCTTTACACGCACGCCGAACGTGATCAAATCAGTCCGTGCAAAATATTGCTCGCAACCCGGTGCGTTCCATAAGAAAACTTGCAAAGGAAGCCAATATTTCGGAGAAATCCATGCGGAGAATCATCAAAGAAGACCTGCATGCATCTTCCAGAGCCAGAGTGAAACGCCACTTGATTACGGACCGGGTCAAGGAACTACGAGTGACTCGTTCCAAGAGATTGCTTTCCTTGTTGAAGAAGGAAAAAATGATAATCCTGTTCTCCTGATAAATGATCGAAACTTTTCAGCATCGATGCTGTGGCCAACAGCCGCACGGACCGGTTCATTTCACACATTAAATAAATTTGTTTAAAAGGACTTTATAAAGATAACTGCACTCGAAAATGTTGATATTATTGCTTGAATTAGTTGAAAATGGGATTTGAAAGAAATAGAACAAGTTTTCGCATTATTTTCTGCCACACCCTGTAGATCCTAACTTCTGAACTCAACGACAGTTTTGGTGACTTAGAACATCCCAAGTTATTTCATTTTATCTGTTCAAAAGACTCACTCAATTTGGTCAAATACATATTGTTACTTTGTTTAGTCCAGAAAGCTACAGTTACAGCTGTAGATTTTTAGTTTTGAACCACAGTGTTGTTTGGATAACCTAGAACATTCGAAGGTTATCTCATAATGTCTGTTGTTCTTCCAAGATATTTAGTGAATATGTTTCAATACACATCGTAGCTTTGCAGAGCCCTTTTCTTTTACAACTCTAGGTCCTACGTTCTGATCTCAAGGATAGTTTGGATGACCTAGCAGATGTCATATTGCCTTATAATGTTTGTTGACCTTTAAAAACTTTTATTGAATATGTTTGAATATTTACTGTAACTTTGTATGGCCTGAAAATTACTGTTACAACTGTAAATCTTAAATTTTGAACGCCAGGACAGTTTGGAAGACCTAGACCATCTCAAAATTATCTTCTAGTGTATTTTTGGGTTCGAAAATATTCACTGAATATGCTTGAATACGTGACGTTACTTTGTATAGCCTAAAAAGCTACTGTTGCTAGCGTAGATTTCAAGTTTTGAACTTCAGGACAGTTTGGATGATTGTTGACTTTTCAAAAGATTCAACATAAGATTTGAATTTGAGGATAGTTTGGATGACCTAGAATATCCCAAGATTGTCGCATTATGTCTGTTTACCTTCCACACTATGCAATGAATATTGTTAAATACATATTGTCCCTTTGCATACTCCAAAAACTTACTGTTACAACTGTATATCTTTTGTTCTGAACTCAAGAACAGTTATATCCTAGATCATCCGAATGTATCTTATAATGTTTGTTTTACGTTCGAAAATATTCACTGAATATGGTTGCATACGTACTAGGCTGATGCAAATTTCGAAATGTTCGCTCCCCTAAGCTTAATCGACGCCAATTTGGGTCCTGATAGTAACCAAACAATTTGAACACATTTGGTTTTAATTTGGCTTTGCACACGCTATTCAAAGTTTTTATGGGAATTAGTATGAAGAATCTCAAACTTACAATTCCAGATCCCTAACATCTTGATATTATGTCCTTAAACCAAATCTAATATAGATTCATATAGTGTAAGTTGTCAACTATCAAAATGCCGAAGATACCTGACATGAAAATTTTATACAAAAATAGTTATTCAATAAAACATAAAATACAAACTTTAGGTATGATGTTTTATTCTTATTTTTGGCAACACTGCCTGACGGGAATCCCTCTGTTATTTTCTTGTTAATCTAGCTCATAGAAATTGAAGAAAACACATGGTTTAATTTAACAAAATAACAAAATAATTTACAAATTTACAAAAGGTCATGAAGTTTGAGCTGTCGAAAGGCATAAAAGGTTCTCCTGGGCCAACTGGATTGTCCCAGAATGGCGAATATGGTCATTGGTCCATTTCCGGGCTAGAAATATCCTGCTCAACAAAAATAATGAGGATTGAGCCGTCGAAAGGCATGTTTCGGCGAAAATCTATACACGGTGTTCAATAAGTTCGGATACACTTTCAAAATTTGTTAAAAAAATGAAAACATGTTTTTTTATTTTTTGGATTTATGTTATTGAAAGCTATGTTTACAAGGAACGTTTACAACATTTCTCTTGGAATGACCCCCCCCTTTGTACTCCTTAACGAGCTTCAAACGTTTCTCGAACGCGTCGCAGGCGGCACGCACGCACTGCATGGGCATTTCGTCCCAGATTTTGAGAATTACCGTCTTGAAATGATCCAAAGTGCTGACCTTGTATTCGTTCAGCTTCGCCATCATATAGGACCAAACAAAAAAGTCGAGAGGATTCAAGTCCGGGGAGCTGGGAGGCCACAAAGTTTTGTCCAGAAAGTCGGTTAAATTGTCCCCGACACCAGGCTTGAACCACATTTGCCGTATGGGCTGGTGCACCGTCCTGCTGGAACACGTAGTGCTCATCGCCGTAGAGGCTTCGGAGACTGGGGGCAACAACCTTTTCCAAAACCTCAGTTTTGTAGTACGCCGCGTTGATTTTGACGTTTTTTTCAATAAACACCAAGGGTAGCTTACCACGTTTGCATACTGCCCCCCAAACCATCACCGACGCGGCACTTTGGAACCGAGGGATGTTTATATTGGATTCAGGAATGCTGTCCCTCGATGGCGCCCACACCCGGTCATTTTGCACATTGTGCGGCTGCTGCAGCACGAACAGTTTCTCGTCCGAAAAAACAAACTCCTGACCAGCGTGCCGAGAGAGGATCCTCTTAGCTCGATCCAACCGCTTTTTGCTGGTAGCCTCCGAAACGCCATGGACCTTACGTTTTTTGTAAGGCCTGAAACCAAGGTCCTTGGTGAGTATGGTGTGAGCGGTTCCAATGGAAACGTTGAGATCTGCAGCCGTTTTCCGGATTGAGCGGTTCTTTTTGCGCCGAATTCGCTCCCTCACGATCTTGATGACCCGTGGCGTCCTCGCTGAACGCGGCCGACCGGATCTCGCACGGTCATTGGTCGAGGACGTCTCCCGGTATCGCCTGATGGTCGTGTAGACAAAGTTCCGCTTGACCCCATGCGATTTCAGCAGCCGGAATATATCGCCGGGTCGCTCACCGTTCAAAAAACGCTTAATTACGAAGTCCCGATACTCTTTCATCGCGCGTAACAAACAAACAACAACTAACAGAATGTCAACACCGCGCACATTCGGTAGCGTATGAATGAAGCTAAAGCTGACACCAATACCAATGCAGATTATGTACATGGCGCATACCTACGCAATGATGAAAACTTGTATTCGAACTTATTGAACACCGTGTATTTGTCCCCTCCTTAATGGTTCTCCCGAGGCATCCGCATTGTCCCAGAACGGTCAATACAGTAATTGGGCCATTTCAAGGTTCCACGTAGACTATTCATTAAAATTCATGAAGTTTGAGCAGTCGTTGGACATGTTTTGGCAAAAATAAGTTTTTGTCCCCTCTAAAGGGTTCTTCTGGGGTATTCGGGTTGTCTTAGAATTTTAAATATGGTAATTAATCCATTTCAAGGCTATAAGTAGACTACTCAACAAAAATAATGAAGTTTGAGCCGTCGAAAAGCATGTTTCGGCGAAAATTCATTTGTGTCCTCCAAAAAAGGGTCCCGCGGAACCCCGGGGTGCCCCAGAACCGCCAAAAGGGCCAGAGCCCCACCCCAAGGCGAAAAAGACACCACTCCACAAAAATCAAGTAGGACCCACCGAAAGAAAGGCTTTGGGGGAAAAAAGGCATTGTGTCTCCTAACAAGCGGCCCCCCGAAGCCGCCGCACAGGAAAAAGAAAAAAATGTGGGGGGTAGGGGAGTAAGGTCTGTATCCACATTAATCCGGACACCTTTAAATCATTGTAACTTTTGAAATATTGCACGTAGGAATGAAAAATTTCACTGTGGTATAGCTGAGAGTCTATGGTGAAAAAGACTATGATTGATATTTACATTTCATGTTTAGTATTCAAGATGGCGACGAAAGAAAAACAAGCGATTTGGTACGGGCGTACGGAAAATCCTGACTTGTCAATACGGGACCTTGCAAAAACATTGGATTTGCCTAAATCCACTGTTCACGATGTGCTCAAATCATTTTCGGAACGTTTGACGGTAGAGAGGAAACCGAGAAGTGACAAAAACATTGGACGCGCTGATCCTGTCATGGACCGAAAGGTGAAAAGGATATTAACGAAAAACCCAAATCTCTCCATTCGAACGGTGGCTCGTAAAATAGGGATGTCGCCTGGTTTTGTCCAAAAATCAAAACAACGTTTGGGACTTGAGTCGTATAAAGTAAAACAGTTCCAAATCGCAACGACAAACAGAACTTGCAGCAAAATCATGGGCTCGACGTTTGTACTGCGAACATTTGACGAAGTTTTCATGCGTTGTTATGGACGATGAAACTTATGTCCTGGAGGATTTCAAGCAGCTTCCAGGGCTGGCTTTTTATTCTGCTATGGCCAGAAATGCTACAGCTGAGCATTTCAGAACGAAGAAGGCATCGAAATTTCCCAAAAAATACCTTGTGTGGCAAGCAATTTGCACGTGTGGCAAAAAGAGTAAATCTTTCGTCACTACAGGCACAATCAACAAGGAGATCTATCAGAAAGAGTGTCTGCAGAAGCGATTGCTACCCTTCATCAAAAGTCACAAAGAAAAACCTTTGTTCTGGCCCGATTTGGCATCATGCCACTATGGTAAAACTGTGATGGAGTGGTACCAAGCAAATCAAGTGAACATTGTACCAAAAACCTCAAACCCGCCAAATTGCCCAGAGCTACGACCAATCGAGAGATATTGGGCTCTGATGAAGCGGAAGCTTTCTGGAAAGAAGCAAGGAATCAAAGACATCAAACACTTCAAGCAAATTTGGACAAAGACGGCTTCTACGATTTCTGAAGAGTCTGTACAAACCCTAATGGACGGAGTTAAGCGCAAAGTTCGAAAATTTTATGCAAATACCGAATAACTATGTTTTGTCTTCACGAATTGTTAAAAACACATCCCATGAATCTGAAATAAACAACTACGACGGAAATATAATGCGAAATTTTTGTTTTATTCATGTTTTGAGGTGACCGGATTATTGCGGATAAAGACCTTAGTTGGACTTCCCATAAAATATAAAAATTAAAATATTAATGAAATAATTAATTAAATATGAAATAAATACTAAACTATTTGCCGCCTTAAAGACTGTATTCGATGAAATTTGAACACACAAAATAGGTCACCAAAAATTTTCCTTGAGCCCGATTCTTTTCAAACTTTCTGGAAACAAAGTACTACTAAATGGTTAAGTTTTGACATAATTGGTTTATTGAACCTCTTCTCCCAACCCAAATGCCCGCACCTTTGCCTTGACCCCTTTCATCATATCTTGGGCAATGATAGGACCGACTTGCTTACTTACTTTTAACCACACTTTCTTTAGTGCAAGTTCATTTTCTATCAGTTTTGGAGTTTTAACGAGCTTTTCCTTCATGATTGCCCAAAATTTTTCAATTGGGTTAAGTTCCGGAGTGTTTGGAGGGTTGACGTCTTTTGGTACAAAAACTACATTATTATCTTTGTACCAGTCTAAGACGGGCCGGGCATAGTGGCAAGATGCTAAATCCGGCCAAAACAGTGTCGGGCCATAGTGAGATCTCAAGAAGGGCAGAAGTCGTTTTTGGAGGCATTCGTCCTTGTAGATTTGTCCATTGACGGTCCCAGAGGTGATGAAGGGCTGACTCATTTTGCCACATCCGCAGATCGCTTGCCAGACAAGGAATTTTTTGGCGAATTTCGACAGTTTCTTCTTAAGGGGTCGCAGGGGCCTGAAGGGGTTACTATACTTTTCAAGACAAGGCTTAATATTTATGAATTCTTCAATAGTATCTGGTCCGAAATCGACAATGTTCTCTATTATTCGATCGACTGGAGCAAACATTTTGAAAATCTCTTGATAAAAAACTTAGATATTAACGCTCAAAACCCGACCACTTTTCGTGACGGTCGCAATGCGATTTTTTGTTTTTAAATTGTGGTATACCGTAGTATAGAAAACGTCAAAAAAGTGGACTGGGAAAATGTGAGCAGAGACATCCATGGAACAATTGTCCAAAACTTTCTGAGGAAAATTAAGAAGAATGCGTGACTTTCTAAAACAATCAAAATCTTAATAAACATAACTGTTGTTTGATCATTGTACACACTTATATTTTCTTACAGAAATCTGTAAAACTTTACCGAATTCTCAACAGCTGAACGTTCGGTAATTCAATTTTACGGATTTCGGTAAAATTTTACCGAAATCCAGTAAATATTTTACAGATAACTGTAAAATTTTACCGAAATCCGTTAAATCGGATTACCGAACGTTCAGCTGTTTAGAATTCGGTAAACGTTTACAGATTTCTGTAAAAAAAAACAAAGTGTGTATAACTAAAGAATATTGTTTTTGTAATTTAAATACTGAAAAACAGGTACAAAAGCAAATAAATCAGTTCTCTTGACTTATAATTAACGATACAGTCCTTATCTCTTTATCTGCAAATGAAAATGCTTTTATTTCCTTCCCATTTTTTTCTGTGTCAACATCTTATCTAGATAACGATAAGGTTACGTTGATAAAACGTACTCTCGTAGATGCTTAATTTGCTTGGTGTATTCTTTAAAGTTCTGGTTAGGACTATCAACCCTCTACTTCAAGCGTTATCCGTTACATAATTGTGTCAAACTATCGTGATATTTCATTTACTGATGATTGCTTTAATAAAAAAAATCAAGTTTCATAACCCGAAAACATTATCAATCATCGAATAATATTCGGTATAGATCTACGAACTCTACATAATCCAATGACTACGAACAAATCTTTCCATAGTATGAATCGCACCGGAAAGCACATTTCCGCAATTTTTGCTACCCTTATTTTTCTACGCAAATCATTCACCCTCGATATGTGGCCAATTCAGTGTCGCGCTCATCCTCACTCGGTTCCGCACTTTCTCCTGAGAATTTCCCATCCGGCGCATCAATTTAATAAAAAAGTGCTTCATACGGAGGCTAAATAAATAAATAAATGAATAAAATATGCGTACCCAAGCGAGAGATGCGTGCATTGCAATTTTCTACTCCTTGCCCCACATTCCCCTCCTTCCACCAGCACCGCAGAACGAGGGTGGTTGTTGGTTAGGTCGGCCAACTTCCTACCTATTCCTCCAGCCATATAATGCAATCATCAATACATTGCATTAAAAAAAAAAACTGCAACTCTAGGAAAATCTAGTCACACCGAGTCGCTGATCAAACGGTCCTTTGGTGCGGGGTGCGGGGTTCAGACATAGCTCGAGCTGGGAAATGAAGTTGGCAGCCGACTGACGTTAGCACGATTTTTTCCCGATGTGTATCCTCGTCGTCGGTATCACCATCATCGTCATCAATAGTCATCGCCAATCATCAGCCTATGGGTGCGTGTGTGTTATTTTTGCATCGCTTGATTACTGAGCTGCTGTTGCGAGTCCTCTCACACATGGTTTCCTTCTTCCTTCGTCTTCCCCCCCGTCCGACGATTGGTATGACTTTTTCTACACTTTTAGCATTCGGAATAGATGAGGGGGTGGTCTTTTCCTGATGCACCGGTTTTTGTTGTATAATGTTTTCGCTGAAGTAGGAGCTTTTTTGTTTTCCTCGTTTAACACCCACACTTGGCCCGAGTATCGATGATGGATTAGTGAAAAATTATCTACATGCAAATTGGAAAATAGTTTCATACATTTTGTTAGCAATCGGAAGCGAAAGTGCAATGTTTGGCAGTACTTTTCGCGTGTTTTGCATTTTCGTGAAAAGCAAACCGTAGAATTGTGTGCACCTAGAGATGTATGGGGGTTCGACTAAATATGGTGCAAAACCAAACATGGAGGCTAGATATTGCGGGAAGTAATCTAATCAATCACCGAGAAAACAAATTGCATCAATAAGCACTCCGCATCGAAAATATGTGCGTTTTGTATTAGTTGCTTGCATTGTAGACAATGGAACAATGTTTGATTAGAGGAAGGCGAATGGTGATCACATAATGAAATATAGCGATGGAAATTGATTGAACGTGCTGTTTCGGATGCATGTCAATCTGTCAAGGCTCTGAAAATTTAACGCGTCCCAAAAACATTAGCTGGAAAATTGTATTACATATCGTTATCCACGGGCTAACTGTTATGAATTACCTTACTCAGATTGAATATTAGCTGCTGAGTCTCACCCATGTGGGTCACTGGGACCACGATTAGACTAAACAGAAAGGGGAACTGTACGACTTTTTTTTATTTATTTTTTAATTTTCCGTCGGCCTATTTCCTCACATGGTGACAATCACCGACGCCAGGATGACGACTCCACCACCTGGACCCTTCCTATCGCCTCATCAATATGAGCTGGGACCAACGGCTTTACTTCCCTTCCGAAGGAAGACGTGACCAGATTTTTTCGCCTAAGAAAAACCACCGACGTCGACTGGGATTGAACCCAGACCCACTGGGGCGCCAAGTAGCAGTCACGCTTACTACTACACCACCGACGCCGACAAAATTGTACGACTAATTCAGAGGAAATTCTGTTCGCAATATCAATAAGAAATGACGCGGCAGTGAGATCAAAGATGGCGTTGATAATCCAAGGGGCATTGAGCAATTTGACAGGTGTGGTTGTTGCCAAAGTTAATGATGCATTTAAATTAATTTTGAAAGGATTATCAGATGTTCAAAACACAAATTGTGCCAAAATCTCGTCTCGTTAATTTTGATCTGATTCCCGTCGCACAGTGGGGCAGATCATTCAACTTTACGGACAAAACCTCCTAACTCCTAAATTTCAAGTCATAGTGATTTGATGTATTCGGTAAAGTTGTTCAAGTGAATCATGTCTATCTTTTGGCATGATTTCTTTTATCTAGATCAGCTCTATATTTTGAGGGAAGCCTGCAATAAAAATAAAACCTTCCGCGAAGTTGTTCATGTGGAGTAAAGTCACATTTTGGCATCACTGGTTTTGATCTAGATTACTTTTTTTTTTATCTAGATCAATTATATATGTTGATAGAAGCATTAAATCGAAGCAAAAATCAATGCAACGAATAAATCGTTTGAAAGTGACAGAACTCTAGTTCCTTACACGCTCATCAGAAACTACTATAAAATGAGTTTTACCTATTCAATAACTTTTACTAAGTTAAGCTTATTTTCCGTAAACCCAAACAGAGTAAAAATTCCTCAAAATTTGACAAATTTTGATTGATTCGGGTAACTTCATTTGTAAACAATGGCTTCAACCACTGATTCCCCGCGAAAAAAAGCTTGATTTCACAAACAAACATCACAAGCAGGTATGGGAATGATTCCTCCTCTAAATATTGGTAAAATTGGTTTACTAATAAAGTCACGCCCAAATTTCAAATCAATCCTTACTTTCAAGCAATTTAGAAGAGTACATCCAATTTTTATGATTTTTAGTACTCTTTTACTCACATTAGAGTAATTTCTGACGAGCGTGTAGTTCAACTATCTGCCAAAGATGCAAACATCTCGTCAGTTAAGCATGATTCATATGGCATGTTTCGTTTAACGCACTGGTTTGACATATTTCAGATTTCAAACACGTTTGAATTCTAAGTAATAAATTGATTTTATAATAATTTGCCAGAATCCAACCGTTTACAAATAGCAAAAGGTTCAATTTTCGGATTGTTTTAAGAAACTGGCCCTTATTGCGGGTGTCACTTCACGGTGAAAACGAATCACGGTGATAACTTGCGAATCACGGTGAAAAAGATCGCGTGCAAATCAAATGGGAATCACTTGCACCATCCCTATTACGAGTGTGACTTCGCCCGTTTTCACCGTGAAGTGACATCCGTAATAGGGGCCACTATAATAAATATTGCTCATGGGTCATCGAAGCACATGTGAACGTAGCTTATTCTGAGTGGTTCAGTGATGACACCATCGAAAGCAAACCCGAAAAGCCGGTGAACAGCACGGTCTGGGACGTCAAAATATGCTTTGCAAAAATGTGCATAACTTTCGAAGCGGAAGACGGCGGCTGCTGAAATTTGGTGTTTGGTGACTAGTTGAGACCTTAAACTTTAAGTCGATAAAAATAGAAGAGTGGAGAAACGTGGAGCTATTTTTTTACAGACATTTAAAATTAGAGAAAAATCATGTTTTTTCACGTGAAATGCCTAGTGTTCAAATCTAAGCCTAGTTTGATTAATAAAT
>JAHHFK020000402.1:0-157843 GCA_024533555.2 Aedes koreicus
GAGTCGAAGAGACCTTTGTTGAGCTAAGCGAGTGTTTGTTAAGAATAATATATTTTTCTTCAACATCATTGAGCATATTAAAAAAGCTGTGGTGTATTTTATAGAACTTTTGTTCAACTTTTTTAAATTTTCATAAAACTTTGTTGGGGTTTTTGTATGATTTTCCATATGATACAAACATTTTTATTTGGATTTCATATTGTGCATATTTAATTTGATATTATTATGCATAGACATCAACAGAAACATGTTGTAACATTTATTTATTACCATTAAATAGCGAGATTCGAACTATCAACTTTCGTATCCTCAACTACGTGACTCACCAACTGCGCTATTCAAGAATTGAATGAAGTACAAATTGAATGCTCTTATTGAGCTACATTGATATTCTATTTATAGCGTTGTCTGTAGATAAGCAATATCAGTGCTCAAATAAACCTTCTAAATGCTGTTATTAAACATCTGAATTACCAAGCTTTGATGGTTGATGTTCGGTTTTACTACGTGCATTACTGGCAAGGGCATATTGAACAAGAGACGATTAAAAGATATGACAATGTTTTCTGATGTTATTTGTAAACATTGCGCTGTTTTCTATTCTGATGGGCAATGTAAAGGGTAGCCTTTGAGCTATTTGCTTCAAGCAATTGACTATAATTTCAACTCTTGAAAACAGGTCAATACTTTTTCACCAGTACCAAAAATTAAACTCATAAACAAAAACATAGGAATTAACTGAATTCAATGAATATAGCATCATTTATACAGCATAACTATAAATAGGATATATAAACGATGTTTCAACGGTTTTATAAACTGTTATTCGACTCTTTGTTGAACTGTGTAAATTTAGTTACATATAAATACTAAAATAGCTTTTAATAAGCATGTTATTCAAACAAAATGAAACACTTGAAATAATGTTATTGTTTCAATTGAAGACATCCCAAGTAACCACAAGCATTATATTATTGCATTTATTGATGATGATGATGATGATGATGTAATACTACCATCTATTGCAGCAAGGAAACTTTCCATAGCAGTGGAATAATCTGAAAAACGATTTGATCAGGATTCTATTATTGTATGTGATCATCAAACTCCGGTATGAAGGGCCAAAAACGTTTGGGCGGGCCCGTAAGCAGAGACACTTGCGCGAAACCCGCGAATATAGGGAAGAGAATCTCCTTCAAAAAGCAAGTTCACACTCACAGCACTAGAATCGAGCCCTCGAATGACAGAATAAACCCAATAGATGGGGTCGAAGAGCCCGCCCTCGTTCCACGAAATGTGAACAATAGGAAGGAGGCAGTCCCATGCTCCCTATCCAAATCGTTTTACTTGGGTGCCCTGATGGTCCCTCCCTTTCCCCGTTATATGTTATTTAATATATAATATATTTTGTACACAACAAATTAAGATACCATTATAGACAAAAATGCTAATTTATTCAAATTCCAAACTTACTTACTGAAAAATAAATAAATGTTAGATATGTATCACTAGTATCCTACTAGTCCTGGGAAAGCTGAAAACAGAATAGATCATTCGAAATATAAAAGATAAAATTTCAATAAAAGATATTATTTTATAAAACATAGTAATATTTGTAATATTTTTCTTTATACTGTTCTAGCAACATTTCAAAGATAGAGTGAACGAAGAGTCCGGTGGGCTAATTTCTGAAAGAAATGGCTTATCTGACCATAATACCACAAACAAAACATTAAAATATAATCCTACATTACGTATAAGCACATGCCAGCCTTTTATGAATATAATAGTTGAAGTTCAGAGGCGCAATTTTAAATAAAATGGTATGCTGAAATGCTGAGATACAAATTCCGCCTTTGATGCCTGGCATGTTGCTCCCGGCTCTTACATAGTTTTGGAATGCAAAGATGATTCCAAAGCGTGCTGAAATTATTAGTAAAATGAGAATAGAAAATATAGAATATGATTTAAAGGTATAAGATCTTCGGTCGCACCCCTCACTTCGCTATTGTCAGATTGACAACAATGCCCAGGCTACGCCAACCAGCGTCTCCATGTTTCAGCTGGCAGTCTTTTGTGATCATATGACTCGTGGAGGCGTGAGGTAGGAACTTGTGAGCACGAGAGGTCGGTCGCACCCTCCTTCGAAGTTGTCAACTCACCATTTGAAGCCCGCATTATATTATTGCACTTATTCAACCCAAAATCAACATCATTAATGCGGGATCGCATTTATTCGACATCATTAATGCGGGATCCCCTTAATTCAACAGTTGTCAAGTAATGAAGCGTTAGATTAGATTTAAGAATGTAGTGATGCATTACCAATGCAATAATGATACTTTAGCAATGTCTTATGGCATTACAAAAGATATAGCATTAGTTCGATCTTAGTGGGGCCCTTTTCAGCATTATTCCAACTTCAATGATGCACTAGACGTAATGCATATGCCCTATATATGCATGCTATTATAGCCTCGTGGTTACTTGGGATGGTTATTCAGCTTATATTTCAGCCAGATTTTTTATTCAGCCACAAAAGTCTTAATTCAGTTGTAATAATGCACATATGCTTATTTACTGCTTTTGTTTGTTTGTTGGGTAAACTCATCAGTCCTATAGTAACAAGCAACAATACCTTATACATTTATGCTTTTTAATATGGGATTTTCAAAAGAAATTATCTGTTTATTGATAGGGTAGAGCGCTACTTCGTCGTAGTCGCCTATTTTCGTTCTATCAAGCAAAAAATATCAAAAATATCAAATTCACTATGCGCTCAAGAAGCAGTGTTGAAAAATCGATCATATCTTAGCTTTTCGTGTCTAACAAATCCAGTGGTATGTATGGAAAAGTGTATAAAATTGGAAGCGGTATACACTAGAATTAATCCGTTTTTGTGTTAAAATCTATTTAAAAAAAATAAGGGATGTGCTTAGCACAACGGGAGTTGGCTCAAAAACTTTATCGCTATACATGATTTTTGTTATCTTAATAACATCTTAAGAAGTGTGTATTCTAAAAAATATATATTGAAATGTATATTTATTCAAAGTATACATATTCAACCTCGAGATGGTAAATATAAAAAAATGGCTAATGTATTTTTTATTTTATTTTTTATGTTTATGTCAAACTTTGTCCATATAAAATTTGAAAATAGAAGAAAAATGATCGCCAAAGTATATTGTAATCTTATATCAAAATTAAACTATAGTTCACTTGAAAAAAATCTGAATTTTACTTTATACCGATAAATACCGATATTTTTTAATAAGCAATACCGATATTGTATAAATCCACCTGGCAACGCTGGTGCCGTTGCTCCCAAAACATCTTTGCTGGCGTCTTATAGGGATGCAACTGTCAAAGCGAGCAAAAGCTATGGGATTTGACAGATCTATACTCGACATGATTTCAAATCAGAACAAAGGGAACACCAGCGCTATTCTTCATCTATATCTATATTTCTAACAGATTGAGTTTAAACATGTAAACATTTTCTTGCGTTGAGTTAGATTTAGTTATTGATACTTTCTTCAGCGGTTTTGAGATATGATGATTTTGCAATTCCGCCCATTAAAATTTTTAATCTAGAGTTTATTATTTTGATTCATATTTTAATATTGAATCTCTATGCCCCGAAAACCAGATTAAATTGATTTTAATTAGGTACCAAAAATGTGGTAAGGCATTAAACAGTGTCCGACTGTGCCCCATCACCACCCGAAACGAATAACTATTTTACTAAAGAAATAAAATCTTCGTTTCTCCGTTATTATCACGTTTTTTTCATTGCATATATGTTACTAACTTAGGTGGTGTAGTTACACATCTAAGTCATTCACAAAGAAATTAGAGAAATGCTTACAACTTTGGACTCATAAGTTTGAAAACATGCATAAAAAAGGGCACTGAAGATTCTCTGAAGATTTGGCTCTGCAGAGCGGTCTCTCAAGAGGTAAACCAACGAGAACTAGGTAGGTGACCTCGAGAGCACAATTCATTCATTTCACTAGAGAGCATGTTCTCACATTTTCACCACAAATGCTCTCAAGAGACACCCTCTAACGTATGACTTGTTTTGCACTCATCGTAAGTGTGATGATTTTCTTGCCAGCGCAGCAACTGGCTCATCCCCAGAGAAGGCAAGCAATATGCATGTGAGAGGCGTACTTGGGTGAAATGCCATGTATAAATTCCGGATTAGCAACGAGGTTCTGTATGATGGCTGTATATTAGGCACAACTTAGGGCTAACAAATCATTTACATGGCTAACAACAACTATTTGATGAACTATTTATTGTCAATACGGAAGAAATTAAAAAAAAAATGTGGCAGCGAAATCAATTTTAACTCTTTATCTGAATTTTATTTCTAGTAATGAAAGTGGTTCACTGTTTCGTTTATTACGTCAGAGATCAACAAGTTCAATTCAACAACAAAAATTAAATATATGTGTTTCTCGTACTTACCTAATACAACCAGGCCGTTTCCTATTAATCCAGCGAGACCTATCAACCCGAAGAACACCGGTACCATCATGGATACAATTTTTTCAATGTTTGTCACGTTCCCATGATACGTAGAATCGTTATATAGACCGAAGGTTTCATTCCACGTTGCGTTTCCAAACATGTTTGTTTGACTTTCACTGGCATTCGCTATTTCAACAAGCCAACTGGAGACAACTCAATTTGCACCTCAAACAGTTTTGATCCTTAACATATGGCATCGACGAACTCGTATAGATTATATACATATATATTCAATTCTCTACTCTCAGCATGCACCGTTGGTGTTTTTGATATTGTAGGTGAAACATTTTTCAATCATGACTAGTCACACTGAGAGAGCACTGTAAAACTCACTATCTATATTAAATTAGAAATGCTAAAATTGTAATTGTGATCCATGCGGAAATTAGTTTGCGGTTCGTCGGTGTCTGTCATAAAACGTTATAAAATATTCCTGAGAGTATGATCTTTGAACTAAAATGGGATGCTTTTATATCACGCCTACCCTTAAGGGTAAACTAGTGAAATATCAAAGTACCTATATTTTATTAATGAAATTAAGAAGCTACAGAAAAATTAAAACAAAAGCCAGTTTATTCGTCATTTCAAGTTAGAAAAAAAATAAAGGTAAGCGTGGTTGGCGCTGAATGACCCCAATGCACAGTGGGAAAAAAGGTACATGAATCACGAAAGAATTCGATAATTCAGCTCCAAGTAGCACCAAGTTAGTGCTCAATAGCATTTTTTAAGTGAAAATTCCTGGGAAATCGAATGGAAGGAGTTTCACTTGCCGAAAAATTCAGTGGACGGAGATATTTGGCTTAATTTACCCCAATTCCCCCGTATTTTCGAATAATGCCCAGCAATATATGCTTGGAGGGATTTGCAGTAGTCAAAGTAAGCCTATTATTATGTAGAATTTTCTAAGAAATTGAAAGGAAGTGGTTGCAGCCACTGCACGGGTCGGGTAACAGAGATATTGCTGATTTTACCCCAGTTCCCCATGTTTTCGAATACTGTTTATTAATCTATGATCGGAGGGGACTGTGGTAGTTGAAGTAGGCCTATTCTTATGTAAAATTTCCCTAGAAATCGAATGAAGGTAGTTTCAGCCACCGCACGGGTTGGGTAACGGAGATATTGCTGATTTTACTCCACTTCTCCCATGTTTTCGAATATTGTTCATTAATCTATGGTCGGAGGGGCCTGCGATAGTCAAAATAAGCCTATTCTTATGTAGTATTTCTCTAGACATCGAATAAGTGTGGTTGCAGCCACCGCACGAGTCGGGAAACAGAGATATTGGGCTTATTTTGCCCCAATTCCCCATATTTTTGAATATTGCTGAATAATCTATAATTGGAGGGGTCTGCGGTAGTCAAAATAGGCCTATTCTTATGTAGAATTTCCCTGGAAATCAACTTCCTCCATGTTTTCGAATATTGTTCATTAATCAAAGGTCGGAGGGGTCTGCGGTAGTCAAAATCAGCCTATTCTTATGTAGATTTCCCTAGAAATCGAATGAAGGTAGTTGCAGCCACCGCACGAGTCGGAAAACAGAGATATTGGGCTTATTTTGCCCCAATTCCCCGTAGTTTCGAATATTGCTGAATAATCTATGCTCGGAGGGGTCTGTGGTAGTCAAAATAGGCCTATTTTTATGTAGAATTTCCCTAGAAATCGAATGGAGGTGGTTGCATTACCATGACTGATGAAACAAATCTGTCAAATTTTCTGTGTTTTTCTGACATTTTGTTTCCGCTATTGCACGCACACTAATGAAACAAATCTGTCAAATTTTCTGTGTGTTTCGAAAATGTTTTCAAACCAGGAGGATACGGAAATTTATTTGAAAAGCTGGAAGAAACAGCATGCTTTGGATTTTGTTCGGCAGAATCTTAAAGTGGAAGAAGATGTTGTTGAAAGGAGTGTGGACACTTGGATACACACATTACAAAATTATTGGAGGAATGTTCGAAGTAAGAATAGATTCTTCGAACGAAAGGCGGATTGGCTCGTTTTACCGTTCCAGGTAAGTGAAGTTTTTTTTTTAAATTCTTTGTCGTACTACTGCCAATTAAATAAACAAGAAACATATTCCAAAACAAATTGTTATTATTGCTATTAATATGTATCTGCAACGCCTTAGGTATCATCAGTCCCAACTCAATCTAATTCTCATGAAACTCATGCATTACGGACATCACCGTTATTCCAAAATCGTGGCAGAAAGTCGCTGTCATTCCAACAGTTGGCTGAACACACTAAAATCAAGTATTGCCAAGACTTGGCTCGTGGCCACTGCGTCGAAGTACTTTTACGTGCAGCGGAAACAACAACACGTAAAACCGGATGTCCCGATATGAGTAGACTTCTGAGAAAGTTGAGAAAAGGAGAAGAAGCGTGGGCAAGCAAGGTACTAAGAGCGTCAAAACTTGAGCATGATCCGAAAGGGCCTTCATCGGAATCATCTTTGATGATGAAAACAAGATTGGGATTAACAAAGAGCAAATATACCGGAATGACCACATTCATGCGGAAGAAACTGAAACAGAAGGCATTTGTTCCATGGACAAATATGATAGCTCACCGTAATAGCATACTTCCGAAATTTACAGAACCCAATCATGACGAAGGATATTTGTCTTCGAATGTTTCGGTTCGGGAAATGATTTCGAACGATGTTATGCGGATTATGGAGTTGCATGACAAACATGTGTCGCAGCAGTTGCGGGGAGATCAAATAATGTTAAGTTCACAAATTCTGTCGAGAAAGTGAAATCATTTTTTGAAGACTATGATTTCCTGTTATACAAACTATCAGGGGTCCCTGATTTATTGATGGAAAATTTGAGCAATAATTAATAGATGATACGCACAAATGTTACCTTACATCCTTGGATCAATTTTGAAGTTTACAGCAAAATATTAAACCTTTTATGTATCATTTGAAAATGTGTTAATGGGAACTGAAAAAATATATACATTGTCCCTTGATATAAAACGGTTAATTTTTGATATTTTATTGCTTAATTTTGTAAAAAAAAGTATGGATCAAATTGATGAATTTTACGGATCATTTCTCTTTATTTTTGTGGGTTTTCACCAGAGTCTTATAAGGTCAAGAATGCGTTTTTTATAGAACGATTTTCAATTTTTCATGGATCATTTCTTCAGTTTTAAGGTGCAAACATAGGGCTGCCGTTGTTCTTTACGTGCACGAGTGCTCTTTACCAAATTTATTGGGAAAAAAAATGTCACAGTTGCGGTCGATAAAAGAACGTGGAGATCACCCAAAAGTAAGTCAGCGTTCTGAAAATTAAAATCTTCTCAAAAGTGATCATTCTTATACAGCAAATATTTAAGCCTCATATATAGAGGAACGGACATTTTAATAAATTTGAGTAGTAGCACAGCCAGGGATCGATTTTCGCGTTGTTAAATTTAAAAAAAATTTAAACCCAAAATTGGAATAATTCCGGCATAATTAATGGATCATTTATACTATTATTAATGCACAAAATTGATTTCATATGGACCATATTTAGAAGTTTATGGTTCATTTTCAAACCTATTATGGATCATTCACATGATTTATTTATGGAATATTTTCAATAATTTATTGATCATGGCTACATATATTTTAGTTCAAAAACTTCAAATTCTAAGGATCAATTTTACAAGTTTAAGGAAAGTTATTGAACCTTTTATGATTAAAAAAGTCACACATACATTTACTGACAGCCAAAACACAATGAAGACAAAGCAATGAAAGGTCGTCCAATGCAGTTTCGTGTGCTATGTAATAAAGGCTGTTGAAGGAATGTTGTAGTTCAATTACCGGACCCTGTATGAAGGGAAAAGGCTCGCGAGAAGAGAATGTTAGTCTCCCACCAAGAGTTCAGTTCGAAGGTGATGCAATCTAGGTGGTAGACGAATCCGTGTATTTCGGCTCATTGGCGATCTCCGATAACGACACCAGCAGAGAAATACAAAGTTACATTATGGCTGGCAATCGTGCCTACTTAGACTTCGAAGGACAAAATTCGCCGAACTACAAAATTGACCATCTACAAGACATTCATTAGACCGGTAGGCCTCTACGGCCACCAAACATGGACATTGCTCGTGGAGGACCAACGCGCCCTTGGTGTGCTTGAATAGAAGGTATTGAGTACGATCTACGGTGGAGTGCAGATGGATGGCGGAACGTCGAGGAGGCGAATGAACCACGAATAGCATCAGTTTCTGGGAGAACCTCCCATCGTATACGCCGCTGAATTCGGTGTACTACGATGGGCGGAGCATGTCGTAAGAATGTCGGTCGTCAGCCCAGTTAAAATTATTCTCGAAAATGAACTGACGGGAAAGAGAAGAAGAGGCGCGGAACGAGCAAGGTGGATCGATCAGGGGGAAAACGACCTGCGGATCCTTTGTAGACTGCGAGGCTGGAGAGGTGCAGCTATGGACCGAATAGAATGAAGACAACTTCTCTGTACAGCAGAGGCCACCCCGGCCTTGGTCTGATTGCTGAGTAAAGTTATCGCTATTTTGAAACATGAAGAATCGCCGCGATATGTAGGCAAAAACAAAAAGTCAGTGGTCGAAAGATTACGGGGCTTATTGCGGTTTTCACCTCACGGTGAAAATGCAGTGGAAACAAAAAACCGAAAAAAGTGACGCAAACCGTAGATTTTCTGAAGGCTACTACGATTTTCACTTCACTATCACTTCCACCTCACGGAGTTCATTTTTGATCACGATTTTTGATACCAGTAGTTGCATAAAAAAAGTGAGGTGATGTGTGAAGTGAAAGTGAAAGTGAAGGTGACAACCGTAATAAGCCCCTACATGAATAAAAGGAGCAAGGCTAGTGGGTTTATTCTGAAGCCGATTTTGAGAACAATTTATCTGTTATTAGGATGTATTTTGTGTATAATATCCATTAATTATGATAAGACCGATTCAACATGAACCACCATAATTGGTTCTCGCGTAACATTTGAAGGGGTCTATATTTATTGATCTATTCTCTCCGTCGAATTTCTTTTCTGCGAATAAGACGGCTGCAAGAGCTTTTTGCAAAGAAGTAATTTCTCAATTTTTAAGCTTACGACGTCTTCTCTTGTCCTAAGCTGTTTGCGTAGCCACAAATTCAATTGTTTAGCCATGTTAATCCAATTAAAAGAATCAATCAACGAAGATAGGCCCTTTTCAAATTTTCCGTGAGAACTTACTTCAATAACGTATGCATTAAAAACTGAAATAATTTCGGATGGCGATAGAATTTTTTTGAATCGATAATTCTGTGGAATAATCCTATGTTTTTCTTAAATCTTACGTTTACTAAGCTTTCTAAAACATACTTTAATGCCCTACATGGTAGCCTTGCAGCAGTTGGCCGGAACCCTGCCCTGGTCGATGAAAAGATGGATGTCGGAATGTTCTTAAACTTTTTCGTGGCCTTGGCGATCAGCTGCTTCTCCGTTTGGCTACGAAATTATTGGAGTGGATCCTTCGTTTGATATTCGCCCCTTTTTCTACAGCGGGTCCACCTCAGGGCTCTTGGGATAAGGGCGGGGGCTGGCCAAACGACCACATCAACCACTCCTTAATGAAGGTGGCCAGTTCCCGCAGGCACTTCGTACTGTATATAACGGGGAGTTTACCGCAAGCCCCGAAGGAAAGAACAGCGGCTTTGGAATTCCCTGCTCGCTGATCGTCAGCTACAGATGGACCTTCCTCGGGTGGGGCACGTAAAATACTCGGTTCACTGCCAGTCGTTGCGTCCAACGCCATGTATGTCTCGTAATACACAATATTCACGACGAGCTGCTCCTTTTGGGTGATTGTCTGCTGCTCAGACACGGCCGGCGTCGATTGACGCTTCTGCATAACAATGTACATCTTGCGCAGGTATGTCACCGTTTGATCGATTCCATCAACCTCTCAGCCCAATGCGCAGAACGATGAGGCCACCTTGCCCTTGAATTACCTCTTCAACTTTGCTGCACTTTACGGTCTGGTGGCCGAAAACAGGTTCCTTTCGACAAAAAAAACACCTTTAAGAGGCCGACAGGGAACGTTTTTACCCACGGAACTAAAATGACTATAACTATGGAAATATCCAACCGATTTGGAATATTTTCACAGTTTTGGATTCAAGAACTCAACCGCTTTCTTATTATTGTCTAATATGACCGATGGCCATCATCTGTTTCCGAAAATACCGGATATCCGGAACCATGTTCCGAAAATGGCATACTTATAAAAGATTCCAATAGAAAATCAGCAGTAATGACACTAAAAGTCATTCAAAGAATACACAGGAATGTGTGTGATTGCCAAATGATAATCCGGTGACTTGATCCTGGACCAGTCACCCCGGAGCAGGTTCCCATGGGGTCACGGATGGCCAGAAAATTATTTGAATTGAACCCTAACAATATGGGTGTCAAAATTCTTGTAATCATTCCAGAAGAACGTTTGCCATAGTTATGGGACCATCCGGTCACTTGGCTTCGGATTGGCCAGTTCAGAGTAGGTTCCCATGAGGCAACGGATGGCCAGAAAATTATATGAATTGAGCCCGAACAGTATGGGTGTCAAAATTCTTAGAATCGTTCCAGAAGAAAATTTCTTATCGTTATCGGTACATTCGATGACTTAGCTACTGATTGGCCAGTCTAGAGTAAGAAACGCGAGTCAGGAACTATCGCTACAGTTATGTTTGTCGGCAATAGAATCCCGGATGGACAATCCAAAAGTGCTGGCCAAATTTTTCACACGGACGGCTATTGATCAAATTCTTGGAAGAGAACTTGCAGTCACGCCTGAACCTGTAAAGAATTCAGCTGAACGTGATGCAGCCGCAAGAGACCTACAAAATGGTGCCTGCCACATATTTATTTATTTATTTTTTTATTTATTTTATTCATCTGACAATATTTAATAGTCTTAATGAATCTATATTCTAGGGATGGGAACTCATGGGAACCTACTCTGAACTGGCCAATCCGAAGCCAAGTGACCGGATAGTCCCATAACTATGGCAAACGTTCTTCTGGAACGATTCCAAGAATTTTGACACCCATATTGTTAGGGTTCAATTCAAATAATTTTCTGGCCATCCGTGACCCCATGGGAACCTGCTCCGGGGTGACTAGTCCAGGATCAAGTCACCGGATTATCATTTGGCAATCACACACATTCCTGTGTATTCATTCCACAGTTTTTGTATCATTATTGTTGGTTTACTATTGAAACATTTATAAGTATACCATTTACGGAACACGGTTCCGGATATCCGTTTTTCCGGAGACAGATGATGTCCATCGGTCATATTAGACAATTTAGAGAAAGCGGTTGAGTTTTTGAATCCAAAACTGCCAAAATATTCCAAATCGGTTGGGTATTTCCATAGTAATGGTCATTTTAGTTCCGTGGGTAAAAACGTTCCCTGTCGGCCTTTTACGTAATAAAAAAAAATCAGAAGCCCCTCCTCCCCCCCCCCCCCCTAGCTATGCCATCATTATTTCACTCCAGGATGATAAGTATTAACGAGATATGAGATGTCACAAAGTTTCAAGAACCTATTAAGAAAACTTAATGAAATATCATGTTTTGAAATCTAAAAAGGCAACTTTGTTCCCTGTTGGACACATAACGGTTAATAGCCATGCTCGCTCAACTCCAATCGATGCATGTTATACATGAAGCAGCATAGATGCCAGCTGCAGGCACCTCGTCATCAGCTTCAACATCCAATGGAATTGATCCGCTCAAGGTTTTCTTGGAAATGCAGACCGCTTTCCGGTTAAAATTTATCTGCGTCATTTGGATTCCCTCTATCTACATATTTTATGTAGATAGGTGACGACGATGACGACGACCAGTATCGAAGTGATTTGTCTGAGCCGCGATGATTGGTCGAAATTAGTTGTAAATTATCGGCTGTTCCACTCTAAGCGGTTTACGCGAGCAGCGAGAGTGTTTTGCTTTTTTCGGCAACTGAGTGGCGGGTAATTTACGACCCGAATGTGAATATTCGTCGCGAGCCAGCGAATCTAAGGTATTCGGTTGGTGGATCAAACATTGAAATTAAGCCCATAGAGAAGTTTGCCAGCAACGATCATCAATCATTCGTAAAATGAATATCTATAAATGTTAACCGATCAATTTTCTCTCGCCAATTGCCTCCCCCCTCCCCCCTCGGTAAGTAAATTTACGAACTCGCACATCATAACAAATTGCAACAACCGGAATTACCTACAATGTTTCACAGCTCGAAGTCTGTAGAAGATCCGAAGCCGGACATGGGCCTAGGTGATTGATAATAAATCGAACAAAAGTTCCCAGGGATGGAAAAAAAGTACTGTCCATTCTCGTGCGTCTTTGAAGGGATATCAGACATCGTAAAACTTTATTTTATTGCGTGCCTTCCTCTCACTACCGTTTTTTTTTTTGCGATGTTTGATTGCTTCTCTTGAGCGTTCCACGCCAGTAATCAAAATAAAAGATATTAATGTACGCAAAAAATAAAACGGCCCAGAAGATGGTGTCGATTGATTCATCAAGGGGGGGGGGGAGGGGGGGTTTGAGTCAGAGAGCGGGGAAAAGGAAGTCTCGCGTCGTAAATCGGTTTAAGTGCAGGTATGAAAGGTATGGATTTTTCGTGTGCTCAAATTAACAAAGGAGACTTTGGAATGCACGTTTTTTTTAACACAGTTGAGTTTCGATTGGATAACTCGATTCATGCTCCCAGTGATACTTAAGTTAGGTTTAATTTGATTCATGAAAAAGTGTAACTGGCAGCAGAGGAATTTAGTGACATACTCAAAATGTCGTAATGGAAAGTACAAACCACCCACCGCAATTCATTGAGTTTTTTTTTCAAATATTCCAAGTTGATCTGCTTTTGATAGATTGAACTACCCACTATCTTTCCAAGAAATAAAAAAAACTTCCACTCTGTTTCAAAATGATCTAATGAACTAGCTATTAGGCTTCGTTCCAATTGCAGGAGTCATTGGAAACAACTTCCAAAACAGAACTGGCTGACAACAAATTGGCCTGTCAAACAAACAACGTTCCGGTAGCCTATTAGGACCTACAGCGCGCGTGGCAAAAAAAACCCCACATTCCTACATACTCGCACACATGATGCTAAATTTATGACTTCACTGTCCGGGGGCTTGTTTGTTTGCTACCGGACAAGTATCGAAATGACCAACCATTATCCCGCCGGCTCGCACTGACCAGGTTCGCGAGTTTGAAAAATGGCAAAATTCTTCTCACCCATAAACACTTTCCAGATAAACATGGCACCGCGCTTTCGGGACCTCGTGGTGAGTCATTCCGTTCGAATACGGTCGTCTATTGATGAAATATCGAGCAATCCTCTCTGGGGGGATTTGTGACCCGTTCGATAGACGACGATCGAAGTCAGAATCTTTCGAGATAGATGGATGACGACGGCGTGACTGGTTGCTGAACTTTGGAACTCTTGAAAAGTGGTTCTCAGTCGGTCGAAGGCAAGTGATAAATGGGAGCCCCCGAGTGCAGTAATGCGACAAAATCACGATCGCTTGGTCTCTCGGCTGTTGGGCTAACGTCGCCATCTATTGTCACCAACTGACTGAAGAATAGGAAAAGCCATTTTCATGGAGTAGAAAATAAGCAACACATCAAATCCTAGAACACAAACAATAAATCCGCGCGTTGGCTGCTTGACTGACTGCAAACACACCCTACTTTCATAGGGTGGATTATTGCTTCTAGCCAGCCAGAAGAAGTGAAGGTTCTGGGTTAGCGTTGTGTGGCACTTGCATGCGGGGTTGCGATTTGTCTAGGTCTTGAGAATGCCATTCCCTGACGAGGTAACAAAGTGCAACGAGTGATTGCTGGGCACTTACGGCGTTTGATTTGATTGATTTATAATCGATGTCAATGAGGTTTTCATTTCTGGGAGTGTGATTTACTAGACATCTATGGGAAACGTGCCCCATAATGTCTCAGAACTTGTTTCGTACAAATGGTTTCAATTCTTGAACCGTTTACGCATCGAGAAACTATCCCAAAGTTTGATTTATGTCTCATTCTGTCGCAGTTGATTGTCTGAATTTTCATTTATCTCTTCCTACCGCATTTTTTGCACGAACTCGCTCCTAGATCATATTTGAACTGCTTGTAAGTACGCAACGCAAGCCGCCTTCGTTCGACCGGCTCGGTAAAGTTATGACCAACGGCGATGATCGTCGCTTCGATCGTTGGTCGACAAGGCAATTCCGAGTTGCAATTGCAGTTGAATGGCCCCTGCCATCGCAGCACTTACTGGCAAGTGCCGCTGTCTGTGTGCTAGCCTACTATGGGAGCGAGAAGGTACCTGCACAGCTGCAACTCGAACAGCGACAACAACAAAAAAGCTAAACGCGTGTTTTATCGCGCTATTTTATTCTAGGTCATAAATTATTGCCGTTCCCGGACCGATAGGCTTTTGCATTCAATTTCAGCTTTTTATGTACGGCAAGTTCCCGTCATGGTGCTTCTAGTGCTATCCGGCGATGAGCAAGACTCAAACGCACAACTGGAAGGTTTTTTTTCTTGCCATTCGGCCCGTCACTTTACTACTAGCAGCCAGGAAAGGAAAGAAATATGAGAAGGGAAGTTGCACAACTTCAGCCCTCAGGGCGTACTGATAAGATTGAGTTCTAGCTGAGTATTTTATCAGACCTTGCGCTGCTATAGGAGAAGTGGACGGAATGGATAAGTTTAAAAATGCTGCTGTGTTTGTGTGATGTTTTCGTTAAAGTTGCCAATACCTAGATACAATTGTGGAGCATTTATCACGTAGTAGATTTTGTGTGGTTGATTTTGAAAATGCTAAAATTGTCCGTACATGGGAAAAGACAGTTCCAGATTGTTGAAAATACAATCGTAATGAGAGTAGGTAAGTTTCTGAATGCTCTGTCTTAAGTAATCAATCACAAGTAGGGATGTTCAATAAACAATTGTGGGTGAGATGCATTTGTTTATTGCGTTACCATATGTGGGACGTTTTTTTCACTTAAATCCTCTCCACGTTAAATTTCGGACACTTTTTTTTTCAGTGTCATGCTTGAATTATTTCCCGATCGATGAAACGTTTCAACTATATGACAGCTGAAATTTTACACAATATTTTGTTGTACAACATGGTTACATTCTTGTTGCATTTTGTAAAACGGCGTCGAACCAAGTGGAAAGTGTGCAAATGCATTTACGCGAGATTTTCAAGAAACTACAACTCACAAAAATTATCGTGTTTAGTGTTTGCTAGTTGTTTCACCAGCGCTTGACTGAGCATCGGAAGGTTGGAAGCGGAACAAATCTTAAAGTGTGCTCCTGCCAAATGGACAAGTAAATGCTCGCAATTTTTGAGAAAAATTCCAACCTCTCTGTACGAAATGTGCCTCGCAAAGTTGGAAAATCAAAATCATATGTGCAAAAAGAAAAGCAAAGTCATGGAACCAAGCCGTATGATGTGAAAAAGGTGCCGTGATGACAAGCAAAATTTAACTGCAAAATGTCGTCTTGTACCATAATGGCCGACGAAACATATGTGCTCGAAGACTTGCAACTGCTTCCGGGTCTGGTATTTTATACCACAATGCAAAAAAACGCCAAAGAAGGTGTCTAAATTCCTCAAGAAGTATTTGGTTTGGCAGGCTAGATGTATAGTAGTTGTGGTCGAAAATCCAAACGTTTCGACTCTTTCAGCACTTCCAACAAGGATTTTTACGAGAATGAATGTCTTCAAAAGCAGTTCTACCGTTCGTAAGAAGCCCCGACTCTCCGGCACTATTTGGCCTGGTTAAGACTCTTGTCACTATGTACAATCTGTCCTGGAATAGTATAAGGCACAAGAGGTGAAATTCGTGCCAAAAATAGTGAATCCGCCAAATTGTCCAGAACTTCACCCGATAGAAAAATACTGGGCTGTGGTTAAGTGGATACTCTTTGAAACTAAGAAGAAAGCAAATGAAATCGACGGTTTGAAGAGAAGATACTGTACAGAATCTGATGGCGAGTGTAGCATAGAAAGTTCGAGAATTTAAAAAAATAAGGATTAATTTCTCAATCAACTGTTTTAATTGTATATTTAACTCTATTATACCGAAATAAATTATCAGTTTTGTTGAACTGCTGAAATTTATGCGAGTATTACAAAAAGCGACTTATACGATTACCCTGCCACCTGGTTGTCGGTCCACCGGTCAATAGTCAATATATACTAGTTGCCTAGATACAGCAACTGTTCGTTAACTGGGTGCTGTTTTACTGGGCTGCTTTTTAACTGGCTATAGCCCAGTTAAAAGCAAATAAACTTCAAAAATCAGCATTTGACATTTTGTTGTCAAAATCATCAAGGGGCATGTATAAGGCATATAAGGTTCGTGGAGGAGTGAAACATTGTTAAATTGCACGAAATTGAGTCGTAATGCCATACAACCTGAGTCAAATATTTTGCACAATGGGTTGTACAATAAGCTACATCACAAGAACATATAAAGCAGTAAAATATTATTTAATTTATGTATTGCGCAATTAAATATGCCAACCGAAATCTGATCGAAAGCCCCCTCGAAATTTATTTACATTTGAAATGTCAGCCTAGTTACCGAGCAGCATCCGCTAACTGGGCTGTGCACTTAGCCCAGTTAGCGAACAGTTACTGTACTGTGAAAATTTAACTGTTCCATCAGTTTGTTTACTGCAGCTATGGCGAGAACAATGAAACTACTTTGATCTATGGTTTGTTCGTACCGCCTGTTCCATCCAGGCCTAAAAATTTGGTCATTGTGGCCCAGTTCATGTCGCCGGATACGATCGCGGGAACATTTATAAGATTCTGGAACTTCTTGAGAAGGGCGAGTCCATCGAGCGGAAGCCTCGTTCGGCCGTCCAACCGTTTAAAGCGACCGGAGGATTCAACAGAAGCTCAAACGGAAGATGGAAGACAAGGTGGCCACTAATTTCCGTGGAGGTCGGTGAGACCGGCCAAACGGTCAAGAAGTATTTGGCCGTAATGAATATCCACATTTGGAAGCGCCAGTCCAAGCCAGCCGTGTCAAAGAACCAAGCTGAAACCCAGAAACACCGGCAGAAGATACTGGTCAAGGAGATCTTCCCCCAATCGGGAAATTCTGTGCCAGTTCGAAGAGGAGAGTATATTCAAATAATTTCGTGACCAAGGAACTGAAGAATTTACCTACAAGCTTCTTTCTTTCACCTATGGCCAATGTTTCGGCTAACTGCCGCAAGGCGGCACGGCAGCGAATAGAAATATTTTTGAGAAGATTTTAGTTTCTTAATGAATAAAATGCAATTTGGTTTGTTAAAATATCTTTTCCGTCATTTTTTATCATCCATCTAGTCAGTTTTTTTAATGCGATCGTTATCTTAGTGTCTGAAATTTAATGTGGACAGGCTTCAGTTGGTTGAAACGCATTTAAAACATGCTAGAATATACGGCCCTAGTACTATCAAAATTACACAGGGGTTTACAAGCACTTTTGAGAGCAAAATTTTGGTCTTCAGAACCCTTATAAAACTGAAATTGTAATTAAGGTCGGTTCAATACACACCGTGCCCTATGAATTGTTTCGTTAACTCTTGTCAAAAAATTGAATTGTATGTGTCTCAAGGTTATAATGATGCATAATGAGTAATTCTCGCTGGAACCAGGCCGCCATTGGCACATATCTTTTGATTTCAAATTTTTCATCGCTATTAGTTATATATTAGTTATTAGTTAGAATATATTGAAACAAGATAAAAAACGCTTTGGTTGAGCCAAATTGATGGACCCCTCGTTTTCTAAGGGACTAAACATGTTGTAAAAAAAGTCGATTTTTGGATAATTTCAAAGTAAGTAAACAAGTTATATCACAAAATTTTACATTGAAACATCTTCAAAACTCGTTGCTGTTGTATAGATGATAAATAAAGCTTTCAATTGATGTTAAAAAAATGTGGCGGCATATTGGATTTGGCCGCCATCTTGAATTTTATCAATAATATCGATTTTTCACTATGAGCGCACCGCTCAATCCGAATTCCGAGCACACCATCTGAAAGCTGAGAAAAAAATACATAAGATGCAGTCGAGAAACTAGGTGTGCATTGACATTTACCCGATAAAAAAAATATTTTTTCTAAAAAGAGTTTGACGTTTTTTTGCGTGTATTGCGCAATATCAATATGTATCATATTTCTATACGCAACAAAGCATAATTTTGCAATCACTGTTTTTTTTTGTGTTCTGTAGAGTAAAGAACAATAATTTTAAGTAAAAAAAATTTTGCCATCTTCGTTTAAGACGCCATTTTGATTATTAGCAGTTTAGCGTGTTTTTCCTTTTTTTTTATTTTTCAAATTCCGATATGAGTTAGAATAGTATTAAATACAATATAATTTAGATGTTTCAAATGAAAATAAATATAATGAAATCGTTTTTAGATTCCTAAAGTTCATATTCATGTTTTAAATCTAAGGTTGTTGAATTTTATCTCAGAGCTCTTCGAATATTTTTTAGATATGATTATGTACTCGTTTTGTGGCAAAAAATAATGGTAGTTTTGAGTCCCTTTGATGGTTTGAACATTCTCCATTCGAACTTGCAGTTTAGCCAACGATGTATCGTAATCGAGCTGTCCCACGTAACTGAAAGACATTGTTTGTCCTTGTTGCTCTACAGCCCATGCATAGAATGAGGAAGCATCTGTTATCAGCTTGTCTCTATTTGGCGTTAAGCTGTATTTGTGCGCAGCACGTTTAAGTGTTCCCGCCACTCCATCACATGGACATTTTCCGTGAGAACTGGCGTGAAAATTCCATTCTACATCCATTTGAAAATCTTTCTTCATAAATGTGATGTTGGTGAAGTTATATTTGTTCTTGTACTGACTCCCAGCTCCATCGGTGAACACGTGGGTCTTTGTTATCTGCGTAAGATTGATCTTCATGAACTCAAACAGCTTAACAAAACAGCAGTGAACCAAAACATAGTTATGCTCAAGAACAGGTGAAATAATAATTAATGTTTTATGAAAAATCTCTCCTTCGATTCTATAATAAATCACGAATGGATTAATTGTAATCATCTGCATTGCGAAATGGTGCGATTGTATCTCGTTCTGAATGGTTACTTTGTAGTTTTCTGAAAAGTCCGCGTAAACGATAGCTTCATTTGACTTCAGATTGGACTTCAGCTCAAATAGATAGTCTTTTTGTGCCTAAGAATATAAACATAATATGAGTATTAATGGGTCATTTTTTTGTCAGTTGTGTACCTTTGTGATGAAGAAATGTGGCAAGAAGCCGTTGAGCAGATTGCTGAAGTTATCTACAAACTCTTCAGGTGCGCTTGTCGTGTTATCAACAAGTTGATAGTGGTTTTCTATCGGAATCCAATTTTTAAACTTGATGATTTCTAGAGGAAATTTTTCAATTTCATCCAGTAATTTTCTACTAAAATCACTCAAGTCAGGACATTCTGTGCATTCCAAAAAGTAGCATTGAGGAGAAGGGTTTTTACATACTAAATATTCCTGAATCAGCTCGCTCAAGCAGCTGTCTCGTATTATCGGTAAGGCTTTCACCGCACGCAATGACAATTCAATATTTTCATGCCTCATGCATACGCACACTGTATGCGTACCGGAGCTTCCGGTAAGTATGTATTCCGAAGGTCGCAGCTTAGCGAACGTAGAAAATCCGATTTTCAAATTTGGGAAAAGTTCTTTAAAGTTTGCAAAAATTTCGTTTAGTGACCCAAGAAGCAAACGTTTTTGCCTACTTTCTCGACAGGCATGTGTCTTTACACTGATTTTATCCCGAATACCTGGCATTAACGTACTACAGTCCAAATAGTACTGTTTTGCCTCTTCCTGAGCGACCTTTTCCAATTCTGTTACCGATGTACCCGCATCTGGAAGTTTAAGAATTCCCTTCGAAGCACGAACTTGTTGAGCCTCTTCGACGAACCATTTACCTGCAGAATTGTGGAAGATTAGCTTCCGCATGTTGATGACATTTACCATACTTACTGCATCCTGTTTCATCCATCCTTTTCTGCCTGCTCCACGAAGGAGTGAGCAATGTTAAAATTTGGAATTTGACCGGTTTTGAAGCGATCTTACAATTGTCAAGCATATCTTTGACAACTGGCACGTTAGTATCGTCATAGTACACTTCGCAATCAACCTTCAAAATTTGTTTTATTGCAATCACGGCTTGTTTGAGCATTTCGCAGCGGAAGGTTTCCCGTCGCAGCTCTCTTCTGTTGACATTCCGGATCCCAATTCGGGATAGAATTTCCGTCATGTTTTGGAAATCATGCTCACTAATGTTTCCAACCTCTTCAACGTAAACCTCATCTCCGTTTTCAACAACTTCCATCGGCTGAAAAGTACGGTTTGACTGCTGACGGGTCACTTGCAAGCGGCATGTCGTACATATTTTCTCATGAAGTTCCGGAACGGTCGTGGATCCAATAGATTCTAAAAAATTCACGATTTTTTGTGTTACACTTGTCAGTTTCGAAGATTTTCTCCAGCTTTTATGATCAGCTTTGGCAAACGGGTTGCAACAAAATTCCTTTTTGGGTACCCGTACAGTACGGTTCTTCGCCATTTTCAAGAACTTTGAACTAATCGGATGTACAAAACAAACAAACTTCCGCTATCGTAAACGAGTCTTCTTCTTCTATTTGGTTCGAAACATCAAATTGTCATGGTGAGCCAGTGAATGAAACTATATTCCCTGTCGCGCATTGACAGCCATGAATAGAATAATTTTTTCCTCGGAATTTTCATACTTATGCACCGAATTGATTGTTAAAATTAAATTGTTAAATTGTTAAAATGATTGTTCTTTACTCTACAGAACACAAAAAAAACAGTGATTGCAAAATTATGCTTTGTTGCGTATAGAAATATGATACATATTGATATTGCGCAATACACGCAAAAAAACGTCAAACTCTTTTTAGAAATTTTTTTTATCGGGTAAATGTCAATGCACACCTAGTTTCTCGACTGCATCTTATGTATTTTTTTCTCAGCTTTCAGATGGTGTGCTCAGAATTCGGATTGAGCGGTGCGCTCATAGTGAAAAATCGATATTATTGATAAAATTCAAGATGGCGGCCAAATCCAATATGGCCGCCACATTTTTTTTTAACATCAATTGAAAGCTTTATTTATCCTCCATACAACAGCAACGAGTTTTGAAGATGTTTCAATGTAAAATTTTGTGATATAACTTGTTTACTTACCTTGAAATTATCCAAAAATCGACATTTTTACAACATGTTTAGTCCCTTAGAAAACGAGGGGTCCATCAATTTGGCTCAACCAAAGCGTTTTTTATCTTGTTTCAATATATTCTAACTAATAACTAATATATAACTAATAGCGATGAAAAATTTGAAATCAAAAGATATGTGCCAATGGCGGCCTGGTTCCAGCGAGAATTACTCAATATGGAAAATGAGCACAATAGACCCTGCTGGTTGGAGGGGGTTGGGTGGGTAAGGTGGAAGGTTGTTGAAGAGGAAGCCACGTGGTTATTATTTTAGTCATTTTTTTGCTTTCTGATGCATGCTTTTGCAATCAATCTCCATAGTATCACAGTTGTTTTCAATAGGTTGTAATTACTATTATAAAACTACATTCAGTCGTAAGCAGGTTGCTGTAACCTATGTCGACTGAAGTGTGCTATATATGATCCTTTTGAATGACAGTGCAATTTTTTGTCATAAGGAACAAATAATCAGTTCACATGAGTTTTAATAAACTGCCACGTTTTTTTTTCTGCTGATCAATGATTATATTTGTTTTTAGTTAAAATTTGTTGTTTGAAAATCATCGGCCTACTTTCCAAGTATTGTATAAATATTGCATGTATGATTAATTTGATTGTATTATTGTTGTTACTAAGGAATTGGAGTGTAAAGGAAGCGAGTGCTGGTTGGTAAATTGGATTTAAAGAACACATTGTGAAAGGAAAAATTATCCAATTTTTTCTTTTATAATGTGTTCTTCTATGCCAATCCTCCAACTGACACACGCTTCCTTTGCTTTCCTAACCTTTTAGTTAGCTTCAAAAGTGAGTAATTTATTTGCAACCCAGGTTTGCCACAGTTGTAATGAGAAGATTCCATGTAAAACATTTTATTCAATATAGCATGTAATGGGCTCCAACAGGAACGATAATCTAGAAAACTGAATTTGATGAGCGCCCAAAAACATTAGTGTCCAATAATCGTTTGTTCAAACAAATTTGGAGAAGTTATTCAGTTTTCTAGCAAAAAAAGCTGAGCGACATCTCCAAATTTGGTTGAACAAACAGTAATTGAGATGAGGGTTGTTGGGCGCTACCTCAGAGATGGGATACCTAAGAGTCATACCATGAAAATGTTCCTACAATATCATGTCAATACAAAATAAAGGTAAGGCAATACCAATATACTACCACCCGAGCAGGAACGAATATTTTGATAACTGACCTTGGTATTTAAGAGCGCTGCATGAGAGGTAAAATACCTGAGGATAATACCACAAAACTGTTCCCACAATGTTATGCGATTACCAAATTGAGGTAAGACAATACCAAAATAGTACCACTAAGCTATTCCCAGGTATCCAAAATAACAAGTTTTGTTATTTGAGACTAAGTTTTGTTATTCGATAGATATTTTGCATGCAATTCTTAGGTATTTTGCTAAGGTTACCTCTTTATCTGAGCTCTTTAATGCCCCGGCCAGATATGAAGATCAAAATTGAGTATTCATATGTTGTTGTCTCCTGCTCGGGATGTCAAATGAAGGAAACATTAGTGAGATCTAATCGATCTAAACACGTAAGTTAATTAAACTTCAATCTAGGATTAATGTTAGTCACAAACATACAGATAAGTTTAGTGAATTCCAGATCGCACACAGCTAATATGTCTCGAATCGGTCCTTTGGGTTGTCTACCTCTAGCCCGAAGGGAATCCAAAAGCTGTTATTTGTCTCCACACAGAGAGGAATTTGATTGTCAATTTTACCATTATTGGAGGTTAGGATGCCTATTGCAGTATAGTGATTTTGAACCGACTATGATCATGGTCAAAACATCCATTAAAAATAGTTGATCCAACATTTGCCATAATGTCGGAATAGTCCTTGTTACCATGATCATAGTCAAAAATGCCATGAACGTGGTGAATTCGACCATTTTCATGGTTATTGTAACCATTATATGCAATAGTCATCCTGACCATGATTTAATTGTCGGTACAACGATGACATTTTTCTCAGAGCATGACGCTCAGCACAAAATCAAAGTACGTAATCTGCGTCCTGTTGATGCTGTTCCGGTTCATATGGTGTGGCCCATTTAGTATTGGAACAAACATTTTTGATTCGTACAGCGACCCTGGTGGTCGGATTGGTAAACTATGACATTTTATGTGTTGCCTATAACAATAACAACATCTGAAGTTTTATTTCGCGGTGCAGTTCGAACGTGTTTCAGAAAAATATAAAATGGAAGAAGAAAGAAGAAAAATAATTGTGCGCAATCATTTGGAAAACCCTTCGTGGGCTGGGCCAAAACTTGTGTTAAGTGATGGATTTTCCCCGAAATACCGTGTGGCATGTTTTGAAACAGTACAGAGAAACTTTGTCGACGGATCACAGGCCTCAAAGCAAGCGTCGGGTGGGTACTGTCAACCGTCAACTGCGGAATAAAGTCATCAAGAACATTAAGGCAAACCACAACATCTCAGACCGCGATTTGGCCAAAAAGTTTCGCGTCGCACGCAGTACCGTGCTACGGATTCGTCTCCGAGAAGGCTTCAAGTCATACCGTGCCTGTAGACAACCAAATGGGGATCAAAAGCAGAACAGTGTGGCCAGAATCCGTGTCAAAAAACTGTATGATCAGGTGTTGACAAAATTCAATGGCTGCCTCCTCATGGATGATGAAACCTATGTAAAGGCCGATTTCAAACAGCTACCGGGACAAAAAAAAAATACTTGGCTGAGGCTCGGGGAGATGTTCCTGCCAAAATTCAAGTTTGTGTTTGCAGATAAATTTGCACGTTAATACATGATTTGGCAAGGCATCTCTAGCTGCGGTAGGAAGACCAAGGTTTGCATCACTGATAAGACATTTAATTCAGAGCTGTACAGAACAGAATGTCTCCAAAAGCGAATATTGCCATTCATCAGATCCCACAATGAACCTGTCATGTTTTGGCCAGATCTTGCAAGGTGCCATTACAGTAGAACAGTGCTACAGTGGTATGAAACCAACGGGATTCAGTTTATACTAAAAGAACTCAACCCACCAGACTGTCCCCAGCTCAGACCGATAGAGAGATTTTGAGCTATTATGAAGCGGAAACTTTCTAGAATAACAACTTGAACAAATTCTCCAAATTTGTTTAAACAAACAGTTATTTAGCGTTAATGTTTGTTGGGAAACTCGCCTCAGTGACCTTTTTTTTTTCAATATTCACATCACGAGCTGGGATATTTACTTTATATTCCAGTGTAAAATGCTGGGAGATAGCAATCTCATTCACCTGCTTCAGGTTAGAAACAACAACGCGAAGTTTTTTTATCTTATATTTGTGATCTATGTGGCTGAGAATCGCTTCGTCAGATCACTAATAATAATAATTTTTTTTGGGCTGAAAGTATACAATCCATATACCGAGTCAGTTGAATAGGTTCATGGTTAAATATTTGTGTGTGCCTTTCTATAATTACATATATGGCGATTGTAATTTACCTTCTGATAAAGCATCCATGTCATCGAAAAATCGAAAAAATGAACGCTCCCTACCAGGGCAGATTTGAATCGCACACAGACATAATACACAAAACTAAAGCTAAACACAAATGACTTTTGGAATGAGAGAGAGAGAAAAAAACTTAACCAATATTACTGATCTGCTGCTGCTGATGTAGCATATGCGTGGCCGGCCCACATCTAAATGAGGAGCGGTGCGATGCGTTGGTGAATTTGATCGTCTTCGTGTGCAGCCAGTAAGCACGGGTGACTGATGAAGATGTAGTTGTGGATGTTAATACTCAGACTGCTGGTTTGTGGAGATGAAGCGTTAATTGGTAATTAGCCATCTATAACTGATTGATTTGCTTTTTTTTCAACTGGGAAACCTAACTTTTTTCTTTAAAAAAACTAACTTTCCTAGGTGCAGGGGTGAAAAAATTTCGAGAGGGAAAAAAAACAACTTCAAAGGACCGAGCTGCAACTAAACTTTCAAAATTATGGATCGCAGGATAGAGAGAACTTTCCTCTTGCACTGAACTGAGCCATTTCCTAAGTCTCACCGATTACCATGGTTAAATTTTACTTTAACTTTCTTACACGTGTCTAGGACTATAGATAATGCTTAAATAACAACCGTTGGAAAATATATGTAGCATCACTAAACCTTCCTAGACAAGATGCTCCCAACGACCATTTTTAAATGTTTGTTCTGTTTACTAAACAGGGCATTCTGTGTAACTATTCTCTCCGACTATTAATTTCCCTTTTTCTTTCATATCTACTGCACGCTGCGTGAGTTCCCTGCGTATTTTTAAGATAGATTCCAAATCCTGCCTATCTTCAACGGTTGCATGGACGTGGCCAGGTGAGCGATCGAGGAGTGTCTTCGTGGAGATTATTGCGCGAAAAAACGTAACAGCAACTGGTTTGGTTTCATGGTTACACGAAACATACAATGAAGAATTCTCATTAAGATCTGATAATAAAATCCAGCAAAACGATCTGGAGAATGTTCAGTACAATATTGAGAAGGAAATCTGAAAAAAGTCCATAAAAATTAATACAAAAATCTGGAGGACCACAGGCTGTTAAAGCCCGGAATGTCTTTCCAACCGAAGCACCGGAGTGTAAAGCCGAACTGTGAACTGATTTCACTGCGTGCACAGCACCAGGTGTACAGACGGACGAGACGCCTTGGTAGGCAAGATGAACAGCATTTTACGGGCGGTGGTATTTAAGCAAAGTCTCAGTAACAAAAGTGTAGCTCAAAATCCTTTGGTTTTATGAAGGAACTGTTTAAGAACAAAATGTTGCCCACTTGTAAAGCTTTTTAAAAAAATACACACTGAGAAAATGAACATTCCTTTTAGTTTTAAAAAAGTATACAGAAAGCTGTCTTGTAGCTTAGTCTATCACAATTATTGTATATGAAAGGCTATTTGGGAAGCAGCAGCAGAAACCTTCAATTGCCAACTACGTCTATCTTTTTTGTTACGAGAATATTTGTTTTGTATTGTTTGTTCGAATAGTTTGGTAGAATGTTAAGATGAGAAAAAACAAATCTAATTTTATAAGGACTGTTCATTAAAGAAAGTGGACGCCTGTTTATCAATGATTTAGGGTTAAACGTTAACGAAAAAATGTGAATTTTTGCTCAGTGTGTAAAAACATCGTTTACTCTGGCAACACATCTGAAAAATCGAAAAAAAAGAGAGAAATTTCGAACGATGGGTCGGATCAGCTTTTCAACTCGCAGATTAATACTGCCTAAATGGTTCTCCAAAAGATGGTCGTTTCGAGAATTCGCAAAAAGCGTGAAGTGCACTAAATCTGCTGTTCATTGGTAATTGCTATTCAATGTTGTCAAGAAGTTTGGAGAAACGTGTTCTCTCGAAGATTTACCGAAATCTGGACGCAGAAGGGGACATCAGACTAGAAAAAGGAAAATCGCATAAACCGTGTTTCGTTCGTGAAATTACCTAAAAAGTGGACATTAGCATCGGAACTGTGCAGAATATCAAAAAGCGTAACATAATCAAAACCTACAAGAAACAGAAAGCAACCAAAAGGACGGATTCACAGAAAGCTTCGAAAATACGGACAAGGAACTTGTATGACGTTCTTCTCCAAAAACCGAACCAGTTCATTTGATGGATGGCGAGACGTACGTCAAATTGGATACCAGTACACTTCCAGGGCCGCAATTTTTCAACGCTGAGCAGAGGATGTGGCTTATGATGTGCAATACATCCGAACCAAACAAATTGGAAAAAAGATTTTTGTGTGGTAGGCCATTTGCTCCTGTGCCTTGAAGAGTTGTTCTTGTTTCACAACGGGCACAATCAACGTTGAAAATTACAGAAAAGAATTCATCAAAAAACGGCTTCTATTCATCTACCGAAAGCATACGGACCCTCCATTGTTTTGGACGGATCTGGAATCTGCTCACTACGCTTCTGCTACGTTGGTGATGTTCAAGAAGGAAAAAGTCAATTTTGTCGAAAAAAGCCAAAATAATCCAAACTGCCCTGAGCTGCGTCCTATCGAAAGATACCGGGCAATTATTGAGCGGCATCTTAAGAAAGATGGAATAGAAGCAAGCTTTGTTGACTGCTTTAAGAAAATTTGGACTGCTTCAAGAAAATTTGGTCTGCAGCACAACGAAAATTTACGGCAAAAGTTGTTGACAATCTAATCGGAAGTATCAACAGAAAAGTCCGAGCGTACTTCAGAAATGAGAATTAAATATTCAAACTCACGTGAATTCAGTCATATGTATGTTGATTTTCCTTTATATAAAGCAAACTTATGAATTCTTTCCACCATCAATGTTTTCCTTTGAGAAACAGGTGTTTACTTTCTTTAATTAACAGTCCTTACATCCAGTACAAGGCACGTTTGAATGCTCCGTGGATCCACTTTTACAATGCTGGCACAGAAACGATAACAGTTCGATGACTTCCACTTCCACTCAGTATCTCCAATATCCGAAACCAATCAAACCCATAAAATGCTTAAATCATAAAACACTTCCACGCTAACCCAAGAAAAGGTTCATCCTTCCATCCTAACTACGTCTGCTTTACGATTTTCTTCCCTCCCATCATCGCTTTGGCAACCTGTCGCCATCGGCCCCCGGCACTTATCCATAAGCGATCGTCATAAAAAGTCCCATAACAAGCTTAGAACTGCAATTTGTGGTCGACCATTGAAGACAACAAACGCAAACGTTGATCGACCGTCACAAAAAAAAGGATCTACGCTTTCAACCGAAGGCCAACTCTCAATCTTGCACGAGAAGCAGATAAGATTAAGTCACTTTCTTTTGCAACAAGAATCTAGTTTCTATGAGCAGCAGGGAGCCTTGATGCAGCGAGCGAGGGTGGACAGGCCATATCGCATTAAAAATGACATCGCTTAGAGGCTGCCTTGCGCTGGGCTTAAGCGGAAAGATTATTTATGGCCCGGTCGGAATCTGTTTGATATTTTCTGTTGTCGTTGAGATGCATTCTGGAAGCGGACAACCACCGACCGGCCATCGGTGGTCGGACGGTGGTGACTCGAAAAGGAAGTTTACCGACTGTGATGAAGAAGCATTAGTCTATTCTGGTGCTATTATAAAGGCAAACAAATAAATAGACCGACTCTCAAGTGGCTCCACAGCCGGGGAAAATATGATAAGAATAAGCTAGGGCAGGGCTGCAGCTTGCATGGCAGATTTTCACTCTGGCAATATCTGTCATCCGCTTAAACGCCATTTAAAGAATGATCAACTCCCATGACGAGAAAAAAATAGCTCGATCGCATGTCTTCTGCGGTAATCAGCGACTTCGACGATGCCGACGATGTGGACTTGGTTATAACATGGGTGGTAAACGAGCGAAAGCGGATTATGATTGAAAATGAAACCGAAAGCTCCTCTGTCGGCGCAGTCTTGTAAGTGCATCCTGCTCATGGCTCCTCTGAAGAAGGATGAATTATCTTCAGTTGGCGAAAAGAAGCTGGGGATTAAATCAGAACTTGAGAAAGCTGATTGGAATGCAGCTTGAGGTTCAATGTCAGCCAGCGAGAGATGCAGTGCAAGTGCAAGTGCACCAGTGGTCCATTCTCAAGAATCAAGATACTTATCGGATAAATACTTTGTTGATTGTTTCCAGCCGGCACATTTACCATAATAGAATCGGTTTGTGGTTTTATGGTATGTGATTAAAATAGCTTTTCCAAGTGCAGCTTAGGATGAAATAGAGGTGCATTAAAGACAGAAATCGTGCAGTTCAACCGTGGTGGCAAGGCGAAGTGATTGCTTATTGTCATAACCCGATTCGCTTGCTCGTCACGTGGGATCGGCTGATGGGGAGTTGATAATATCTTTGAACCGTTCGGTGAATCTTCTTTGGCACACGTTTATCGCTGAACCATCGGGTTGCTTTAAAAGGTGGTTTTTTTTTCGGTTTAATAATGGTGCAAATTTTAAATGGGCTATTCCAAGAAATCATAAACAGAGCTATGGTTAGCTCTAGGAATTTGAAATGCTAATTAAAATGCGAATTAAGTGTTTAATCGTTTTGAGACGACGCGCTTCCTTGTGACTGACATTAGGTGAAACATAATGGGTGTCCACGATGAAATTGCCACACTATGAAATTGCTCTAACTTTTTAACCGTTGGGTAGAATTTGGGTGGATTTAGTTCATAGTGCATTATTTACATCCTGCAAGTTTTAAAGTCCTGTGATCAAAATCCAATCGCGGAAATGGAGTCGAAAGAACAGCTCGTGCGTGATAAAATCTTGCGCATTCATCACGAGAACAAGGATCTCTCGCATCGTTCCATCGCTAAAACGTTGGGAATTGCGAATTCCACGGTGTCGCGAGTGATTAAGCGGTTCGAGGAACGGTTGACCACCGATCGGAAGCCCAGAAGTGAAGGAAAAAGTATTCCGTACAACACCAAAAATCACAACCGCGTAGTTGGGGCCTTCAACCGAAATCCGAACGCCTCCGTTCGGGATGTGGCTAAGAAGCTGCACCTAAGCCGAAGTTTTGTCCAGAAGGCCAAAACTAAGGCTGGGCTTCGAACGTTCAAGGTACAAAAGGCCCCTAATCGCGACGAGAAGCAGAACAAGTCCGCCAAAACCCGTGCCAGGAAGTTGTACCTCAACATGCTGACGAAAGTTGAATGCTGCATCATGGACGACGAAACATATGTGAAGGCCGACTTCAAACAGATCCCTGGCAACCTGTTTTTCACGGCCAAGGATAAGTTCAGCTTTCCGGAGCATGTCCGCACTCAGAAGATGTCCAAATTTGCGAAGAAATTCCTGGTTTGGCAAGCCATCTGCACGTGCGGGAAGCGGAGTGCACCTTTCGTGACCCAGGACACGATGAACGGACAGGTGTACATAAAAGAGTGCCTCCAGAAGCGGCTGCTTCCTCTCCTGAAGGCCCACAACGTCCCAACAATCTTCTGGCCGGATTTGGCCTCATGCCACTACTCCAAGGACGTGCTGAAGTGGTATGCGGACAATAAGGTCAATTTCGTGCCGAAAATGTTCAACCCTCCCAACACTCCGGAGCTCCGCCCCATCGAAAGTACTAGGCGATTATGAAGCAGCACCTTCTTAAACGACCTAAGGTAGTGAAGACAGTCGAGGAACTGAAGAAAGTATGGGTTTACATGCAAAAAACGGTTGATTCACAGGTTGTGCAGAATCTTATGGCCGGGGTTAAGGCCAAGGTGCGGGCATTTGCGTATGGACTGTAAATAAAATACGAGTAAAATGGTAAAATGAAGTTTAATAGTTATTTCTCAATCCCTGAAAATTTGATGGCAATCGGATGAAAACTCGAATTTTGCGAATCAATTTTGTGTGTGGCAATTTCATCGTGGACACCCTTTAATGGGCCAGTTGTTGATCATTATGCAAACCTAGCATGATTTCTGAAACTCTGCAGTTTTCGTCATGCCCTCATAACAACCAGGAAATGTCTCACCATATCAATGGTAAGCCCTAAATTTTCAAACCACGTAGATGAAATGCTGCCATCCGATAATTTCATCTTATCATCGATTACAAATCACCCATCATTCAATTCCCAAAACCTACAGTGATCTAATGTTTTCGGAATTCCCTGGAAGCCACCTCAAACTGGTGCGATGAGATGTCTCGATCCACATTTGGAAACGACCATTTGAGTGCCAATTCCCCCACTGCCGATCCGGTTGTTGACCAACTCTATTGATCCATCACACTTCTGCAGCTGACGACGCACCTTCGCTGCTAGTCAACAAGCAATACACAATCGAATGAGTGGACGTGATTGTAATGTTTACTTCAACAGATCGTAGTAAAACCAATATGCAAAACGCACGGCTGCTGACCTAAGAAGGTGATGTAATCCTGCAAGAGCAATCCAGCACCTTTTGTATGTATATACCTACTAAACGGCGAAGAGTGAGAGGTCGTCTCGATGGTGTCAGACGTTTATTATGGCTTAATCCTATTAAAGCGAGTGTTTGATGGCTTTAAGTCAATTATCGTTTCGCAGTTGAACTTCAGCACCCCCCCCCCCCCCCCCCCCAACCAGTACTGAGACCGGGTGACTTATTGTTGATCTTTGCTCTCCATCGACTTCACCAGTGTGAACAGATGGTGTGAATGATCGGACAGCCGGAAAGACCTCGAAGTCCGTCATTCTTTCTCATGTTTAAATTCAGGTGATACACTCCGGTTCTAGTCTCGAGAGAGGAAGAGACGGGCCGAACGCTCTCGATTGTTTTGCGGGTAATTTGTAGCACCGACATTCCACTGCATTCCAAACAAACTGAAAGGTTGCCACTTGCAGGTAGATTGCCAACGCAGACCGGCAAGGTAACCAACCCGTCAGGAAAGAGAATGAGAAGCATAAAAGGCGCAATAATTGATAAAAATGAGGCTATAAAAGAAAGGGAAAAGAATTTGATCAATGAATCATGCCGCATTCTTGTGCATTCCATTGCATCGGATGCAACTGGAGCTGTCGTGGTCGTTGTGTTTGATTAATTCGAGGAATGGTGTCCTTTGGAAACCTCTGAGACGTCGCACATAAGAACAACTGTAAAAAAGTGCATCATCTCCAATGACATAATTTCCCGTAGTTGCAGACGGAAACATGACTCACCTTTCCACATTTCGTTGCACAACTCAAATTTACTTTCATTACTCATCGGTTGACAGACGCGATGGGCGAAAGAGACAGTCGAAAAAAAAAACTGCAGACGTTTTCACTTTCGCACGGGTGATCACTGCGGCACTGAAATTGACCATCTGGGTGCAGTTTGGACCTCCAAGGAAGAGTGATTTCCTCTTTAAGTAACGTCGCTTTAGCTCAAAACTGGAATTTACTCAGCTGCCATTAGTAAGAACGTCCCACTGTAAGTTTGCATCATTGTTTAGATGTTTCGCACATTCCTGATGTTTGTCCATAAATTAGAGCTCAAGGTTCATTCGCCACACACCTGACCAAAATGAAAAGTTGAACAATTTGTGGATTTGGCTGCAGTGACCACAATAACATAAACAAACACCTTGGTGAAAGGGAATTCAGAATAAAGAGCGCCTATGGCAAAAAAAGGTAGCTCACTGAGGACTTGGAATGGATTGTTATATTCAGCTAGCAAGTAGCCACTGGCACCCTAATTATTTTAATACAGGTAGCAAGGCCTACTGAATATGTTGATAATCCACAAAAAGGGGGAAGTAATAAGTACATAACAACAAAACCATTTTATGGGACGAAGTGCTTTATTGTATTGGTCTTTTTATTGACCCACAAGGTAGTAGTGGCGACTGGATGGTCAAAAAGTGTTTACTTGTCTTTATGATCAGGTATTTGTTGTAGTACAGTGGGTACCCATCTTTCGGTTTCGATCCGATATTTACGGTTTCGTTCTTTACGGGCAAACCGCAAAGAGCGATACCCGCAACTTATGGGATTTTCACTAATTGGGGGAAATTAGGTCTACAGTGCTAGACATTCGTATAGCCGAACCTCAGATTTATTCGTTTTTCCAAAGCTAAGTTAATCTTTTGAACATAGTAGGTGACTAGCTGAACGCGGTGACTACCTTGCAACTAAATGAATGCACATTTATTAGAACTGGCACTTTTATGGTTGTTTTTCGGAATGAGTTTTTTTTTGACTAAGAAGGAATTCAAACTTCTATAAGAACATACTTCTTACCCGAAAAAAATACACATTTTGTGTGTCAGTTACTTGGATAATTCTCATTTTTGGTTGAAATTTGTGTCCTTCCAAAGTGGGGAGAGGTCACAAATCACCATACAATAATTGCTTTTAAAGCCCCCAAATGCCAAATTTGGTTCCATTTGCTAGATTAGTTCTTGAGTAATGCAGAAATGTGTGTTTCATTTGTATGAGGGCGCCCCTTCCAGAGAAGGAAGCGGACTCAAACAATCATAAAAACATTCTCCAGCCCCAAAAACCCCTGCATACAAATTTTCACGCCGATCGGTTCTGTAGCTACCGAGACAGACAAACAGACAGACAGAAATTCATTTTAACATATATATATATATATAGAAATCCCTCCTCTTAAAATTCCCACATGCCAAATGTGGTTTGATTTGCTGGAATAGTTCTCGAGCTCTGCAGAAATTTCTTTTTCATTTGTATAAGAGACCCTCCTCTCCTCTTAAAGAGGGGGAAGATCTTGAACTACCATAGAATTATTTCTTGCCTCCAAAAACCTACACATGCCAAATTTGGTTCCATTTGCTTCATTTGTTCTTGAGTTATGCAAACAATTATGATTCATTTGTATGGGAGCCCCCCTTCCAGAGGGCGCACAGCGATCGGAAAAGCCTTTTTTCACGGCGAAATTAATAACTCCTAAGGCTTACGTTTCCGAATCATGGTGTCTTCTAGAAAATTTGAATTTAAACAAGTTGTCCATCTTGTGGTGATAATTTCATAGTTCCAAACTTTTCCGCTAGGGCGGCGCTGTTGTTAACTTTTGAACGAAACACAATAGAAGGGTGATGTGAAAAGCAAGTTTGTAGGAAATATAATTTCAAGCAGCTTTGCCCAAGACATCATTTTTCTAACTCTTCGTTCGACCATGACAGAGCTATTTTTCTGCTTTAAATCAGGGTGTCTCTAAAAAATGAGTTTTTTTATAACTTTTTTGTTTCTCATTTTGAGGAAAAGTAATCTTGGAACAAAATATAGAAAACGTTATAGCGCACATTTTTCAGAACAAAGGAAAAGCATCCTGACTTGTCAATAAAAACATGTCCTTGCAAAAACATTGGATTTGCCTAAATCAACTGTTCACGATGTGCTCAAATCATTTTCGGAACGTTTGACGGTGGAGAGGAAACCGAGCAGTGACAAAAACTTGGGACGCGCTGATCCTGTCATGGACCGAAAGGGGAAAAGGATATTAACGAAAAACCCAAATCTCTATTCGAACGGTGGCTCGTAAAATAGGGATGTCACCTGGTTTTGTCCAAAAATCAAAACAACGTTTGGGACGTAAGTCGTATAAAGTAAAAACAGTTCCAAATCGCAACGACAAACAGAACTTGGCAGCAAAAGCACGGGCTCGACCTTTGTACTGCGAATATTTGACGAAGTTTTCATGCGTTGTTATGGACGATTAAACTTATGTCCTGGAGGATTTCAAGCAGCTTCCAAGGCTGGCTTTTTATTTTGCTATGGCCAGAAATCCTGCAGCTGAGCATTTCAGAACGAAGAAGGCATCGACATTTCCCAAAAAATACCTTGTGTGGCAAGCAATTTGCACGTGTGGCAAAAAGAGTAAATCTTTCGTCACTACAGGTACAATCAACAAGGAGATCTATCATAAAGAGTGTCTGCAGAAGCGATTGCTACTCTTCATCAAAAGTCACAAAGAAAAACCTTTGTTCTGGCCCGATTTGGCATCATGCCACTATGCTTAAACTGTGATGGAGTGGTACCAAGCAAATCAAGTGAACATTGTACCAAAAACCTCAAACCCGCCAAATTGCCCAGAGCTACGACCAATCGAGAGATATTGGGCTCTGATGAAGCGGAAGCTTTCAGGAAAGAAGCAAGGAATCAAAGACATCAAACACTTCCAGCAAATTTGGACAAAGACGGCTTCTACGATTTCTGAAGAGTCTGTACAAACCCTAATGGACGGAGTTAAGTGCAAAGTTCGAAAATTTTATGCAAATACCGAATAACTATGTTTTGTCTTCACGAATTGTTAAAACACATCCCATGAATCTGAAATAAACAACTACGACGGAAATATAATGCGAAATTTATGATTTATTCGTGTTTTGAGGTGTCCGGATTTTTGCGGATACAGACCTTATCATGTGAAATGAATTAAATTTTTACAGGCATCAATATTTACATCACAATGAAAATTCAAGTTTTTTTTTTCTCAGTAGTTGCTGTGTTTTTCCAGTGTTGCAATATGTTTCATCAATCTGTTGTCTTGTTAGTAAATGGCGTTTGTTTATGCTTGGCTTCGTTAAGTTGTATTTTGTTAATCTTAACTATGTATTTTGACGTAGAATACGTCTTACGGCAAGGGTAGGGTGTCAATTGTAAATCTTAAAATAAGCTACCATCACGAAATATTGTTACAAATTAAACGCTCATAACTTCATAAATACTCAATATATTTTCAAGATGTTTACATCAATCGGTTGGAAATTTTCTTGCATATAAATTAAATTATCAAACATTATCCTTCAACTATTAAAATTATTAAAAATAGGGAAAATAAAAGGATATGTCTTTTAATTTTGTTTTGCAGCACAATTTTACAAAATGCACAGTACTTTCCTATCACAGATTTCAAATGTAAGCGAGGGAAGTCTCATATGCAGCGCTGAACTATATTAAAGGGGCACACCTTCACACATTTTGTATATTGGATTGGCAGCTGGCGGTGGTAGTACCCTGGAGTGTGCACTGGCTTCTTCTCGGAACGACAGTATTGAAGCTGTTTGGAGTGGCACCCTGGAGTGTGCACTGACTATATTTAAACTGCGGTTTTGAAGGAACGTGGAACTGATGAAATAACCTACTTCTTAAAAGACCGAGAAGGTTTTAATACAAATGTGGACTATTTTAATCCGTCCTTTTCAGGACGACTAAATCTATTTTCCTAGCTTAAGAGTTTGTTAGATTGGGTTTTATCTTACATTACAGTTTCAGATGCTTCAAATGCTTCGAATGCTTGCCAATTGGCAGCTAGCGGTGTGTTAAATAGTTTTAGTTTTCCATTCGTCGAATACGGATGGCTCAGCAGGCTGTTGCTAGCAAGCCGTTAGCTAGGCAGCCATTAGTTATGCAGTCGGTTGAACAATCCAGTGGTGTATTTGTAGCCAATCGGTGGACTCAAACAAGAGAAGCAAAATAAGGTCCTTGTGTGTGATCCAGCTGGTTGCCATCATTTGATAAGGTGCCACGTGGAACGGATTAAATAACCTGCTTCTTCAAAAGACCGAGAAGGTTTTAATAATACAAATGTTAATTCGTCCTTTCAAGGACCAATAAAATTTTCCTAGCTAAAGAGTTTATTTTGATAGGAATTTCTCTAACATTCCTTTCCAAATTCTTGCCAGTTGGTAGTCAGCTAAAATAGTTTTAGTTTTTCATTCGACCTAATGCACTGTGTAAAATTTTTCACGCGGCTCGGATATTCCGAATATCGGATATTATACCGAAGAACAAATGTAAAGCAAACCTACGGCAAAAGTAGCATACCGAATTCAAATTTTTAAAATGGCTACTGTCACGGAAAGTTTAAACACTGGACGCAAATAACTCGATCGTTTCCTGATTGATTGTTGCGATTTTTGCAGTAACAAACTACAAATTTTTACGACTGCAATTTTATAAGCCCAAGTATCAGAATTTTACAAACAAACGATGAAAATATTTTGTGTACAAAATCATCCATTGGTGTTGGAAAATTCAAAGAATGTTGCATTCCGGCAAGTATAAAGAAATTTCCTATCAGGTGTGATAAAGAATTTCTTTATACTTACCGGAATGCAACAAATGGTAAATATCCCTATTGGTTTTCGAACATGACATTCTTAATGATTATTTTCTATTAATTCCAATTAGTACTGCTATGAACAGTTGTTCTGTTGTGTGAACAAATCGCGTTGTATAGCGTTTTACTTCTAGGAAGAAATAAATTTTGAGAAACTTTGAAAGTGGCCATAAGTGCAATGCCCAATCGTTTTGATGACAACCGTATGTGCAAATTCCGAAAGCGCATTAAGACCAAACAAACAGAAAATCCTCCGAAACGACCATGTGGTGGTGGCGGGGGAGCTCGGGGGTATTGGGGGAAAAGAAAGCAGCCAGAGGTAATGCGTTGCCAACTACTGGTTGGGACGCTGAAAAAGGGGCTTCAACTCGAGGCCGTATCGTCATATAAACCAAAGGGCCCTTTTCAGAGCCACCAAATGCTTTCTAAAAAAGAGTACATACTTCCCAAGTAACAATTTTAGTTTTATTCCAGTATAAAACTACATTCAAAACAGTTTTGTCTACCAACACCTCCTCTTTGCTTCTTTAAAGCCGAAATTTGTACAAAATGGCCCACTCTATAGACGGTTGTGAAAACAAGTTAATAAAACCTTTATAAGAACATAAAGATTTTGAAAATGTTCTAGTGAAAGATGTTATGACCACTTGAGAACCTTCATAAAACCTATTGGCTGCCATTAAAACCAGAATGTGGCAAAATGGCCACAGCTGTCAAACTTCACTGTGAAATCGAGATTGGTTTTTGCTGCTTTGCTTTGTTCAATTCTTTGCTCTACTGATTCATTTAGCAGTAAAAAAAGGTCTAGTGTTGCGGGAAACTTTGTTTGATAGCAAAATGTCCAAAACAAATTGTGTTTCCTACAGAGTTTTATGCTCCAAATTATATGCGCAATTATTTTTCTGTTGAATATTGGCACGATATGAACTGAAAATTAATGCGCCTCGGAAATTATGCGAATTTACAACAACATAAATCAAACTTAAACAAAAACATTCGATAAATTAAACATGAATTTCCTGAAAAGTGCTTGGAATTGGATGAGATTATCTAAAAGAATGCCGAAATTAGTCTCTGATCTACAGTTTATTTGCATACCATTGAAAATTTGATGCATTTATTTTTCCACAATTCAATTATTTCTTATATATCAATATGGCGATTGGAAAAAAATCACAGTTTTGCCATAAAGCCCATTTTTTTCGCAATGGCTATTATAAAACTATTTGGTCTTATGGTGACTTCCTTCAATGTCAATTTGCCGTTTAATGCATATACTGGAGGCAAAATGGTTTTAACATGCTTTTTCAACTGACCATAATAAGATAAAATCATTGAGTCCTAAAACGGCATTTCAATATAGCATTTGACGAGTTCATAAAGTCGAAATAAAACCTTTGATAGGAGTAAAAGGAACAAGGTTTTAAGATTGTTGTAAACAAGTTGTGTGGGTTCTCATAAACTTGAATAAAATATGAAACCTATTGGCACCGCTTGGTGCCATAATAAAACCAAATTGATTTCAAGTGGCTTTCATAAAACTTTAATGAAACTTAATAAAGCAGGATGGTGTTTTCAATGTTACTTGGGTTACTATCTAAGGCTGGTCTAACGATATATTAGGCCCACACCCACGCTATTTTGGTCAGACTTCGCCTTACGGCAAGGGTAGGAGTCAAATGAAAATTGACGTAAAATGAAAATAACTGAAACAGTTTGAACCCTAATAGCTTTATCATTTCTAGAGATTTTTGCTTCAATCAATTGGAATTTTTCACGAAATATCATTAATTATTGACTATTAATTATCACAGCTATCGAAAAAAAAACAGTATAACTTATACTTCACTTAAGAAAGTTTATTTTTCCAAAATATCAGGTTCCACCTTCGGCCGAATTCCTGTTCACAACTCTAATCGGCCGAAACCATGCGACGAAATATTTCAAACTATCTGGGACAACAATTTCACTTTCAGTGCACCTCGAGGACAAGTTTATCTCACCATTCGGGTCACATATCTGCGGTTGCCGTGGCTGCCAGCCCGAGACCCTTGCAACTCGCTCGCACTCAACAATTATAACCTTTTGCCACGCAAATGTTCAGCAATCTTTATTAATCAATAAATAAAATTAGCAAGCCAACCCCATTCCTCCGCACTCACATTCCCGCAGCTCGTACCTCGATCGATGCATATGAGTGACTGACGACGACTGTGTAACGACACTCCACCCAAGGGGCACTCCTGCACTTACGAGCACTGGACCATTTAGGTGAGAGATGTAGATAAAACCCGCTTTCGATTTTTTTTTATCCAATTGACTCAATGGGGGGAAAAACTATGCTAAGCGGCACTTTATGAACTGACGAAAAAAGGTGGGCCCCAATCCCAGACTGGTGGCTCATCGAGGGAGGTGCGACGCGGTAAAGAATATTAATTATCACCGGTAATAAATACGAGTATCAACCGGGGAGCTGCAGGGGCTGCCCCAGAATCTAAACTGCATCTAGACAAACATTAGCCCTAACGGTGAAGCTTTCTTGGGCCAATCGGGAAATTTAAACCGTAAAGCTCGCCTCTCGATGTTCCACATTGGGCCACCGTCCCACGCGGACCCCAGAGAGTTGATTTAAACGCTCATTTACAAGCGTGCGTGTGGTATACCGATTTGTCGTCCGTCGTCATCGTCGTCGTCGTCGTCGCCGGGCTGTGTAAACTAGATTTCCCAACGATCGTGAGCGCCATCGATGACTATGCAACCCGCGATCGACAGGCAGCGGCGACGGACGACGTGATGAATAAATAATCCGCGCTCTCCGCCCGGTTCGATTCGATCCGATCAAACGGTGTTGACAAATATTTGAGAGAATTTAGCTGATTACTGAATTTATTGCAAAAATCAGCTTCAAATGGGAAGTAACACCGTGGATGGCTGGACAGGCATGGAATTTGAAATTTATTAGGATCAACGGCTAGTGGTCGGGATGGGGTTGAGACATGGGGTAAGTTGTAGTTGGCAAGCAGCACCAGTTTGGATGAAAATAATTCAAATCAGTGCAATTAAGTGACCCGTAACGAAAATTGCATCACAAGCTGTCGCGTGAAGGGGGTGAATAGAGCTCTTGGTGTCCCACTTGGGAGAAGAAAAAAAAAGACTTCAGACGAGGATTCGATCTGACATTCGATTAGTAGCATGTGGATGGTGGTTGCTCGTGGCTTGAGGTGTTTGAAATAAGCAGCGCTCGCACCGTTCATGCAGTTGATCCAGCCTGGCAGTAATTATGATTGATCGACGCTGGGCTACTGCCAATGCACTTAGTGGTGGGAAAACTAGAACTTGTAATGAATGAAATTATTTGAGGTTATAAAAAGAAATTAAATAGCTAACGGAAGTAGGATACATGTTGAGTTTAAAATTTGTTTTTTGTTTTTAAATACTGACTTTAGTTTCATTAATATTCCATGTGATTTTCCTGCCACTTGGTAGTGGTTAATCAACCTGTATATTGCCAATGATAGTCTCTCATGTGTTCAGTTGAAATATGACAGCGGTATCAGTTGTTTTGCAGAAGTCATTGCGAAAGCAGTAAAAATTCTCCGTTCGATTGTATGTGTCAACTTTTGCCTGCATCCTGGGCGAAGAAATCCGTCATCTTGGGCACTACGTGTCGATGAGATATAATAGATCCGCTTTTTTTGGACGAAGGAAAGAGCAACGAGCCTGGTTTGACTGTCCAAGGGTTCTGTGCGACAGAAACGTCCAGCAGAAGCTAAAGTGGAAAACCGAGGGGAAGGTGGTGAAATCCTTCCGTGCGTTGGGACAAACGGTCAAAAAGTATATCCAGTCCATGGACATAACTATGCGGAAGCCCGGGTCCAAGAGTGTTCCAACCCGAAAGCAGCGGCTGAAGGCAATGGCCAAAAAATATTTTCGGCGAAGCGCGATGTGATGGACTTTGAGACATATCTGATCCTGGACGGCAAAGACTGGCAGGGGAACGGATATTCAACAACGAGGTGAGTAATGAGGGCGAAAATATGCTGTGTTCTTCTGTGGTTGACCATTAGTGAGAAAGGAATGTCGAAGCCTCGGGCCTTGCTGTGAATGTGGAAGTTTACAGTATCAAATGCCTGCCGCAGGAGGTGTCTTCATCCGGAAGTACCATGAGGAGAGGGTGTTCTGTTCTGACCAGACATGGCATCGGCCCACTAAGCCGTTTTAAGGTCGTTAGAAGAGTGGACTACCTGAACAGCACTGTGGTACCGAATAATGGGAACTTTCCAAATGATCCACAGCAGTGGCTAATCGAGAATTTCTGAGCCAATATCAAACTCCTTAATTCTTTATTTGACGTCAATCACGTGTAGACCTTTAGTTACAGTATTTTTACATGTTTTGTTACTTAAATCTGTACAAATATATTTGTAACAGTATTTGGCTTATACTCTAGTACATTTATGAGCAGCTTTTATGCAAATATCATTAAAGTATTGCTTCAATTAAAATTTTGTCGTTGTAAAGGCAACGTTTTCGCAATGCATAGTGTATGTTGCCATCATCCAATTAAAAGACCCAAATTTAGTTTATTTTGTACGATGGTGGCTTGTAGTAAAAACATTTCGATTTCGTAGTTGTCGACTTGGAATGTAAAAATTATGTTTTGATAAAAGTTCTGCAGAATCAATACGATGCGAAACGATATTGTTTACAACTGAGACCATTGCAAATTCTCGACACTCTTTTAATGTTTGGATACTGATGAGCGTACAACGAGCTTTATAAGACGGTAAAAGAAATCTTGTTCAACCTAATTTTCGATGTGCAAACAATTGCTTTTGAACTGATTCTATTCGTTGTTCGTACGTGACTGAAAAAGGAGACGATACTACGCTACAATACTCAAGTATTGACAACACATATGCAACGAATAATGTTTTTTATTGTGTATGGGTCATGAAAGCTGTAACTTAATCGTTTTATAAATCCTAGCATGCTACTTGCTTTACTGATTATTTTGTTAAAGTGGTCGATGAATGTTAGTTTCTTGTGTAAAATAACTTATAAATGATCCTTAATTCTTCCACACTTTGCAACTGCCTGATATCCTAGAGAGATTGTACAGTCTAGTGAATTCCACTTTCTAAGAAATGATAATTAAATTTTTAGACGTTTAGTTGCAAAAAAATGTTTTGCACCAATTATGAAATAAGAAAACGTCTTTTTTGAGAAGCCTAACATCTTGTTTGTTTTTTTTTTTCTAAAAATATATTTAAACCCGGGAAAAATAAGAATTTTTACGTTTTTTTAAAATGGGGAAAATTTTTTTTTAAAAAATATAAAAAAAAAGGGGGGGGCGTGGGGAAATTGTGAAATTAATAGAAATGGGATTTGGGGTTTTGTGTTGAAATATGTGTATGTGATGATATTGTAACCCAAGTAACATTGCCAAAACCATCCAGCTTTATTAAGTTTTATTAAGGTTTTATCAAAGCCACTAGAAATCAATTTGGTTTTATTATGACACCAAGAGGTGCCAATAGGTTTCATATTTTAGTCAGGTTTATGAGAACCTACACAGCTGGTTTAAAACGATCTTAAAACCTCGTTTTCTCAAATGCCTTTTACTTCTATCAAAGGTTTTATTTCGACTTTATGAACTCATAATATGCTGTTTTGAAATGCCGTTGTAGGACTAATTCATATTATCTTATTATGGTCAGTTGAAAAAGCATTTTAAAACCATTTTGCCTCCAGTAAATGCATGAGGCGGCAAATTGGCATTGAGGAAAGCCACCAAAGAACCAAATAGTTTTAAAGTAGTCATTGCGAAGATAACTTGGCTTTATGGCAGAATTATGATTTTTTTTCCAATCGCCATATTGAAATATTAGAAATAATAGAAATGTGGAGAAATAAATGCACCAAATTTTAAATGTAATGCAAGTGAACTGTATATCGGAGACCAATTTCTAAATTCTTTAAGATAAATTTATTGAATCTCATCAATTTTCAAGAGATTCATGTTTAATTTATCGAATATATTTGCTTTTATTTTGTGTTTGTTCTTGTAAACGCGCATAATTTCCGAGGCGCATTAATTTTCGGCTCTTATCGTGCCAATATTCACCATAAAATTCAATGCGCATCTGATTTGGAGCATGCTACGCTGTAAAAAAACTGAATTTGTTTTGGATATTTTGCAATGAAATAAAATTTCCCGCAGACTTTTTTTCTTAGATATTATTTACTGCTAAATGAATCAGAAGAGCACAGAATCGAACAAAGCAGAACAACACAAACCAACTACGATTTCACAGTTAAGTTTGACAGCTGTGACCATTTGGCCGCATGCTGGTTTTCGATGCAGCCAATAGGTTTTATGAAGGTTCTCAAGTGGTCATAGCATCTATCACTAGAATATTTTCAAAATCTTTATGGTCTTATAAAGGTTTTATTAAATTGTCTTCACAACCGTCTATAGAGTGGGCCACTTTGTACAAATTTTGGCTTTAAAGAAGCATAGAGGAGGTGTTGGTAGACAAAACAGTTTTGAATGTAGTTTTATCAACACAGCCGGGAGGAATGTTATACGGCTAGAATAAAACTTAAATTGTTACTTGGGACTCGAGCCATTTACGAAAATTTAGCTCATTACTCATTTTTGCAATTTGAATAGCAGCATGGGTATATCAATGCGATCAAATGCCTTGCTGAAGTCTGTGTATAAAGCTTCAACATGGTTTCCGTTATCCGTTGCAACCAGCGAATAGTAAACGACTTCGAGTAATTTGTATTAGCTGAGCGTCCTTTGAAGAATCCGCGTTGCAAGGTAGAGATTCTATTTTTAATTTGACAAAACAGATTTTCATTAATGATTGCTTTAAAAAGTTTGGAAATGCAATAAATAATAGCAATACCGCGATAATTTCGTATGTCAGATTTGTCACAATTTTAAAAAAGGAACTAGATACAAACTTTTCCACGAGTTGGGAAAAATACCGGATTCGATCGACATATTGAAAAGCCAAAACAAGGGAATTGTAAGCTCCGAAGCTAAGTTTTTCAAAAAAATGGAGGGAATTCCATTGGGCTCACATCCTTTGGAGACATCTTATGTTTTCAATGCTTCCCATATGTCTGGTACATTTATGTTGTTTACACTAATATATCTACTAAATTCTGGAAAGAAACAGAAATACTAGAAATACTACCGAAAAACACTAGACATGTTCCAACAATGTTGTGGCCACATCCGAGAATCAAATGATCAAAATAGTGAAGTAAGAGCTGAAGAATATCCAAACATCGTTCTTTTCTATGGCTATGGACAAGGATGAATTTTGTAAAATGATCCATATAGGGTAACGGGATGTAATGTCATCCTAGCTCCTTCATTCGGCCTATGTACCAAAAATGTCATTAATTCGCCGATAATCAACAAAATTATATTCCTATCAGGATGACCGATTTATTTCAAAGCAGTTGAGACATTATTAATCAAGTAATAGTTGCTCACTTCCGCGTAATATTCGATTTCCTCAACTTTTTAGACAATATGACTTTACTGGTTAAGCTGAACAGATTATCTACACGATCTTCGAATGATCTTAATTTGCAGATATTAAACCTATAAACCAAAGAATACAGCCAAGTTGTACAGAAAATAGTCACACGTTATAAACTAACAGGTCACATAGGTAAAATAACAATGATTTAACAAGAAAACCATAGACCCAATGTTAGGAACACATTTTTTTCCACGTTCCCAACTATGGCCTGTTATATGGAAAGCGTAGTAAAAATGTTGTTATTGGTAAAATTTACAATAAAAATGTCTGAGTTTCGATTCAAAGTTTTCCATATGGGTCATCTTAACACAAACTAAAGGAACAAAATCTGTGTAGAGTGAATTATAATGTTTTGATTATCAAATGGTCGCTAAATCATACGTGAAAATCACTTAAGTGTTACTTAGCAGTTTTAGTATAGTTTGATTTATGAAATTGTTTGTTGGGTAGAGCGAATACAGCTGGAAACGCATTGAATCAGAAAATCAGAAAAAAAAAATCGTACGAAGACAACATTTAATAACAAATCTGTCGAATGGGACAAACTTGCATCCATGAATAGACCCAATTTGGCGCTTATAGACCGACATTACATCCATATCCCTCGAAAGTTTCTGACTTTATAAAATAAGTTGTGTAACTTTTCGTGAGACATACTACCAAATGGCATATTGAACATATCTTAGCAAGTGTATAACTAGTTAAATATCGCTTCCAGCTCAAATACTTTACGAGTTATAGTAAAAAATGTAATTGATTGTTGCATATTAGGCTGATTCAAGGAACACATACCCTATTAGGTAAGTTTTAAGGAAAAATCGTTCCATAGATTTATTTTCCTTAATTTTTTTCTTAATGCGTAGATTATATTTGAAAATGTTCAATTAAACTTTTTGGATATGTACCGTTTCCATGAACAAACATTTTATTACTCATTATAACTCAAGGAAGTTTCTGGATTACCTACAATACCTACCTTTAATATAAAGCATGAGTCACTTAATATCTAGATGCAAAAAAGCGGATCTATCTGAGAACTATGTTAATGAAATAATAATCTTGAGTAGTCAAAATGATGGTCATTTATTGCACTTAAGAGGAAAAAAAGTTAAAAAAAAATATTCCAATTGAAAATGAAGAAATCTCGAACTTTTCATTAAACACTACTCAACATATTTTGGACACTCTGTTGGCTAACGTGAGTGACCCTTTTGTTTCACGAATTCTTAATCTCCGTTGAACCTAGAGTCACGTTTCCACATTTCCTCAACTTCTGATTGACAATATTTCTCAGTTCGGTGGATTGATGTCCTTTTCGAAGAAATCCACCCGTTGTCTCGACACTACTGTCGTACTTCTCCGCTGTAGTGGGAGATAGGCAGAACAAAACTTCACAGGTGCATCGTGAGCTTTAATGTGCGGAAGAATACGTTTTTTTAGGCCCTGCTTGTACATTTTGGAATACATAGTCTTGTTTGCCACAAAAATCTAGGTTTTTTGTCCGCAGCTTCAAATACCCTGCCAGATAATAAGCTTTCTTGCAAATTTATCGGCAAAAACGAGTTTGAACTTGCCAGGGACATCACCATGACCAGTGGCTTCATAACATTTTCGTCCGGCTTCGCATAATCCATCCTCACGTACGTTTCGTCGTACATGCGGATGCATCCTCCGTACTTCATAAGAACCTCATTGTAAGGCTCACTGTAAAAAGCTTGGTTTTCCTGCAAGCACTGTCCATAACGTACTTAAATCTTTCGATTCACGTTTGGCAACAGCCAGGAAGGCTGGGTGCGGAACAAAAAAGGAACCACCAGAAGGACGCAAAGGTGAAGCAAATATTGAAGAAGAGACCAGATCTTTCGGTACGTACTGTCACTAGAAAAATAAAAATGTCCCCAACTTTCGTGCATACTTCCAAGCACCGGCATGGTTTGAAGTCATTCAAGGTGAAAACTGTACCGAGCCGTAATGATAAACAGAATTTGACGGCTGAAACCCGGGCTTGCAAGTTGTATCGCGAATAATTGACGAATTTTTCCTGCGTGACAATGGACGATGAAACTTATGTGCTGGAAGACTTTAAGCAGCTTCCCGGAATGTCTTTTTAAACTGCCATGCAACGGAACGGCGTAGAGGAGCATTTAAGGACGAAGAAAAAGGCCAAGTTTCCCAAAAAAAATTTGGTTTGGCAAGCAATATGCAGCTGTGCAACTGTTGAGCAAGCCAAAGCTTCATCAAGGAAACAAGGAAATATACCTTGAAGGATGCCTAAAGAAGCGATTGTTACCATTCCTAGGCAGCCATGACGCTCCTTCGCTATTCTGGCCTGATTTGGCATATTGTCACTACGCCAAAGATGTTTTGGAATGGTATAAAGCGAATTGAGTCCATGCTGTGCCGAAAGAGGCGAATCCACCTAACTGCCCGGAGTTGCGACCTATCAAGCGGTATTGTTTATTAATCAATGCTCGGAGGGGTCTGTGGTAGTCAAAATAGGCCTATTCTCATGTAAAATTTCTCTAGCAATCGAATGGAGGTGGTTGCAGCCACCGCAGGGGTCGGATAACGGAGAAAAAAAATATCAAATTTAGTCTGTCCAGATTTTGTCGCGAACAAGCCTTACAAATTCCGGTCACGTTTTTGGCCTCTAGATGGGGTTTCCCTGATCATACTCAACACTTTCAAATGCCACATCTGATCTTTAGTTCCACTACGACGCTTGATATGATCCTGCCAATCGGTAGTGTGCCGTTGACGGAAATGTTTTAGAACGCTGCACACGGTCGAAATAGCCAATTTCAAAGACTTCGCGGTTTTTTATCCTGACGAGGTCGGATTTTTGAAGTGGGTCGAAGTCGAAAATTAATGATCGGTTCGTGGCTTTTATCAAGCATAAATTCTTTGACACAAAATGAATCCTGATGAACTTAAAGAAGACACATTTCAAATCAAACTGCTTTCAAAACTTCCCAATTCCGTTCACTTTGAGCGCTGCAAGGAAATAAACAGTGCGTTCTTATAACAAATAACTCAAGCTTATAACCTACCAACTTTATATAATATTTTGTTTGATTTGGTTTGACGAATTTTCAAAAGGACTACCACATTCATGAAATTAAAAATTACTGGTTGAACTTCAAGAGCCCTTTTCTGGAGGACTCAATCTTTAGTCTTCAACATCCATATATTTAACAAATTAAACCAATTTGGTTCAAAATCCAGGAATATGTTCCGAAACAATAAACAACCAACAGAACACTGGATAAAGGGCGATACGGTCAAAATTTGGTCAATATCAACTTGACGTATTTCTTTCAATTTTGCATTTAAAAAACCTGAACACCCCTCATTTTGAAGGTGTGTGTGTGTAGAATGTTGCTCCTATTTTGATTTTGGAATTCACTCTTCAGTTGTCAAAATGCCGTCCAAGCAAGAAGAGCAGCGTATCAAAATTTTGCTCGCGCATCGCGAAAATCCGAGCTACTCGCACGCAAAGTTGGCAAAATCGCTAAAAGTTGCCAAATCAACCGTTACAAATGTAATTAAAGTGTTTGGGGAACGTTTGTCGACAGCCAGGAAGTCTGGATCGGGGGGAAATCGAAAACCGGAAGCCGCTGAGACGACAAAGAGAGTTGCTGGTAGTTTCAAGCGAAACCCTAACCTATCTCTCCGAGATGCCGCAAATAAGCTGGGTGTATCGTCTACAACCGTGCATCGAGCCAAAAAACTTACAAGACTTACAAGAAGGTAGTGACTCCAAATCGCGATGATAAACAAAATACGACGGCCAAAGCGCGATCCCGGAGGCTGTACACGACGATGCTGACGAAGTTTGACTGCGTGGTAATGGACGACGAAACCTACGTCAAAGCCGACTACAAGCAGCTTCCGGGACAGGAGTTTTATACGGCAAAAGGAAGGGGAAAGGTAGCAGATATTTTCAAGCACACGAAACTGTCAAAGTTCGCAAAGAAATTTCTGGCTTGGCAAGCCATCTGTACCTGTGGCTTGAAAAGCAGCATTTTCATAGCTTCCGGGACTGTCAACCAAGAAATTTACGTGAAAGAGTGTTTGAATAAACGTCTGCTGCCTTTCCTGAAGAAACACGGTTGTTCCGTACTGTTTTGGCCGGATTTGGCATCTTGCCATTACGGTAAAAAGGCCATGGAGTGGTACGCCGCCAACAACGTGCAGGTGGTTCCCAAGGACAAGAACCCTCCCAACACGCCAGAGCTCCGCCCAATTGAGAAATTCTGGGCTATTGTCAAGCGGAACCTAAAGAAGACCAAAAAAACTGCTAAGGACGAGCAGCAGTTCAAGGCAAACTGGCTTTCTGCGGCGAAGAAGGTGGACAAGGTGGCTGAACAAAATCTGATGGCAGGGGTCAAGCGTAAGGCCCGGCAATTCGGATTTGGAAAAGCGGAAGCCTAACTGAATATTTTTCCTGAATTTTATACAAATTGAACTTGAAAAAGAAATTTAATTTGATTTTTTAAATAAACGATTTCACCGATTTACACGCGTTTTCCCTTGACCAAATTTTGACCGTATCACCCTTTAGCATTGTGGATCCTTAAACCTTACTCCAGTAAATTCATTTATGACAAAGCACATCCATTCAACATTAATACTTCATTTTGCTTAGATCTCTGAGGCATGGTAGAATGAACCGAATTTATAAGCTCGCAACATGAATTTAGTTACGTTTATTGATCTTAAAACCGCAAATCAATTGAGTATTTTGGATAAACTAAAACATCTGGTTTACTCAATAATTAATATGATTTAGTAAAACGTAACCTCCAAAGTTATGTCACACACAAAACTAATTTTAAAAGATCACTGGTTAATAACCAAGGGTTGCATATGTAGATATTGAGATGTACAGTGTTGGACAAAACATATGCAACGGCACGTTGCCTAATTGTCCGGTCTGACACAGGCAACTGTAATTCCTTTTGGATCTTAAAGGACTAGTTGAAGGGATCTTTCTTTATGCATCTTGCAATCATCGAGTCGTCTTATGACGTCGTGGAACGTGGTCTTCCTCCTTCGTGAACCGCGGAAAATTTTGCGGTTGAGTGGAACACAGTCTTGATTTGGTTGATTTTTTCAAGTTTCGTGACATGCCACCCACGTAATCTTATGTTTATTCCAAGACTGTGTCGAGTCATTTTAGCACTTGATTTCACAAATTTAAAATCATATCGACATGGAGTTTTCATAAGGGCCAATGTCGCAAACGTAAACAATGGCTTCTTCCACAAATTTCATGAACATGCAAACTCGCTCAAGTAAACTACCACTTCTATTTTAAAGGGGAACTCCTCTTCTGTACAATCATCGTGGTAATTCACCATGATTAAGTTAGCATTCTCGAAAAATTTGCGAAAGAAGCCATTGTTTACGTTTGCGACACTGATTGGCCCTTATGAAAACTCCATGTCGATATCATTTTTTATCAGTTCTAAAACTAATAAGCGCAACTCTTACCTTGTTGTTACTGATATATATAGTGAACAACAGTTTAACTATACAATGAAACTTTCATGCAAAGTTATTATCACTAAGGCATCGAAGAGCAAGCGAAATCAGAAACGTGCATATGTTTTGGCCAATGCAAAATGACAATTGTCAACAAAACTCTAGTAAATAATTTTTCCAGCAATCATGTAAAATTATGCTAGGCTCCTGAGCCATCAATTAAAACATGTTACATTTCGTTGATGGAATTTCAAAGTTTAGTTACGCTTTTAAGAAATGTAAGAAAAAATTTGCATATGTTATGACCAGCAATGTATATCATTCTATGAAAACAATCGGTCAATTCATCTTTGTTTAGTGAACCCCCAGGGATATGAACCGAATCAGTTAACTTCCAACATTATGCTTGATAATCTTCATACAAAATGGTCCAAAATAGCATATCTGTCTTCCCACTACTGTCGTGTTTTTTTTTTAATGTTTTATTGAGGGTATCTAGCTGGAGCTGCGTGACAGCTTGGTTGTCAAGGCTAGACCCTTTCCCAGCGTCACCTCTACTACGACCAGTACCTTAGAAGCAATAGCCTATGTTGGCCGCTTGAGCACTAGTTGAAGTAAGTAGTATTGCACCGAAGTATTTTTCTAAATTTCAATATCAATTCTCGTAAAAATGGAAGCTCAAATTAATACCCTATCCTAGATGTCTAAGTCTAAGTTAATAACCCCAATCCTGAAGTCATCTCCAGGTCGTATGCAGTAGTAACTCGATTACAAAAAGACATGTAAATTGCCAAACAATAATTCTTAGGAACGACATTGATGTAGTCTCTGTTGACAACTAGTAGTACTGAAGTCAACCCCAAGAAGTATTGCAACAAGAGTATGCATAATATTTATTATTCATACAGCGAATGATATTTCTAGACAACCCTCAATTTCAATGGTGAGCCTACGTTGGCTATTTACAGCAGTGCGGTATCTTCTGATAATAACCCTAAAACTTTGAATAAGTACCCGAATAAAAAAGTATAATAGATTGACAATAAAATGTATTGTAACCATACAATAGAATCAATAGTATGTACAATTGATCGTATTGTTCGCCACAATAAGATAACATTAGGACTTACTGTTTCTACAATAGAAGCTATTGTAAATTGAGACATCAACAATAGAATAAGGGGGTTGTTATGTATCTTAACAATAAAAAATATCACTTTTTTCTGAACAAATTTGAGTTAGTAACTATTTATTGTATTGTTTCACTATTGTTGAAAATTCTAGCATATGGGGTGTATAGTAGATCTACTGGAATTACAATGAGATTTATTTATTATTCTGTTACATGGACAGTAAGATTCATGGTGGGCAATACATTCTGTTGTTAATGTTTATTATTTTAATGTAATTGTATCGTTATTTTTATCCGGGTATCCCAGATAAAAATAACCATACAATGACAATACAATAATATCAAATAACATTGAAATCTATTGCCGAGCATGAATCTTATTGTTCGCGTATTGGATAAATGAAAAATGCATATTGTCATTACAATAGATCTACTGTTCACCCTACATGCTAGAATTTTTAACAGTTGTAGAACAATACAATCAATAGTAATTGACTCAGATTTGTTCGGAAAAAAATGATTTTTTTTATAGATAAGAAACATAACAAACCCCTTATTCTATTGTCGATGTCTCAATTAACATTAAATTCTATTGTGTAAAAAATATCGCGTATTGTCATCTTATTGTCATGAACAATAATATTAATTGTACACACTATTGATTCTATTGTATGGTTACAATACATTTAATTGTAAATCTATGAGATTTTTTTTCAGGATGTAATGAGCTTCCATTTTAAAGTGTGTTATAAGGGTCAGTCAGTCAGGTTGACTTATGCCAAAGGCGTTCATTTTACAGCTTGTTGGATTATTTAAACAAAAAACACTGATGCACAATTTGCGTTGTAAAGTAACGTCATCTTCTCTCGCTGTTATGCCTTCTCTTAAGTAACATATTTTGTATCATTCAAATTACTTTTCGAATGAAGAAAAATTGTACTGATACTCGAATTGCGTTGAAAACATCAACCAATGACTAGTATCATCAGTCAAAGCTTATCTTATTGAAATGATACAAGAATTGAGATCCAACAGGAACTTTACTTAACTGCTGATTCGAAAATGTGAAATATTAATTTTCTATGATAACCCCAAAAGCACAAACCACGTACCTCTGGAAACTTCCAAACTTGTCAAAACAGTTAACTTTTTCCGTTTTTTTTTTCTAAGCCCAACGTGCCCCACGGGAATTTCGCCGTCAATCCACAACACCCAGCTATTTTTCATTGCAGCGTTTTGTTTACCCCGGCAGTCTCGCATCGCAGTTCTAGGTAATCGGCCAATAAATCGTCAATTTCTAACAGTGTACTTACCCGTTGCAGCACCAGTGGCGAGGAAAAATCCTTGCCACCCTGGAGACGGAATCCCCATGGTTGGCCTTCGTTTCGCTGCAGACGAACTGTGATCAAATTTGCCATATCTGCAAACAGAAGAAACAGAAAGGAAGGAAAAAACAAGCAAATTAATGAAAAATGAACAACAATTCCTTCGATTGTAGGAAATTCCTATGGATGTGTGTCTTGGCGCTTAAATAGGGTGTGAAAAGTCTGTCCCACTCAAGAGAATACCCACTTCAAGCTCAATGCTCTTTTGGAACCCTATTCGCGAGAGATTCTCGCTTCCTGACTACTCCGCTGTCGTCGTCTTCGTCGGCGTTGTAGACGGACGGACGGGATGACTTAACCTTGAACGACAACCGACCCGGCCGCCATCACCAGATCGATGTAAACTTTCCGCAATTATATAGCTTTCTCGTGATTTGCAGTTCTCTCGTTGTTCCTGCTGCTGGGATGTCTACACATTTACATAGAATATGCAAATTCATCCCCGCGCGAATCACTACAGCGAACTGCGTTTCCCGATTCGAAAAAGCACACAGAAACAACAACAATAAAAAATCGGCCGGTAATGAGAGGTGTTTTATTATTTACAACTTGCGCTCCACCCCTGACTGCGGTTGGTGTCGTTTGCCTGGATGGTTTTATTATTCATATTTATTTACTTTTCAATTTACTCAATCATGTTCACCGCCACTTTATAACAAATCTGATTAGGGGTTAAGCATTTGAGGGCACCCGTGATCGAGCGTCGTAGAGCAGATGATTGAAGTCGAGGCGATTTTGCGATGCAAAGTTGCACAAGAAATGTAAACCTTTTCGACGGCCGCTGCCTGCTTTGATGTGACCGGTGTTTATCAATTGGCGGTGAAAAGTTGATGGTTGATATTTATTTGAATAAATGATGTTGCACTGGGACAAATTGATTGCAAACAGGCAAGGAATTGGACTAGTTGTTTGAAGGAATTAATGAATTGTTGGCAGGATTTGCCATTGGCTAATAATTGGGGGATCAAATTTCACTAACCATTCAGTGGAACTTTGTTAACAAAAAACAAAAAAAAATTCATTCCAAAATTAAAACGAGATCCTAATAAATATTTACTTAAAACAGAAACGATGCAATAATGTTCTTCGATTTGCGATTATTAAGATGCACACTAGACTGATGCAAATTTTGCAATTTTAGCTCCGCTATGCTTGATCGATATAAAATTGGGTTCTGAGAACCTTCTTTAAATTTGAAATAATTCAGTCTGAAAATGGCTTCGCTAAATCAGTTTCAAATTTGGAGAGCCTATGTGAAGCCTCAAATATGTGTTTGAATAAACCCTTCAAAACTTCAATATTTGCAGTACGTGAGCATCGTTAGTGTACGAATACTTGTGGTATGGGTCTCTTAGTGATTCTGTTAGTTTTATCTTTGTTGACCATCATTTTTCGAAAAAAATGTAAAAGAACCAAATGTGTTAATCATTTAGCTTCGTCAATTGCTCAGTAGGCAACATTATTGGTGTTTTGTAAATCATGACGACTGTCACACTTTGAGAAATAGAGTGTTGCAAACTGAGTAGTTGAATGATAATTCCGAACGATCATCAATCTATAAATCAATAATTAACTATTTCGTTTGACGTTTCGCTGGAAAGAGATCTTCGAAAAACTTGTCACTACAAAATCTGCTAATAAACGTGTTATGAAACGCTACATTAAAAGAGAGCCAGGAGAAAAGAGGAGCATAGAACTTTATAGAAAAAAAGATGTAAGATCTCTCAAAATTTCATAATAACTGGAAGTTTTGTTCCTTATCAAAAAAGATAAGCCCTGTAATTTTTTTTCATTTCGTCATTTCGTCAAATGATTGTTATCATGTAAACATTTTTTGAAAACACTATCCTTCCACGCGTTTCCATAATTTAATGTTACTTGCCAACAATGCGTCGCCATCAATCTTGAATGATTTTATCAAGCTTAATCAGCTAAATTTTGATATATAAAAATAATATAAAACATGTATAAAACCGAGGATGCTACTTGGTCCCGAGACCATGTAAACCATGAAAAACAAATGCTATCGATGCTTTCGTAACTCATTTCGCAATGCAGGTATTTTTTAATATTTTTTTCAAAAAAGAATAGTTGATAACCTTTCATTTGCGTATTTATTTATGAAAATCGACTGAGTGATTCAAAAGATGTGAACTAAAAGAAAATCATTTTTAAACAACACAGAAATTGAAAAATTTAGGTCTTATGTTTTGCAATAAGGAACAAAACTACCAAATATTTTTAAATTGTGAGCGATTTTTGATCTTTTTTCTATTGAATTCCTGTATTATGAAATCTGCTTTAATTTCAAGACTGTTCAAGGATCTAATAATAAGGCCCTTTTGGTATGAATGGAAACTAGGGTGGTTCTTATTTTCAGAGAAATCGAAAATCTAACTTTTTGATTTGCAGAAATGAAGGCATATATCTTCAGAAAAGTTGTACATGAAAAAAAATTTAAGCAACTTTGGTTGCACACATTTTTCTGTAGCTTTTGAAATGACCGAATTAGAGTAATTTTTCCTACGTAGCTTAGGGTGTCTCAATAAAAATGAGCTATTTTGCTCTAACTTTTTTATTTCAAATTTATCAGCAAAGCTGTGGTCCCATTGATTCTAGAAAAATAAATAAATGAGTCTGCAAGATCTGATTCTGGATTTTTCCAGAACTACGACGACCTTCTGCCCTTGTAATCTTTGATTTGTAAATTTTGATTTTATTTCCGCAGGCGGTTTTCCTGAAATCTTCTGCAGCTGTTGGAGAATGGTTTAAGCTTCCTTTACCGTGAAGTTTTTGGAGAATTTATTTCAAAAGTCACATTTCCGCGCAGCCAATTATCACTCTGATTTGCAGCAGCTACCGATTAAGGATGCTTGAAAGGCTGTCGTCTACATCGCTTACGTGGCACGTGTTCGTCCAAGATTCTGTACAGAGTGTCATAAAAGATACATACCGCCTCGTCTGTGTCCTTGTCACGGAACATCATATCCCAATCAACGACAGAAACTGCAGCATTGAGATCCACAAAGTTGCATCGTCGAAAATCGAAGTGGTCAATCTGATTCGGGCTCTCGGCTAACGGCATAAAAGTATCATTTACGCCGATACGAAGAACGAATGGCATTTGCAGACTGTCAATCCTGAGAAGACCTGACGGTGGCTCGATTAGTTCAACGACATTTGGATCGTTAACGAATGCTAGGTCCAGTAAGCGGCCCATAGAGTTTGGAATCTCGTTGACTTGGTGAAGACCAGAAGCGACCATCGGTTCCACAAGCTCGATTTCTTGTTCGGATGAAGCATTGGATGGCAGCAGTCTTTTGACATCCTTATCCAGATAAGCTGGGGAAGATTATAATCACCCACAACAACGATTATGTCGGAATCCGAAATACGTTCACTTAGCTGCTGAATATAGAGTGCGAGGAATATAACGCCGGACGCGAGTTGGGACGAAGGTAAATTCCACAAACGTAGACATTTGACTTCTGGAGACTGATGCGTACAACAGCTTGCTCGAGGTTATTGCAGTTCTCCAGTTCTACGGACCTGCAGCTCAGAGTGGCTTTAACTGCTATTAAAACTCCACCACCACGTTTGAGGTCGCTGGTGGCCGAGCTCCGATCACATCGAAATATGCTGTAAGTTGATGCAAATTCCGAGTTGGAGATGTGTGAATGCAACCATGTTTCCGTTAGCACAACAATATCATAGTCACAGGACGATAGCTTCAAAAATAGATCATGCGTTTTAGTACGGATGCTTCTGACGCTTTGATAATACACCGTCAAGTATTTCAATGGAGAGTCGGACGAACAAGGTGGTGGCACAGAAATATACACTTCTATGTTGAGACTTGTTGATTGGACTGATGCTGTAGATGATTCGAGGAAGTTGTTCCCGGATCGAAACGCTGCGTTGGTTTCCAAAAATTCCGGACATTCGAACCATGGTCAATAAACTCCCGAAATTCTATTCCTTGAGGCCAGGTGGCGGGATCCATTGCCTTGGATTTGAGATCCTTTTGAACACCCACCTTGAAGGACACAAACGATAGCATCGATAGCGGTTTTCCTCTGGGTACCAAGGATTTGGCTACGGCATCGGTTGTTTGCAAGCACTCGTTAGCAAGATTTTGCACCTCGCTTTCGGACACATCAGGCGATATTTTGGTTAAATACACCCAAAACTTTTCATCAGGTCTCACCGCTGATTCTCCGAGAGTACTGCTTCCGGATTGACCAGCTCGAGAGGATCCTCGTCACGAGTGCGCTTGAGTGTGGTGCGAGCCCTGAATTGGAATTGACGTGGAAGCGGCGAGAGCACAGCAGGAGACAATTTGTTGAAGCTCCCTTGAATTTCCTGCTTCAACTCAGCAATTAGACTGTTTTTTATCTCCGCTTTCAGTTCTTCAACCACTCTCTGATAACTATCCTTGAGTTCCAAAGTAGCAGCGTTTGTCGACGTCATGGCACTTTTGAAGCAAGCAGAAAACAGCAGAATTTCCACAAATGACGAAATTATCGAAGCTGGACGAGGCTTGGAATTTTTCGGATTGCAGAGTGAGAAGACAAGCAGCAGCGGGTAAACTATATTGTCTTGCTTGGTACAGGAAAATACAGGTGAGTTCGTTTTTCAATCGAAATGGTGATGGGTGGAATTTATGGTCGGGATGTTGTTGTTTATTACGGCAGACGGCACTCACCACAGAGCTGCGATAACAGTGCAGGTGGAGAGGAGCGTGGTGGGAGGATTTTGAGATGGTGCAATGGCGGTGGGCGGTTTACTCAGAGCACACTCTAGCACGCTCGGAAAATATTGCATTCACTAATCCTACCTGACTGAAAGTCGCGACTCACTCTTGTGGCGGATTGTATGATCGGTAGCGGGCAGTATGATGACGCGTTGATTAATTGTGGGGGTAGAATTTCGACGAAATCAATAGTTAACAGATGACACGGCAGGAAAACACAGCTTCACAGCACGACAGGTTGCCAGATTTGAATAATTCGTTTGTAACCTTTGTTTTCAAAATAAAGTTCCTTTTTCAGTTTCCTTTTTAGTTCTCGAGTTATGCAGAAATTTGCTTTTTATTTGTATGGGAGCCCCCCTCCCCTTCAAAATGGGGAGGGGTATTGAACTGGCATAGAAACATTTCTTGCCTCCAAAAACCTCAACATGCCAAATGCCAAATTTGGTTTCATTTGCTTCATTGGCTCTCGAGTTATGCTAAAAATTATGTTTCATTTTAATGGGAGTCTCCCCTTCCAGAAGGCGGAGGGGTCTCAAACCACATAAGAATCATTTATTTCTCTCAAAAACCTCCACATGCCAAATTTGGTTCCATTTGCTTTATTTTTTATCGAGTTATGCAGAAATTCGTGTTTCATTTGTATGAGGACCCCTCTTTCAGTGAGCGGAGGAGTCTCAAACCACAAACAATAGAATTTTTTGCCTTCGAAAACCTCCTCATGCCAAATTGGGTTCCATTTACTTGATTAGTTCTCGAGTTATGCAGAAATTTGTGTTTCATTTGTATATAAGCCCTCCTTTCAGAGAAGGGAGGGGCTCGAGTCAACTTAGAAACATTTCTCTCCTCCAAAAACCTCCACATGCCAAATTTGTTGCCATATGCTTGATTAGTTCTCGAGTTATGCACACATTTGTGTTTCATTAGTATGAGAGCCCCCCTCTTACAGAGGACGGAGGGGTCTTGAGTTACCATAGAAACATTTCTTGCCTTCAAAAACCTCTACCTGCCAAATTTGGTTCCATTTACTTGATTAGTTCTCGAGTTATGTCGAAACTTGTGTTTCATTTGTATGGGAGCCCCGCCCTCCTACCAGATAGAGAGGAGGGGTCTCGAACCACCGTAGAAACATGTATTGCCTTTAAAATCCCCGTAAGCCAAATTTGGTTCCATTTGCTTTATTAGATCTAGAGTTATGAAGAAATTTCAGTTTAATTTGTATGACAGCCCCACTTCTAGGAGAGGGGAGGGGTCTCAAACCACCTTAGAAACATTTTTCGCCACCAGAAAACCCTACATGCCAAATTTGGTTCCATTTGCTTGATTAGTTCTCGAGTTATGCAGAAACGTGTGTTTTATTTGTATGGGAGCCCCGCCCCTCCAACCAGAGAGAGAGGAGGGGTCTCGAACCACCGTAGAAACATTTATTGCCTTTAAAATCCCCGCAAGCCAAATTTGGTTCCATTTGCTTTATTAGATCTAGAGTTATGAAGAAATTTCAGTTTCATTTGAATGACAGCACCCCTTTTAGGAGAGGGGGGGGGTCTCAAACAACAAAAAAAACTTTTTCGGCGCCGGAAAACCCCACATGGTTAATTTGGGTTCATTTGTGTTTTTTTTTTGGGGGGTGGGGGAAATTTTGTGTTTTTTGTGTGGGGGGGCTTTTTTTTGGGGGGGGGGGGGGTCTCTAACTTTAATATATATATTTTTTGCGTCTAAAAATTCCGGTTGTTATATTTTGTTTTTTTTGTGGTTTTTTGTTGGGTTGTGGGAATTTTTTTTTTTTTTGTGGGGGGCCCTTGGGGGGGGGGGGGGGTTTTTTTTTTTCTTCCCCCCTCTTTTCAGTAAAGGGTGATACGGTCAAAATTTGGTCAAGGGAAAACGCGTGTAAATCGGTGAAATCGTTTATTTGAAAAATCAAATTAAATTTCTTTTTCAAGTTCAATTAGTATAAAATTCAGGAAAAATATTCAGTTAGGCTTCCGCTTTTCCAAATCCGAATTGCCGGGCCTTACGCTTGACCCCTGCCATCAGATTTTGTACAGCCACCTTGTCCACCTTCTTCGCCGCAGAAAGCCAGTTTGCCTTGAACTGCTGCTTGTCCTTAGCAGTTTTTTTGGTCTTATTTAGGTTCCGCTTGACAATAGCCCAGTATTTCTCAATTGGGCGGAGCTCTGGCGTGTTGGGAGGGTTCTTGTCCTTGGGAACCACCTGCACGTTGTTGGCGGCATACCACTCCATGGCCTTTTTACCGTAATGGCAAGATGCCAAATCCGGCCAAAACAGTACGGAACAACCGTGTTTCTTCAGGAAAGGCAGCAGACGTTTATTCAAACACTCTTTCACGTAAATTTCTTGGTTGACAGTCCCGGAAGCTATGAAAATGCTGCTTTTCAAGCCACAGGTACAGATGGCTTGCCAAACCAGATATTTCTTTGCGAACTTTGACAGTTTCGTGTGCTTGAAAATATCTGCTACCTTTCCCCTTCCTTTTGCCGTATAAAACTCCTGTCCCGGAAGCTGCTTGTAGTCGGCTTTGACGTAGGTTTCGTCGTCCATTACCACGCAGTCAAACTTCGTCAGCATCGTCGTATACAGCCTCCGGGATCGCGCTTTGGCCGTCGTATTTTGTTTATCATCGTGATTTGGAGTCACTACCTTCTTGTAAGTCGATAGTCCGGCTCGTTTTTTGGCTCGATGCACGGTTGTAGACGATACACCCAGCTTATTTGCGGCATCTCGGAGAGATAGGTTAGGGTTTCGCTTGAAACTACCGGCAACTCTCTTTGTCGTCTCAGCGGCTTCCGGTTTTCGATTTCCCCCCGATCCAGACTTCCTGGCTGTCGACAAACGTTCCCCAAACACTTTAATTACATTTGTAACGGTTGATTTGGCAACTTTTAGCGATTTTGCCAACTTTGCGTGCGAGTAGCTCGGATTTTCGCGATGCGCGAGCAAAATTTTGATACGCTGCTCTTCTTGCTTGGACGGCATTTTGACAACTGAAGAGTGAATTCCAAAATCAAAATAGGAGCAACATTCTACACACACACACCTTCAAAATGAGGGGTGTTCAGGTTTTTTAGATGCAAAATTGAAAGAAATACGTCAAGTTGATATTGACCAAATTTTGACCGTATCGTCCTTTAGTGGCAATAAACTTTACGTAAGAACTAATTACCTCACTTACACCGGATAGGTACTACATTTAAACCGATAGTTTCAGTTCAATAGAGGCTATTCGCTCTATGAGGCCGGTATAGCACTCCTCGTATTTGCTCATGAAAATACAGGAGCTTCTTAGTGCTTTATTGTCGCGTTGTTTTATCATCACCTTACATGGGTTCCATCTAAGTGTTCGATTCCACTTGGGCACTTTGGAAGGCGAGATTTATGATGGACAAATCGCTTTCAATGGGTTTTGTTTCCTATTTTCTGTCATCCGACAGAATAAATGGTAAACACGGTCTCTAACAAAGATAGTCAAATATATCATTCTTCCCCCCTCCCTGAAGACCGTGAGGACGTGGCCGGCACCGGTACTGATCTATAAATAGAATGAATTAGTGAACTTGTACGTTGAAGATGTAAAAGCTTACTCCCAAGCTCCATCTATATGGTTCTCTGTGCAATTACACTAGTTCTGTTTGGTAACGGAGTAGCAACTACGAAAAGCACGGTCTTTAAAAAAAAATTCAAATAAAGAAATGATCAGTTAGAAGTAGACAATTGGAATTGAAAATACATGCATTTTGTATATAATACTTTAAACTTCCGCTCCCTTTTCCCATCCATAAAATTGTTATTCCCGGTAATCTCGAGACGACCGCGAGAAATCGGTTCGTTCCTTTTAGAGTACATTTTTAAGATCAGTCATGTACAGTGACGGACAAAACAATAAGACCACAGCATAGAGCTATTTTCATGCATGCTTCCTAATCGCCAATTTGAATTAAACGTATGCGACACCAAGTGGCGAGCACATGTACTAACTTGACATGAGATTTCACAAGCTTTTCAGCCTCGAAAATAAACATTCCAAGCCAGACGCATCGAAAGCTGCTAAAGGACCAAAAAACGTGCGACAAAAGTATAAGACCACTTCCACATTTCATCTGATTTTGTAGCAAATACCGTCGTTCCTCTGAAGTAAGTTGTTTATCGATGAGTCGTATTATTCTTCATCATATTGTTCATCTAACAAGACATCATATTTTGTCAGTTCTAGGAAAAATTCAGCAAAAATGGGCCGAAGCTATCACTGCACAGAGAATCAAAGGATTCATATCCGGCAAATGGCGAAAGAAGGAAAAACTCAACGAGAAATTGCTGCATTCTTAGGACGGTCCAAAACATTTGTTTGCAATGCTCTCCGTGACCCGAAACCACGAGTGGGAACTTGACGTCCCCGGAAAACTACCTCTAAGGACGACGGCCACATCAAACGACTTTCTAGCATTGATCCATTCAAGTCAGCAACGAAGATCAAAGAAGAGCTGAACTTATCCGTGAGTTCCAGGACAGTTCAGCGACGGCTTGTTGAGAAGAATCTGATTGGAAGAAGTCCTAGGAAAGTTCCAATGCTCACACGGAAGCATCTCCAGGCCCGTCTAAAATTTGCTAGAGAACATCTGGACTGGATCGGACCCGAAAATGGTAAGAAATGGCGGAACATCCTTTGGTCAGATGAAACAAAAGTGAATTTAATCGGATCTGATGGAAAACGCTGGGTTCGCCGACCTGTTAATTCAGCTTTCAAACCACAGTACACAACAAAAACATTTAAACATGGAGGAGGTAATATCATGGTCTGGGGATGCTTCTCCTGGTACGGTGTGGTCCACTCTTTTGGATAAAAAAGATAATGGACCAGTACGTTTACGCTGAGATCATGGAGAATGTAATGCTACTACATGCTGACTGGGAAATGCCATTGAAATGGCAATTTATGCAAGATAATGATCCTAAGCATACTGCCCGTACTGTGAAGCAATGGTTTGAGGATCACAAAATTGATGTAATGCAATGGCCGGCACAATCCCCGGATCTCAATCCGATAGAAAATCTTTGGCAGATAGTCAAAAATTCGGTGAATCCTTTAAAATCGAAAAATAAGGAAGAACTATGGAGCAAAATTCAGGAAGCATGGTATGCCATCCCTGCCAGCACATGTCGAAACCTCGTGGAGTCAATGCCGAAGAGAGTGCGAGAAGTGATCCGGAATAATGGTTATACCACTAAATACTAATGATCAAAGCTGATGGAAACGATTTTTTGAATGAATTAACGAGTGGTATTATTTTATTGTCGCATCATTTTCTTACTTTTCTATGCTGGAAGGGCAGTTTTTTTTCTTTATTGTTTTTATTACTTTCAAACCATTTTGTTTTGTTGAGTTATTAAATAAACTATTATTTTTAGTTGAAATTATGAAATGTTTTGCTTTATTGATGGAGCCCTGCAACTGCATCTTTTACAATGAGCGGTGGTCTTATTGTTTTGTCCGTCACTGTATATGAAAACAGAAAATTTGGCTCTATTAAGTTAATTTGATTATGCCTGTACAAATCAATGAAATCGTTAAAAAAATATTCCACGTGCTGAAGCTGGAATCGAACTCTCCCTTCGTTGCATGCCCATGTAAATTTTTCCTTCGTGGCCATTTTGTATTCATTAAACTTGTCGTTATTGTGGCATATCATCTGTAATAAATAGCTCAACATAGCTAGGTTCAGAAATCATTAAACTTCCAGGCGTGGGTCGTAGCTGAAAAAAGTTTGAGAGCCGTTACTGTATATTTTATGTACTAAAGAAAATTTTGATTCGATTCTCTTATGGAGGTGATTCGTCTGGAATAATCGTTTTCTATTGTTTAGGTGTCCCTTTTCCATGACAATAATCAGTAGGTTGCAACTGCTCTTGGAACAAAATGTTTACACTCTTATTCCAATATGTATAAACCAACAACTAAATCCAACTCCACTGAAACCTGCTCCACCTGCTCAAGTTTCAGCAATGTTTCAATCCGATGCTATTGCTAAAACAGCCAAATCACCACATTCCACCCTGCCCGTGATCGATTCTAGTCCATCAATCAACACTGCATGCAAAATTCCATTCCGAGTTCAGAGTCTATTTTTCCGGTTCGAGCTTCTCTCGCATTGCTGGATCTGCAACTTTCCTGCTGCGCCAATCAAGGGCCGTTTTGCAAATAAATTGTAGTGTTGAAGATCGCCCCGCTTTGAGTTGCACTTCTCCTATTTAACCGCCCATAATGGTGACGAGGAAGTGTCAGCGCTTAGAGAAAACACTTTGTCATATGTGCAGCGTCGGAAAGTCCACAGGCTGCGATTAATTCAATTTAATCGTATGCCAACTATGTGTATCTAAATATTTCTGCCTGCTCATTGCACTAATGAGCGTGTCGCGCAGTGTGTCGTGCGATCGATCGTGAACGGCGTCTTACCTTTTTTAATTCACTTTCATCACCTACCGTCCCTTTGCGGCGCAAAGAAGAAAGTTATTAAAAGAAGCTCACAGCCACAAAAGCAAAACCACCCTGACCAAGAGTAATGACTCCGGAGCTATGCAAATTATGCTTCCGCGCGCCGTTCGATTATGCATGATTAATGATAAAACCCCAATAATGCACACAAGCTGCTCGGTTGTTTGAAAAGAGTTCATTCCGAAGGATTTAAGTCCGGTGCAGCATTGCAGATTGATGCCACCTCCTCTGCCGGGTCGTGAGCAGTTGCTAAAAACGAAGAAGAGGTGCAAAATCGGGTCCTAACGAGGAGAGATTTGCATTCGTGCGGATTTACTGTTCAAAGCAAGCAAGTTCATCAGTGCCGTTCAAAGTCTGGGCCGCCTCAGGCCTGAGGATCATTCCGGAGACTCGTACCGTACTGAATCGATACACCTGGTGCTGGTGTTGTTCCCCGGGATAGCTCGGAACTCAATGAGACGACAACAATGGGGGAATAGGCCAAGTGTAGGCAAATCGCCGAGACGACGCGATGAAGAGGCAGGCAAACTTGTTTTCAAATTCAAATTGATTCGCACGCTGAAAGAGGTAGAAAACTGATGAGGATGAATGATATCGATGCTCATTTGCAGTAATTGTACATGCTGCCTTACGATGCCGGTGGGGGTGGAATGAAAGAAAGAGAATAAAGCGAACCCTTCTGGACGCTTGGATTTGGCTTTGAGGTGAAAATTACTTATTTAAATTTGCGAGGGAAAACGTCTCGAGGATAGTTCAATGAACTGGAAGTGATAGCACTTTTGGTCGTTCATTCCAAGTGGATGATTTCATTGTAAAAGAGGGGCCTTTCGTGATCGGTGAACGTTTGCAGCGGCAGGCACACTTGAATCGATCACTGAAGGGCTCTTTGGAGATTGTTGAAGATTGATGAAAAAAAAAGGCTCATTCAGAGCGATTTGTGTAAATGTGGCTTCAGAATTGTGAAATCCCATGCAGTTGTTACTTTATGTTGAAGGTAAATATGAAATCAAGAACAACAAAATGCTGCTGCATGTTTTACACTCATCAATGTAAAAATTAAAAAGTGATTTATGTGATTAATTCAGCAAAAGCTTATCAAGCTCTTCACGCCTTACAAATCTAAATCAACAATCTAATTTAGTTCAATACCCTCTCGGATGCATCTTAAGCGAAGGGAAACGGCACCATCATCATAATCATCATCATCACCATCATTGGTAGCAGCATGACGCAGTTTGCGATTCATCGTCACGTCACAAATTTCTGGCATGCCAATTAACCACACAAATAAGCGATGCGCTTTACGTCACGCGGCAGAGCTGCAGATCCGACTTTGACTACTTGCACTAACTAGTGAGCATGAGCACGCAACATTTCCGAAAGGAAATGTGCCTCCCGCACAGCTTCTTTTGCCAGTTAGTAGGGCTTATGATGCGTCCGCGGGTGAAGAATGAGTGCATCCACAATCACTTCGTGTGCTGCCACCTACCTACCTACCTACCTACTAAGACGAAACCGTGATGAAAGTGGGTTTGGTCCGCTGGCTAGCGTAGAAAATTATGATCCCATAGTTGGTGATGTGAATGAAAGACGCAAAAGCATGGCAACTGCAGTTGGCAAATGGCAAGAGGGGAACGATGCACCAGTTCCTTTTAAACCAGCCGGTCGGAACGGGCTCCACGATGAAGAAAAAGTTCTTTTGAAGTGAGGCGCATCATGGGTTTTTTTTTTTCATAATGAAGTTTGTGCAATTATGTGACTCACAAGAGTTAGTGACCTTGAATTCTAGAGAATTCAACAATTACAACATCATACTGGCTTTCCTTGGATAGCAAACCAACATTGTGTGTCGAATGGGGACAATATTAACATCTGCATCCGGTGGGTGACTAGGGTTGTTAAAAATGTACCGTAAAATCCCGAAATAGAACCTCTGTGCCGTCCGTCTGCTCTGCTGTGCTACTACAAAAGCCAACGTGCCAAATTTAAATCTCACCACACAGATGAAAGTGAACTGAACATTCAGTCAATCGGTTAGTCCTGCGAGGGAGTTGTTGTCGTTTTCATATCTAATTTGAGATCACGATTATTTGGTCGAACCCGCGCGGACGTTTCATCAAAACATTTCTCAAAGATTGTATAACCTCGACCACACTTTCAGAACATTTTGCACGATCGTAAAAGTTTGTGACGCCACCGCGCATGGCGAAAATGAAACAACAATTCACTCAGCACTGGTCGCGTGTTGCGTAATATGTTATTCATTCATGACGGGTAACCCACCATCATCATCAGTCTCCGGAGCTGCGTTGGGTGTGTTTGTGTAAATCGCTCGGTTCAGTTCAGATGGACAACGTGTTCTTTGACAGAGACTGGGACATGCAAAAAAAAATATACATTATCCATTTACTTGGGGGCTTTAATCACCGTCTTCTGACTAAGTAGTGTGTAATCAATTTCTCAAAGACGACGACGACGACGACGACGACGACGGTGACTGCAGGACTCGGATTGAAGGAGAAATTTCGACCTCCTGCTGCTGCTTGCCGCTGCTGTCGACCGACAGGAAAGATGGAGCAACATTTCCCTCTCTGACCCGGTGAAGGATCGATGCAATGTACGACATGCACTGCGAAATGATTAAGGGAGCGACCTTTGCAAAATATATTTTTAAATGAAGGGGGAAGAAGAAGAAGAAATAAACAACTGATCTCAGTACGTTTCTCCGAAAAGAGATGTAAATGAAATCTAGAAGAAAGACGCAAGGCCAATGCAGTCGCGTGTGTTTGTGTGTGTGCTTGCGATAGCTCGAATTTCATCCGGGTTGTAAATCATTCCCCGGGTGAAAGAACCGTCGTCGCCCATAACTCTTTTGCGGTTGCTGGACGGTTTTGAAATTTTGCATCCTTTCTTCGTGCATCTGCTTCCTGACGACACGGTCCGTTTGCCCTATGGTATTTCAGTTCTCACGATCCCGGTTATGAAGCTGACAATCGTCACCTACATTTACATGTAATGTCTTTCTTACAATGCGTGTTATGTAGGTGCCATAAAACGTGGTATCTTTGATAATCTGAGTCACTTTGGTAATACAGAACACCGTGAGTTTGATAAGTCAATGCCTTTTTAAAATATTATCTTCAGATCAATATCGTGTGAACCATTCCATAGTTGTAGATCGATCTTGAAGGATAATGGATGTGTTGAACTCCAATTGTGTATGTATTAGGGTGGTTCAAAGTGTCGGCTCCACCTCTCTCAATTGCTTATAAATCTTGTCCTGAATCTTCTCCCAAAGTTTGAGTTCAATTAGCTACGAACAAGACCTACACTGGCTCTTTGAAGTGTTGATGGGGATTTCGATGGCAAACCGAAACTTGTTGTTTTAATCCTTTAAGCTCCTCGACAAAATAGCGTTTGGAAATGTTTGCTGTCTATGCTTTGTTGAATCGATATTTTAAACCAACCTAGTAGACTTTGAAAAATCACGACGTGTATTTATTGCGCTGAGATTTCATGATGAAAAAAAAAAGTTTGTTCGAAAATTTAAATAATTCATGCAATTTATAAAGATTGGCAATTTAAGCTAGAAAATATGAGGGTAAAGGGTGTCCACAGTTAAATTGCATCACTTTCAATAAGCTGTAACATTTCGCCCTTTGGGTTGATTTCAACGAAATTTTGGGTGAAATGACCTCAGCGTGTATTGTTTGCACTGCGTGAGTTTCATTGTGAAATTTGTCGTTGTTTCGAAAATGGAGCAGAAGGAACAGCAAGTGCGCGAGAACATTTTGCACACGCACCCACTTCTTTCGCACCGAGCCATAGGAAAGATGTTGAAAATTCACCAGTCTACAGTGTCTCGTGTCATAAAACGTTTCGGAGAACGTTTAACTGTCGATCGGAAGAAGATGAGTGGTAGAAAAGTGTTGCGTACTGTGTGAAGGATCACAAGCGAGTGTTTACTGCCTGTAAACGCAAACCCAACTGTTCCGTTCGGGATGTCGCAAAAAAGCTGCACTTGACCAAAAGTTTCCTGTAGAAAGCCAAGAAACGAGCCGGGCTCCGTTCATTCAAAGTTCAGAAAGCTCCAAACCGCAATGAAAAACAAAAAAACACGCGCTGGGAAGCTGTACACACAAATGTTGACGAAACCACACTGCTGCATCATGGACGATGAAACCCACGTAAAAGCGGACTTTGAGCAAATTTCCGGCAACCAGTATGTGACTGCGAAAGACAAGTTCGATGTTCCAAAGTCTCTCAGAAAACAGCAAGTGTCAAAGTTCCCCAAGAAATTCATGATTTGGCAGGGGATTGGTTCGTGTGGTAAACGGAGCAAGCCTTTCGTGACAACTTCAACTGTAAATAGTCAAGTATACATGAATGATTGCCTGAAAAAACGACTGCTTCCGTTTCTCAAAACACACAACGTTCCTACAATTTTATGGCTGGACCTAGCCTCTTGTCACTACTCCAAGAATGTTCTGGAGTGGCACAAGACGAATGGTGTCAATTTCGTGCCGAAGGATCTTAATCCCACAAACTCTCCAGAGTTGCGGCAAAGTGAAAAATATTGGGCTATAATGAAGCACGAACTTCGTAAGCATCCTAAAGTTGTCACTTCAGAACAGGAAATGTTTGAAGTCATGGTTGAAAGCGGAAAAAAATGTCGGTTCAAGCGTTGTACAAAATCTTACGCGTGGTATTAAGAAGAATGTTCGGGCTTTTCGATTTGGTAAAGAAATACAGTGAAATAAAAATACATTAACCAAGATTAAACATTGTATTTTATTCCCTGAATATTTCATGACAATCGGTTGAGAGACTTGTTTTTTGAGGACGAGTTTAAAGTGATGCAATTTAACTGTGGACACCCTTTAATTCCGAGAATCGAAGTGACGTTTGTCATTTGGTGAAGTGAGAAAAGTCATTTGCAGTGACTTGACTCTTCTGGGTAACGCAAATGACACTCAGAATAACCCTCTATGTGTCATCGTTGGGGATGAAATTCCGGCAATCAATCAAGCAAATCTGCGACAGAAGGAGTTTCGCGTTCAGTCCTAAGGCATTAAAAGGTGTTTTTGATAAAAATGGCACACCGAAAATCTACTGAAACTTTTGAACTCATGAGTAAAAAACCAGAAAATTTGGGCACATAGTGTATTGGCCACATGTGTCTAGTTTCAAAGTTATTCTTACAATAGTTCCAGTCTTAACAAGAAATTGTCCGTGAAAAAATGTTATGCACTTATATTCAAAATCTAAAGTTGTCCCACCGGATCGCTTAAAAGCATGGAATTGCACATACAACTGTGTCGCGTATGATAAGAACTTTCAAGGAGCATCTAATTGCCCGCAGGAAGAAAATGAGCGGTCGTAAAAGTGATCCAATGGATAGTAAAATGGCCAGAAAAGTGGTGCAACAGTTCAAGAACCGTCCAAACATGTTAATTTGAGATGTTGCTAAAAAGACCAAGGTATTAGTCGGTTTTCGGCTAATAACCATGAAGCGGGATGGGTTACATGTTTACAAGGTGAAAATAGCCCCACACTGGAATGAAAAGCAAAACATTACAACAAAAACCCTCGCCCAGAATCTTTACATGAAGTTGCTCACCAAAACGTGTTGCATCGTGATGGATGACGAAACTTACGTCAAGGCCGACTTCCGTCAACTTTCTGACAAACATATTTCGTTGCCAAGTCTAATTTAGATGTTCCGGAGGATGTTCGAAAGTAGACATTATCAAAATATCGAAGTTTGCAGAGAAGTTCCTGATCTGGCAGGCGATTTGCGGATGTGGTGAAATAAGCGCTCTCTTCATCACTTCCGGAACAATCAACGGTGCTATTTACACGGAAGAGTGCCTTGAGAAGCGTCTTTTGCCATACATACGGAAGCAAATAGGATCAACTCCGTTTTGGCCTTACATGTTGGGTTGGTACCTAGTCAACGGGGTCAATTTTGTGCCAAAATATAAGGACCCACCAAATATACCGAAACTACGCCAAACTGGCATTTTTTTATGGTATGGGACTGTTCATAAACCACGTAAAGGGTGATACGGTCAACATTTGGTCAAGGGAAAACGCGTGTAAATCGGTGAAATCGTTTATTTAAAAAATCAAATTAAATTTCTTTTTCAAGTTCAATTAGTATAAAATTCAGGAAAAATATTCAGTTAGGCTTCCGCTTTTCCAAATCCGAATTGCCGGGCCTTACGCTTGACCCCTGCCATCAGATTTTGTACAGCCACCTTGTCCACCTTCTTCGCCGCAGAAAGCCAGTTTGCCTTGAACTGCTGCTCGTCTTTAGCAGTTTTTTTTGGTCTTCTTTAGGTTCCGCTTGACAATAGCCCAGTATTTCTCAATTGGGCGGAGCTCTGGCGTGTTGGGAGGGTTCTTGTCCTTGGGAACCACCTGCACGTTGTTGGCGGCGTACCACTCCATGGCCTTTTTACCGTAATGGCAAGATGCCAAATCCGGCCAAAACAGTACGGAACAACCGGGTTTCTTCAGGAAAGGCAGCAGACGTTTATTCAAACACTCTTTCACGTAAATTTCTTGGTTGACAGTCCCGGAAGCTATGAAAATGCTGCTTCTCAAGCCACAGGTACAGATGGCTTGCCAAACCAGATATTTCTTTGCGAACTTTGACAGTTTCGTGTGCTTGAAAATATCTGCTACCTTTCCCCTTCCTTTTGCCGTATAAAACTCCTGTCCCGGAAGCTGCTTGTAGTCGGCTTTGACGTAGGTTTCGTCGTCCATTACCACGCAGTCAAACTTCGTCAGCATCGTCGTATACAGCCTCCGGGATCGCGCTTTGGCCGTCGTATTTTGTTTATCATCGTGATTTGGAGTCACTACCTTCTTGTAAGTCGATAGTCCGGCTCGTTTTTTGGCTCGATGCACGGTTGTAGACGATACACCCAGCTTATTTGCGGCATCTCGGAGAGATAGGTTAGGGTTTCGCTTGAAACTACCGGCAACTCTCTTTGTCGTCTCAGCGGCTTCCGGTTTTCGATTTCCCCCCGATCCAGACTTCCTGGCTGTCGACAAACGTTCCCCAAACACTTTAATTACATTTGTAACGGTTGATTTGGCAACTTTTAGCGATTTTGCCAACTTTGCGTGCGAGTAGCTCGGATTTTCGCGATGCGCGAGCAAAATTTTGATACGCTGCTCTTCTTGCTTGGACGGCATTTTGACAACTGAGGAGTGAATTCCAAAATTAAAATAGGAACAACATTCTACACACACACACCTTCAAAATGAGGGGTGTTCAGGTTTTTTAAATGCAAAATTGAAAGAAATACGTCAAGTTGATATTGACCAAATTTTGACCGTATCGCCCTTTAGACTCATTTTTAAAAATCCTAGACCCCCCTCCCTCCTCGTAGACTTTTCTCCATACATTTTTTGAAATTTTGTATGGAGCGTAGACTTTGGTCAAACCCCCCCTCCCCCAGAAAAGTCCACGTGGTTTATGAATAGCCCCTATAATAAAAATTTCACCACAAGTTTCTCAATCTCTTCCTCAGTTACTTCTTCATACCAAACCTTAAGAATTATTTGCTTCACCTCCAGGATGGTTTTGGGTTTATTTTTAACGATATTTCTGCCTTTGTACTGCCTTTATAAGCATAAATGTCCCATGTATACAGGGAAACCCATAGAACATGGGACAGTTATGCGAACTACGGCAGTATTGCCCACAAGGTTTCGATGGGATTGAAATCAGGGCAGTTTCCTAACCATGGGAGTAATTCTATTCTCAGATCTTCCTTGTATTTATTGAAAAGAAATATAATCCTCAGTAAGACGGTTCTGGACAAAATACCAGGTACTCAAAAAAATGGTCAATAAATGATAGTATTATAATGGGGTCAAATTTTTAGCCAAAAATATTGATAATTCACACCTTTAAAGAAGGTAAAACCTAACGTTTTTTGGAAAAAAATTCTCTACTTTTTTTTACTACTGGGTGTAAATTCAAGTAATTCCTTCTAAAATCCACACATCTATGTATATAAAAATGGATTTCTGTCTGTCTGTCTGTCTGACCCTAATAGGCTCGGAGACTACTGAACCGATCGGCGTGAAAATTTGTATGCAGGGATTTTTGGGGCCGGGAAAGGTTCTTAAGATAGTAAGAGACCCCTCCCTCCTCTGAAAAGGGGGGCTCCCATACAAATGAAACACATATTTCTGTATAACTCGAGAACTGATCAAGCAAAGGAATCCACATTTAGCATGCGGAAGTTTTTGGAGGCAAGAAATGTTTTTATGGTAGTTTGAGACCCCTCCCCTTTCTAGAAAGGGAGGCTCCCATACAAATGAAACAGAAGTTTCTGCATATCTCAAGAACTAATCAAGAAAATGGAACCAAATTTAGCATGTGGGGTTTTCCGGTGGCGAAAAATGTTTCTTTGGTGGTTTGAGACCCCTCCCCTCTCCTAAAAGGGGTGCTGTCATTCAAATGAAACTGAAATTTCTTCATAACTCTTGATCTAATAAAGCAAATGGAAACAAATTTGGCTTGCGGGGATTTTAAAGGCAATAAATGTTTCTACGGTGGTTCGAGACCCCTCCTCTCTCTCTGGTAGGAGGGGCGGGGCTCCCATACAAATGAAACACACGTTTCTGCATAACTCGAGAACTAATCAAGCAAATGGAACGAAATTTGGCATGTAGGGTTTTCTGGTAGCGAAAAATGTTTCTATTGTGGTTTGAGACCCCTCCCCTCTCCTAGAAGTGGGGCTGTCATACAAATTAAACTGAAATTTCTTCATAACTCTAGATCTAATAAAGCAAATGGAACCAAATTTGGCTTGCGGGAATTTTAAAGGCAATACATGTGTCTACGGTGGTTCGAGACCCCTCCTCTCTCTCTGGTAGGGGGGCGGGGCTCCCATACAAATGAAACACAAGTTTCGACGTAACTCGAGAACTAATCAAGTAAATGGAACCAAATTTGGCAGGTAGAGGTTTTTGAAGGCAAGAAATGTTTCTATGGTAACTCAAGACCCCTCCGTCCTCTGTAAGAGGGGGGCTCTCATACTAATGAAACACAAATGTGTGCATAACTCGAGAACTAATCAAGCATATGGCACCAAATTTGGCATGTGGAGGTTTTTGGAGGAGAGAAATGTTTCTATGGAAGTTTGAGACTCCTCCGCCATCTGGAAGGGGGAGGGAGGGGAGTTTCCAAACAAATCCAACACAAATTTCTGCATAACTCGAGAACTAATCAAGTAAGTGGAACCACATTTGGCAAGTGGAGGTTTTTGAAGGCAAGAAATGTTTCTAAGTTGACTCGAGCCCCTCCCTTCTCTGAAAGGAGGGATTATATACAAATGAAACACAAATCTCTGCATAACTCGAGAACTAATCAAGTAAATGGAACCCAATTTGTCATGAGGAGGTTTTCGAAGGCAAAAAATTCTATTGTTTGTGGTTGAAGACTCCTCCGCTCACTGAAAGAGGGGTCTCTCATACAAATGAAACACGAATTTCTGCATAACTCGTTAAAAATTAAAGCAAATGGAACCAAATTTGGCATGTGGAGGTTTTTGAGAGAAATAAATGTTTCTTATGTGGTTTGAGACCCCTCCGCCTTCTGGAAGGGGAGACTCCCATAAAAATGAAACATAATTTTTAGCATAACTCGAGAGCCAATGAAGCAAATGAGACCAAATTTGGCATTTGGCATGTTGAGGTTTTTGGAGGCAAGAAATGTTTCTATGCCAGTTCAATACCCCTCCCCATTTTGAAGGGGGGGGCTCCCATATAAATAAAAAGCAAATTTCTGCATAACTCGAGAACTAATCAAGTAAATGAAACCCTTTTTAGCATATGGGGGTTTTTGGAGGCAAGATTTCTATATACATAAAAATGAATTTCTGTCTGTCTGTCTGTCAGGACTCGGAAAGTTTTGAACCGACCAACGTGACAATTTATATGAAGGGGTTTTTGGGGCTGAGAAAGGTTCGTATGATTGTTTGAGACCCCTTCTCTCTCATACAAATGAGACACAAATTTCTTCATAACCCGAGAACTAATCAAGCAAATCGAATCAAATTTGGCAGGTAGGGGTTTTGAAGGCAAGAATGTTTCTATGGTGGTTCAAGACTCCTCTCCTTTCCGAGGGGGGTGGGGGCTTCAAACAAATGAAACTCAATTTTTTATTATAATCGATGAGCCCAGTGTGATGGTTCGAGAACTAATTAAGCAAATGGAACCAAATTTGGCATGTGAAGTGTTTTGAAGGCAATGATTGTATGGTGGTTTGAGAAACCACCCCCCTCTGGAAGGGAGGGCTCCCATACAAATGAAACACAAATTTCTACCAAAAATGAGAGTTATCTAGGTTACTTAAACATAAAACGTGTATTTTTTGGGTATTAAGCATGTTTTGATAGATGTTTGAACCCCTGCTTATTCAAAAAAAAAAACTAATTTCAAAAAAAAAACATAAACGTGCCAGTTATATTAAATTTTCTTTCATTCAGTTGCAAGCGTAGCAGCGCACGCACCGGGTTCAGCTAGTGTTTGATAAAAAAAAAAGTATCCCTTTGACTTGGATATGATCTCTTCAACAATATTTTTATCTGATCTCCGGAACCAAACAACAATATGAAATAATAATGCACAACCATTATTGGAAGCAATGTATTAACCTTAAACACACTGCAAATTACCATTCAACATGTGTTCAATTCTGCAGCATCCATTTTTTTTGGCTTGATGTGATGTGATAAGAACCCACCATCAGTGCAAGGATTACCTATGTCTACAGGACTATTCTCAGCAAGTTGCTCCGCAAGAATAGCCTACGTTATGGCTTGTTGTTGCAGGGTCAGTCGATCTCAATGAGGACCTTCGGAAGACTACAGCCAGAAAGCTGCGTGTTTTCACATGACAAGGGACTGGCGACTCCACGAAACCTTGTTCAGTCAACAAATCCTTCGACTGCCTAAGGCTACCGCCATTAATCAATAGATAATTAAGTGTAATTTTAGCTACGAATTTCTCTGATTTTCTAACCTACCAGGTCGATCAGATCGGGAAATATTTTGGACCGCTTCAAATGCTTTCGATCGCAATAATTTCAGCTGTAGTTTATAATTAAGAAATTATAACATACAGTATTAGTTTTCTATTGTAACAAGTTACATTTAAGATTGTAGAATAGAATTACTAAGAGAAATGAATTAATGTTTTTTTAAGTAGCCCACTTTCTTGATCAGAACATTCCAATTTAGCTTATGAATAGTTGATAAAGACAATCGAAGCTACATTGTTCTTATTGTAATGCAAGTAGCCCGAGCGTCTCTAGCGTTGGTGGAGCAAAGCTTCGTTTTGATCAGTTGTCTGCTGTATAGGCTCTACTTCCGGGTTTCCGGTGCTATTGCCGTAGCAACAGTTGTTGTAGGAACAGTGGAAATTTTCAGCATAAATTCAGCAAATAATGATCTATAAAAAAAAATTCGATACAAATTGTAGGAAATTGTATGGCTATAATTAATTTTCATTTGTACTAGTGAAGGTACTGAGAGATTGCAAATTTCTACTGTTCCTAATAAAATAATTGTTTACAATTTAAGTAACTTACCATTATTTTGGCTTGTACAGAAATTGTACTCTGTCTTTGATGGTTATCATAAAGTTATGTCTTCTGTTTTCTGTTTTTCAGGCAGTTGAGCATATATGGTCACCATAATCGAATTAAAAATCATCGATAAAATCTATCTATGAACCAATCAAAAAGCCAAACAGAGTCAATAACTACCGCCACCAAAAATATACTCCAACAGGATCCAGTTCAAAGCAATCGAACCAAAACTCCGTTCAAAAATCTCCCGCTCCCACCCGCCGCCAGCAACCGGTAAAGGTTAAATTCCTGATCCGTTTCTTGTCAGGCCCAAACCCGAAGGGTATAAGATATAATTCATTTCCCGTGAGCATGCCAACATGTCATGTCAAACCGAAATTAAGGACCCGGCACGGCACAAGTCGACAATTATCTCGTGTCTGTCGTGGCGTTGGTGGATATATGGTGCAGTGCAGCGAAAATGCAAAAAATTAAAGAAAAAAAAATCCCAGTATGATCAAGAAGATCACTATCCAAACCGTAGCCGGCAGCCAGCACCGATAATCTCGAAGCGGAACCGATACCGATGCCGTCTGGTTCCTTTCTGCTTCTCTTTGTTTTCGATCAACATCCGTTTCGATTTAAATATCACGTTCTGCATGTAGGGTCTGGTGTCCTTCTTGCTGAAATGGCAATTTTAGGGGAAAACCCAGACCTGACTCAGACATAAGTCGACAAGAATCGAGCTCTAATTCGGTCCCAGACTTGGGGAAATACGAATGAAGGAACAATTAAAGCGTAAGCAAACAAAAAATCGCCGTTCGAAAAAAATATGCATTCAAGCACGTTTGCGGCGCACAATGTTATCATGTTGTTTCCATTTCCTGCCAAGTTAGGTAATTATGCCAGCGAATGCGTTTGCTACGTGCATCTCAGCAAGGTTGACAAAAGTCGTAAACTTTGAAAAGTGATCGGTAATAAGTGTTTGCGGTCTGCAGCCAACTGTTAAACAACACAATAAAATCGAACAAGTTAGATAACTTTCTAATACGTTGCGAAAATGCCACCTGTTCGAAGTGCGTTTCTTCAAGTGCATCTTCGTTGCGGTTCTCCACCTGGTCTGTCACCCTCAGTAGGATGAGTGCTTACTAGACGGATGTCTTGCGTGAGGTCCCAAACCGCACATTGAGACGAAGAGAAGTTGCCTCCCAGTCCTCGCCAGAAAATCGTGTGAAACCTGAAGGCATGTTTAACGAGTCGTCGCCGGTGTTTATGAGTTCGTACATACGTGTGTGTGGGAAGTCAGCCGGTTGCCGAATGGTGGTTCATAATAGAGTTAAACGAGTTAAATATATGATCGTCATCATCGCCATCATCAGGCACTGAATAGGCATTCGGTTTGTAGTAGCCAAAAGACCAAGGTGGGAAGCACTCTCAAAGCAGCATAAACCTCACTGACTTCTCCTCTCGGGAATAAGAAGGAGGTAGCACGGTGTAAAAATAAACACGGTGCGCTTATAAAAATAGCGAAACGGAATATGAGGTGTGATGTTTTGACGGCGGCTGCGGCGGTCGGCGGGAGTAGATTGAGGGAGTTTGTCGCGGAGTTTGAAAATGAAAAAGAAAATAGCAACTCGCAGCAGTGACAACTGAATGCCAACAGAAGAAGGTGGATGATTGGGATAAAGGTGGGAGCGTGACGTTCAATGTCAATGTTAGGTGAATGTGTGCGGGAAGAAGTTGGTAATTGGCTCAATTCAGCAGGTCGTTCTTGAATGGTTTTGGCGATGGGGAGGGTGAAGCCGCGGCGAAGAACGTATGGGTCTGCTTTATTGGATGTGACGATTTTGGGCTTGGACTGATGTCGTGGGGTTTTAGCAGGGGTTATGTACAGTTATGAGTTTATTTTGGTTATAATTGTAAATGAGTGGGACATGGGGCCAGCTAGACATTCTGGAAGCATTCTGGAGTCCTTTTCAATCAAAACGTAGGCAGATGGTCGTTATAAAAGTCAGCTGTATAACTTTATGGCTCTGGTTTTCACCCTGGAATTTCGCTCAGTACTTTGCTATTGTCTTTTTCTTATAAATCTTCTGGTTGGTGCGCATCTTTATTATTTGCATCTTTCCGACGGAGATCCTTTGAAATGTAGGTAGGCTCAGACTGGCAGTTTTACGCTTTTGCATGTGTGAGCGCATATGCATTTATAAAAATCAAATTTTCAATCATATTTGAATAAGTTTATATTGAAAATGTAGACCGAGAAATTTGATTTAAATTTTGTTTCGTGTGAAATGGTTGCGTTAGTTTTCGATGCATTGACATTGTTATACTAGCACAAACAACGATTTGTGGTCTTGACAAACGTGAAATAGTAAAGTGCAAGTGATACACTGATAAGGATAACTGTTTGCATGAAATGTGCGGTTCTAGAATCGTTTGAATTTTTCTAAGTGTGCTGAATAAAGGTTTTTTGATCAAAATTTGGTCGACTTAAACTTGACGCATTTTCATAGTGCACCCCTCATTTTGAAGATGTGTGCGTGATGCTACACGCCTTTATTTTGATTTTGAGATTAGCACTTCAGTTATCAAAATGTCGTCGAAGGAAGAGAAGCAACGCATCAAAATTTTGTACGTGCATGGCGAAAATCCAAACAAATCTCACGCCAAGTTGGCGAAATTGTTGAATGTGGCTAAATCAACTGTTACCAACGCATTAAAAGTGTTCGGTGAACGTTTGTCGACAGCCAGGAAAGCTGGATCTAAGGGAAATCGAAAGCCGGAGGCCACAGCGACGACAAAAAGAGGTGCCCGCTGATTCGAGCGGAACCCCAACTTCTCTGTCCGAGATGTCGCAAAGAAGCTGGGAGTGGCGCCTTAAACCGTGGAAAGAGCTGAAAAATGAGCTAGACTGTCGACTTACAAGAAAGTGGTGAATCCAAATTGCGACGATAAACAAAACACGTCGGTTAAAGCACGATCGCGAAAGTTGTACACAACGATGCTGACAAAGTTTGATTGCGTGGTACAGGACGATGAAACTTACGTGAAGGCAGACTTTAAACAGCTTCCTGGACAGGAGTTTTACACGGCAACTGGACGGGGAAAGGTGGCAGATATTTTCAAGCACATTAAACTGTCAAATTTCGCGAAGAAATATCTGGTGTGGCAGGCAATCTGTAGCTGTGGCTTGAAGAGCAACGTTTACATTGCGACCGGAACCGTCCACCATGAAATTTATCTGAGCGAGTGCCTACAAAAACGTCTACTGTCTTTTCTGACGCGATACAATTGTTCCGTTCTATTTTAGCCGGATTTGGCATCTTGCCATTACGGTAAAAAGGCCATGTAGTGGTATGTTGTCAACAACGTTCAAGTGGTGCCCAAGGACAAGAACCCTCCCAACACGTCAGAGCTCCACCCAATCGAACAATATTGGACCATCGTCAAGCGGAACCTTAAGAAGACTCAAAAAGCTGTTGTGAGCGAGACACCGTTCATGGCAAACAGGCCTCCTGCGGCGAATAAAGTGGACAAGGAGACTGTACAAAATCTTATGGCAGGTGTTAAACGAAAGACCCGGCAATTTTCATTCGTTAAAAGGGAAGCTGCATATTTCTCCTGTATTCTGTATTAACTGAACTTGAAAAAGAAAAAGAATTTGACTTAGTAATAAAAACTTTGATCGACTCAAACACATTACTGTGTGACCAAATTTTGATCGGATCACCCTTTATTCCGCATTCAGAGACTCGCGATACAAGTTTTGAATATTGCAGCAGCTATCCTGTGCGAGCCATGGCGGTGATGTATTTGTAGCCAGCCGGTGGATGCAACCACGAGAAGGTGTTTTGATCTTGTTGGTAGCCATCTTTTGGTAAGGCGCAATGTGCAACGGCTTAAATAACCTGCTTCTTCGAAAGACCGAAAGATGTTTAACTTCAAAGGCGGACCATTTCAAATCCGTTCTTTTCAGGACGACCAAGGCAATTTTGAGAGAATTTGTTTGTTTGGAATTTATCCAACATAACTTTCCAAGATGTGCCTCATTTGGCCGACCAGGGCGTTCAGCCTCATCGGTGTCCGTACGACCACGTTTGAAATTGGAAAATCCTCGTTTGATGGTCGTTTCCGATGGGGCAGAGTTCGGATAACATTTTTCAAGCCAAGCTTGGGCTTAAATGGTGTTTTTTCCCATCAAAAAGTAATGATATATCAACACACGAAATTTCTTTGAATCCGTCGTTTTTAAGAATCACAAATGTAGCGTCACTTAAACCACTGTAAGTCAATAAATAATAAACCAAACGTCATGAAATTTTTACAGTAATCGTTTGAAAGTTGGTTCATTTGAAAAGTTATTTGGATAGTTTATTAATGGTGCCATCTGGTAGTTAGGCCAGGGAATTATTGACCGAGTGTTTGATCTTCATCATAATTTTGCCTTGCCGTTTTCTAAGTAACTAATAATTTGTGCAACATTATTTTACCTCTCCTCCTTTGTTTTTTCTTCGGTTCCACATTGAACAGTTCAGATGAAAAGTAATAAAATTCCACAACAAAAAACGTGTTTTTGATTAAAAATTAATAATTTTACTTTTTTTCAAAAATCTCTTGCCTATTCCGCGACAAGATGAGATAATTTTAGAAATATCAAGTTAGTGATCTTTTCTCAAATTTGAATATCATCATTCTTGAAAATGCTGTACTTATCAGTGATTATTTGTAATTAGGGAATGGATACCATATTTCGCGATATCCTTCGGTTTATTTCTTCAAAATCTTTACACGCGGGAAATTTCTGATTCAACTTGGAATTATGTTTCTTAAAATCTTAGCAGTCATAAATCATTCAAATTTCACCTTAAAAAGAAGTTGTTGCTACAATATCCCCTTTAAATAATGTTAAATGCGCATCCATAGTCACACTTGTCGCTTTCTTACTATGATTAGAGGCCATGATAGGATATTTACCTGAAAAGAAGAGAGATGAGAGAAAGCAAAAATTAGTTTTTTTTATGATTTCTGTTTTCAACTTATTCAAGTTATGTTTACTTCAATCTTTAATGTTTAGATAAACAGAAATTTGCATTTATTTAAATCAATGAATTGTCTTGTGTTATAGCAGAAGTTTCCTTGTTTTGGATCACTATTTATTTTACTTTGAACCGTTATTTAAACATCATTACCTACAAATATAATTATCTGAACACAGGCAAAGCCTTATTATTGTTTTGAAATCAAAGTTGGTTGCAATATTTGACAGCCTACAAATACAAGCAAATAAAAGACAACAACGTGGATAAGATTTGACGCAATTACGGTTGGAAGAGGAGTTTGAAATCGAAGCAGCAATAACAAAATCAACATGTTTATTTTTTTTGTTCACTGAAACCTCCATTTCCAAATAATCTCGGGGATTTGTTTATTAGATTAAGACATAAAAAACTGCTTACCTGGGATTCACTTCACATCAAAAATAATCCTTGGATGACAAAAAACATCCACTTAAAACAAAACCTTATATTTCTTAGATCTCTGAACCTCTTAGAAAGTAAATCAAAATCTCAAAATTCAAAAAAATCGCTGGTCACGCTTGTAGATCTTTATACTTTAACTCCAGGTGACAAACGGCATCCATTGAAGATAATGTTTGATTTCGATTAGATTTCTGAACCTCTAGGACTGTAAACCGAGTCCTTACGATATCCAAATATCTCTGATGAAGCTTGAAGATCTTAGGACCTCAACTGTACAGAGTTCTTGGTTGACAAAAACATCCAGTATAGTTTAATTCTAGATCTCTGAACCTCTAATAATACGAACTAAAACCATGAACCACATACATACCATGGGTTATGTTTGAAGGTCTTAAACCTCTAGAAATAGCCACCAAATACATAAACTACTAACATACACAGATAAAAAGATACATTGAATTTATGCGTTATCTAATGCACATAAAGGGAATGCTAGATTTGGCAGAAAATAATGGGATATTTCATGTTAATTTAAGCCAGATAACGCCTGAATCTAGCCTGTTGTATGAAAAATTGCATACATTGTTGTATGGCGCATGAAATATTGCAACCAATTTTGTCGTTTGCCCCTGCTTTGGCTTGGAATTAAACGAGGGTAAATTTTACACGCTCGTTAAAATTCATTATTTTTTTCTGTGCATTTCTGGTATCGCGTGAAGACCAAACGACCTCAGAGGGAGATTGAGATAACCTACAACACCTATTTTATTCATTGCTTTGTTTGATTTTGACCGAAGAATGCTCCGGGGATATGTATCACATCAAAATACTTTCAAATATCCTTTGTAACACTTGTAGGGTTATGAGACGTATGCTTGAGACGTAAGATTTCTTGGTTAATCTGGAACTATAGTCCTAGATGGTCTCACAATTCTCCAGAAATATGAACCATAAACAACAACTACCATCATCGACTACTAAAATCTTAAGACCAACAGGGTCAAGCATTTTTTTTACGAAGTAGGTTATTTCGAATTTAGTTCTGATTCTGTAAGTAATGAGAATTGTATGATTCGTAAAACAAACTTCGTATATAAAGATCTGAGGAAACTATGATTCAAACCAGTTTTTCAAAAGAAGTTGACGCTTTCCATTAACGTAACGTCATCTTTCCTTCATAAAAACGATGCACTGAAAGGAGCAATCATTTGTTTACATCAGTTTCTAAATCCAATTCATTCTAACCATGCTTAAGTCAGCATAATCGCCTTCGAGTCGGGTGGGTGTATGCTGTAACGGAAACATTCCCAACCTAAATGTTTACACTGGTCCAAAATGGGAACACCGAAATTATCTAAACTCTCTTGCTGCTGTGGATGTTGATGAAATCATTCGTGTATCAACTGCAAATGTAAACAAACTTCGCAGATCCAGGTCGTCGATCAGAGACTGCACCAATATCCGCATCACTTGTTAAATGCAAATCGCTAAGCCTGCCGCTGTCTGCCACTTGAGTGAATATCAATTTCATAATCCAACATCAGATTGAAGTCCCATTTCGAGCCAATCCACGCCAGACCTAGTCTGGGTAACTGGTGAATAATAACACATGAGCACGTGGCTTGACCTAGTTAATAATTCCCCATCGCATCACGATCAGTAAATCCCAACGAAGGCGATTTATTTTAAGTTGTGGTAGCAATACTGAATCAGACGCACACGATAGCTCTCAAGACTCAAGAGGTTGAGGTAGTCTTTTGCCTAATCGCTTCAAATGATTATGACATCGCGTAGGCCAAGAAGGATGTGACACCGAACATAGAATCGTCAACGCTTACAGCATAATTCCAAATGTTAAGCCACTCAGGCGACGCAGATTAGGCATCTTGTAATTGTGGTTGAAAGCTCATATGCACTACTGATACTTACTGAAAACCGTTTTGAAGCTGTCAGGAGAAATTATCATCACTTGCTTAGTTGGTACGAACGCGTGTGAACGAACTTTTCTTGGATGTGAAATGTGTTTGCTTATTTCAATTATTGAAAATTGTCTCCTCGTTGCTTAACGATTTTCTCGCAATGTGACAGTGCATTTGTCACCGAGCAGTTGGAAAATTGCGCAACAAAAAAATAAACTACACCTAATCATCGTGTGCATTGTGAATCCTCAAGTTTACGACATTCAGCTTTTTGGTTGGAACATTCAGAGCATGACATAAGTGCTCCGTCAAGTCCAAAACGTTGCAAAACAACAATCCTCCGGTGAACTGTAAAATCATTCGTACAGTATTTTTAGCTAAAAACTCAGATCTGACCATGCGAGATGAGCATCAGTTGTTTGTGCGCCACAGAACTAACAGCATCTTCCCGCCTGCCTTCTCGACGATGAACGTGTGGGCGAAGAAAGTATGAATTGACTAACTGACCCAGCACTATGGTACCATCCTCGAGTTCTATTTTCGCTTCGGAATGAATCCACAGATCATCATCATCACATGATCATGAAAGTTTGGAGAGAAGAGCCCCGAAGCGATCTTCCAATCAACACCGTCTGGCTATGGCCACTGCTTGGCATGTGCCAAGTGCACCTTGATAGATTAGATCGAATCACGTTTCACCGGGATCCATACCGTTTTCAAGATCAATGTGATCAGCACCGCAACGTGTGCGCCGTGTGAACCACACCGGTTGGCAAAGAGCACCACAACTCTGGGAGAATTCAAATTCCGACCAATAAACAAGGAGCTCACGATTCATAACCTCTACTCCAACCGCCGGATCGTCTTCGCCGGCATGGGAAGAACTTTTGCGGTTAGTTATAAATGCGGAACTGTTCTTTCCGCAATGCGCTTTTTCGGTATGATCTGCATATGAAATTCAAGGCGGCTAATGTTGCTGCTGCTGCTGCTGTGGTTGTTGATCTTGAAAGGGGAGTGAAAATTGATACTCATTAGGAGGTTTCGGTTCTGCGCTTTGTTGCTTTGTTCTTGCGACGGTGTTTGCTTTCAACGTGATGAGGAAATCGATGGCAAAATTATGGGTTGGTTGAAAATGGGGTAATTGCTCAATCGATGGCTCATTGGAGTGAATTTCGGATTATTCGAATAATTCGTAATTGATCGAACGAATCCTAATAATTTGATCGGAACGTTTTGAAACTGAAGATGGCTCGGAAAGATATATACAAAGTAGAAAATGATTGGATACCTTTTATCCTCTATTGTTTCGTGGATAGCCGAGTTCTGAGTACTGAACATGGTTGTTTATTTTTTGAACTATGGTATTGCAAAGTAATCGTTGTTCCGATACTATTTTTTAGATAACTAATGATGAAACGTTAGAACAAAAATCTCGAAACATCAGTCTTATAACTTCAGTCCACCAAGGAGTGAACGTTGGATACGGTAAACGGTAGCTAGGTGGCACCCCGCAATCGTTGCAATTTGTTTTACGGGCTTTTGAGCGAGCACCAAACTAGTCACAACCTCCTTTGCGTATATTTTTCTCAACTTTGTTACTCGCGAACCACTGTTTTGTTTACATTGTCTCAGAGTATACATTCAGATGATTACACACACGCATTAAAACAATAAAAATAATGTTTAAAGCTACCCAAAAATAAGTATTGAAAACTTTCGCATTTTTTTATGGGACATACTGTATAATGACGGCAAGATTTTCGGAGTAAAAAAAAACAAACTGAAACTTTCTGAAATAGGTCTACCTGTCAAAGGATAAATGGAATTTAAAGGAATTTTCTTGTGTTTACTGCGGATAACTTTAAAAAGTGTTTAATTTTTTTTAAGTGTTGAAGAGAATGGATTGTTTAAATTTTCATTGACACTCGTCGAAGTGTTTTACAAAAGAGTTTTTAAATAGTGAAGTGATGATTTGAAGTTTAATTTTTCTACTAGATTTGCAACTCTTTGACGAATGAAAACAAATAATAAATAATAGAAAATAATTGTATCAAATCTATGAAAGTACACGGTAGGCATAATGAAGATTGATCATTAGTTTTGATGCATCTAGAATGTTTCAGATTTGCGGAAAGCTGCAAAAATGATGTGCTTAAAATTGACGAGTTGATAACCTCGAAGGAGCGTACGACTGACCTTAAAAGTTACTGTTACATTGTTAATTTGCCGTTGTCTTTTCAATAATAATTTTAACACGCTTTGAGATCATTTTTGCAATCCAAAAACATTTATCTTTAGATCATAGATCAGCTTTATAAGCATTAAACGCCAAAATTGGTTTTTTAAGTATTTCAGTATAACTTTTACATAATAGTTGCACTTCTGAACTTCAACTACTATTTCCATGCGCTTAATAGCAGTTAAGGATTATATTTGAAGATATTTGTTCAATGGTATTATGATAACATATTCCATTTATTTCAGAAATCATCAAACTACGCTCAAATTGCTTTTTTTTTCAAATTTAACTGGAACGGTATAATTTTTTTGTTTTTGAAAACTTGCCTTGAAGTATAGTCAATTGTTTCTCAGAATACAAAATGACGTATCTTTTTACTGAAATTTTACCTTTGATTATTGGAATAGCCTTCTCTGCAATGTAGCTTTTCCGTGACTTTTGAGAGATTGATACATACCTTATTAATATGTCTAGTTACAAACCAGGAGACATTATACATATATATTTTGTACAAACATACATTACAAATATGTTCTCAAACGTATACATTCCTTTAACCGATATATGGAAGGGACCATCAGGGCACTTGACTGAGGTGAATTGTATGGGGAGAGTCGGGATGCCAACTCCCCGCTGCTAACAGTATGTGAATAAAGAGCGAGCTCTCGCCTTGAAGTATAATCAATTGTTTTTCAGAACATCTTACGCTACATTACGAATATATTCTCAAACGTGTAAATTCCTATAAGCGGTACATGGAAGGGACCATCAGGGCACTCGGCTGAGGTGAATTGTATGGGGAGAGATGCCAACTATCTGCTGCTTACAGTATGTGGATAAAAAGCGAGCTCTTCTCCAAATTCATTGGAACATCCTCTTGTTCAATAACTCGCATTTTCGACCAATTGTTCAATCTTGTATTTTGAAAGAAACTCTGTATAATCCCATTAATCCGTATACGTGATGTTCCCTACCGACCCAAACATCATGTTTTGGCCCATCATACAATGTGATGATGAGGACAAACAACCAGTGGTTATCAAAGCTTGATGAAATCAAACAGAGCGAAGATCCCGTTGCTGTAGAACTTAGTGTCCGTGCTACAATTAGTGGTAGTAAACCATACATCATACATAACGGAATGCAGCACATAATTTATCAAGTACAATCCACAGGTATTGGTAAAGGGCGATACGGTCAAAATTTGGTCAATATCAACTGGACGTATTTCTTTCAATTTTGCATTTAAAAAACCTGAACACCCCTCATTTTGAAGGTGTGTGTGTGTAAAATGTTGCTCCAATTTTGATTTTGGAATTCACTCTTCAGTTGTCAAAATGCCGTCCAAGCAAGAAGAGCAGCGTATCAAAATTTTGCTCGCGCATCGCGAAAATCCGAGCTACTCGCACGCAAAGTTGACAAAATCGCTAAAAGTTGCCAAATCAACCGTTACAAATGTAATTAAAGTGTTTGGGGAACGTTTGTCGACAGCCAGGAAGTCTGGATCGGGGGGAAATCGAAAACCGGAAGCCGCTGAGACGACAAAGAGAGTTGCCGGTAGTTTCAAGCGAAACCCTAACCTATCTCTCCGAGATGCCGCAAATAAGCTGGGTGTATCGTCTACAACCGTGCATCGAGCCAAAAAACGAGCCGGACTATCGACTTACAAGAAGGTAGTGACTCCAAATCGCGATGATAAACAAAATACGACGGCCAAAGCGCGATCCCGGAGGCTGTACACGACGATGCTGACGAAGTTTGACTGCGTGGTAATGGACGACGAAACCTACGTCAAAGCCGACTACAAGCAGCTTCCGGGACAGGAGTTTTATACGGCAAAAGGAAGGGGAGAGGTAGCAGATATTTTCAAGCACACGAAACTGTCAAAGTTCGCAAAGAAATATCTGGTTTGGCAAGCCATCTGTACCTGTGGCTTGAAAAGCAGCATTTTCATAGATTCCGGGACTGTCAACCAAGAAATTTACGTGAAAGAGTGTTTGAATAAACAACTGCTGCCTTTCCTGAAGAAACACGGTTGTTCCGTACTGTTTTGGCCGGATTTGGCATCTTGCCATTACGGTAAAAAGGCCATGGAGTGGTACGCCGCCAACAACGTGCAGGTGGTTCCCAAGGACAAGAACCCTCCCAACACGCCAGAGCTCCGCCCAATTGAGAAATACTGGGCTATTGTCAAGCGGAACCTAAAGAAGACCAAAAAAACTGCTAAGGACGAGCAGCAGTTCAAGGCAAACTGGCTTTCTGCGGCGAAGAAGGTGGACAAGGTGGCTGTACAAAATCTGATGGCAGGGGTCAAGCGTAAGGCCCGGCAATTCGGATTTGGAAAAGCGGAAGCCTAACTGAATATTTTTCCTGAATTTTATACTAATTGAACTTGAAAAAGAAATTTAATTTGATTTTTTAAATAAACGATTTCACCGATTTACACGCGTTTTCCCTTGACCAAATTTTGACCGCATCACCCTTTATCCAAGATACTTCTGTTAGAATTATATCTCATATAGTATGTCAATAAGCAAAACGCATAGATAAGCGTTGATCTGAATGTTATAGCTAGCGCTTCGAAAATTATGTACACCTCATTCTCTGAGCGTTCTTGCAAGAATAAACCCATTTTTAAATATTTTCGTTTGATAGATAGGTATAACCTGACTTGGTTTTTGAAGCTCATATTTCGTCATCAAATTTACAAGATTTATCTGATGATATTTGAAAGGAATGCGAGTAGCTTTATTATCTCTTATTTTTCATATAGAACTGTTAGGCAAGAGATGAACATATGCGTTGGAATTGAAGGATATTACAACGTCTGCGTTGAAATTGATAAAATATCATGCTCGTTAAGGTACTGAACTTAATTGTATCAATGAAAAAGGGCGACTATAATAAGAGCGACAATCTGGATTGCTGCAATTATCGTGCGATCATACCACTGAGCGCTGCCAACAAGTTGCTCTCCCAAATTTTATGCCGCCGCCTGTCACCAATTGCAAAGGAGTTCGAGGGGCAATACCACGCGGGATTCATGGCTGCCGCGCTACTACGGACCAGATTTTCGCAATTCGGCAAGTGCTGCAGAAAAGTCGCGAATACAACGTGCCCACACATCATCTTTTCATCGATTTCAAATCAGCGTATGATACAATCGATCAAGACCAGCTATGGCAGATCATGCACGAATATGGATATCCGGAAAAATTGACGCGGTTGATCAAAGCAACGATGGGTCGAGTGATGTGTGTCGCCCGAGAATCAGGGACACTCTCGAGTTCCTCCGAATCTCGGAGAGGGTTATGGCAAGGTGATGGATTGTCGTGTTTGTTGTTTACCATTGCATTGTAAGGGTGGGATATACCCGAATGGCACGATCTTCAGGAAGGAACTTTGAGACGATGGCGGAAACGTACATCAGACTTAAGGCTGAAGCTAATAGGATTGGGCTTGTGATTAATGCGTTGAAAACAAAATACATGAAAGGAAGAGGCTCACGAGAACACAATGTGAAAGCCTCCTACCACAAATCGAGGTAGTAAACGAATTCATGTATCTGGGCTCATTGATGACCACCAATAAAGACACCAGCAGAGAAATACAAAGACGCATTGGGCTGGGCATGTCCTAAGGATGTCGGACTACAGCCCTGTGAAAATGGTTCTCGAAAACGAACCGATGGGTACAAGAAGTAGAGGCGCGCATCGAGCAAGGTGGATCGATCAAGTAGAAGGCGAACTGCGAACCCTCCGCTGACACCGAGGCTGGCGAGGTACAGCCATGAACCGATAACAATGGAGATAACTTCTGTGTTCACTGTCAATGAAATTAAAACAACCAAAATAAGCGTAGGCAACCCACAGAAAAAAATGTTGGTCAAACGGGCCTTGATCTGATTGGTGATTTAGAAAAAAGTATGGTATGCGATGGATCGCTCCCGTATAAATAGACTTGAAGGACCGAATCCAAAAAAGCTTTAAAACAGTTCTTTTAACTTGTAGAATACGAAATAATGAGGAAGAAAATGGAACAAATGATAATAAATGTTGACTACTTTTCAAAAACAGCGATTTTGTAACACACAGAAAAAAATGTTGGTCTAACAGTGCGCCATCAGACCACAGACCTGGTCACCAACACAAGGGATAACATTTCTCTAACATGATAGTGATGCTACTTTCCGTGAGGGTGCTGAGTGTTTCGAGAAATTTACGTTTGAATCTTACTTCCCCTCTTTGTTTACAAAATCAGATAAGTATGTTTGGAAAAGTAGTCGAGATGGAGGTGGAAAAAATTGCCAGAAGGATATCGTATGGCAGGCAAATTGTTCCTGTAACTTCAAGTCATTGATTTTTTACACTAAAAGTACGATAAATGCTTAAGTTTACCGTACTAAGTGTTGGCCGAAAAAAATACTTCCCTTATGCAAGCAGCACAAGGTCACTCCTTTGTTTTGGCCTGATTTGGCGTCAGCACATCACGCCCAAACCACAGTACAATGTATTCACGAAACTGAAGTAGATTTCGATGAAAAGGACATCAACCCTTCCAATTGTCCACAGCTTCGTCCAGTTGAACGCTATTGAGCTATCTTCAAGCGCCACTTCAAGTAGAGTGGTAAGGAGTGCAAGGCCTTCTTCTTCTTCTTCTTCTTTAGCATTACAAGCTTATTGCCAGAAAAATGCCATTCTTGCCGGAACGGAATCGTAAGAGAAGACCTACTTTCGCTAGTCATTACCTCGAGAATCTCAAACAACATGGAACCGGCTTTTTCAGAAATGTGTTGTGGAGCAACGAAACGAAAGTTTATTCATTCGGAACAAATGGTAGACTCTATGTAAGCCATCCTAGAAATAGCGAGTCCTCTCCACAACACACGAAAAAAACCATCAAGCACGGTGATGGCTGCATTATGATTTGGGGGTATTTTTCGTGCTATGGTTTTGGTCCTCTGTTTTGGATGAAGGCTGCTATGACACAGAAGGAGTACCTGGACATCTTGGATACTGCATACTGCCCAATGCAGAAGAAAACATGCAATTGAAATGGAAGTTTCATCAAGATAACAATCTAAACACACATTGAAAAAGGCAAAGCAGTGGTTTATTGGAAAGAAACCGATGCCTCGGACCGGCCAGTGCAATCTCCTAACATCAGCCAATATAAAACCTTTGGAATGAGGTGAGAAAAATTGCTAATTTTAAACACAAAAACCGTGGTAATTTGTGGAACGCGATCCAAAAAGCTTGGGATGCAATTTCAAAAGCGACATGTCAGAAGCTCTTGGATTCTATGCCAAATGTTGCAAAGCTGTACTGAAAAGAAATAGATTTTCAACTCACTACTAAGAATTCAACTAACACATACTTCTTCTGCTTTCTTGAAACTACTACGTTTACAAAACCATCGTGAGCGAATTTACGAAAAAATATTTTCAGTGTACAATTGGACAACTGGGCCGTGGTAGAAATAAGAGATTTGCATACAATGACGCTACGTTTCTAGAAAGCTTCAGGAGTAGGCTTAAACTAGTTCGGAGACCCTTTTTCTACATCCAGCATCTAGGATCCAAGACGACTGTGAAGAGAGTGGACTGCGAAACGCAGGACCGAGATGGAGAGATTGGGAGCTTCCAAAGTGCTTTCCACGCTGCGTTCCGAGGTTGAAGAGAAACCGGTGGTCCAAGTTTTTACAATTTATGTTTATAATTCAGTGAATCTTTCGAAAAACCTCCAAAAGATTCGAATAATTGATTACATTTTAAGGTCTCAGCCATTAAAACTACACGCTTTCAAAACTGAACAACGTTGAATTGATACTAATCTGTTAGATTAAGAGTCTTATCCCAATAAACGACTGCAGTCCGACTTCTCTAAAGATCAATATTGTCAAACACCATTATTGTAATTGCACAAGACATCGCTGGTCCCATGTTTCAAAATCAGTTGTCTCCTGAACGACACTGCTGTTACAAAATCAAACCTTGATCGAACCAGAACGGAACATGCAACTGGCCAGTCGCCACTATTTTTTTTACATCGTCTTCGTTGCTTGGAGCTCAAATTTGTCATGATGTACACAGCTTCAAGTTGCAATTGTTACATTAACCTTTCTGATCTACCGTCATCGTCGTCCCGACCAGACAAAGTTGAATGCCTTAGCTGCAATGGTTGATCAATCGTAGGTCCAGGTCGATCGATTGAAAACATAGCCTTGAGCTACAATAGAAAAAAAAAACTCGAACTAAATCGAGAAACGGTGTTCAATTGAATGAATAAAATGAAAAAAAAAATGGATGTAATAATTTTCCGACGGAACGATCTGGGCGGGTGACTTATTAGAAAAATGGTACATCAAAACGTTTCAATCCCTTTGTGGTTTTCAGTTCCACCAGATTCCCACAGCGATTCTGCTAGATAAACACCGCCGATGTGGAGAGGTGCAAGATTGAATGGAACGATTAAAATGTTCTTGTTCCGAGCCGCAGGGGCATAAAAAGAGAGTACACGTCATCCCTCGCTGTTTTCCTCAGAATTCTTCACCCGGCAACTCAGGACAGGATGCGAAACAATAGTTGTTCCCTTTTTTTTACCACGGTTCAGCGCGATTTTGTGGCTGCGAAAGATGGTTCGGCTGTTGATTTTTCTGCCTGTCGTTCCCAAGGCGCGTGTGCTTTTCCCTATCTATGAACAACTAGGCATTTACCGCCTAAGAAGCCGCGGCGCGTCTATTTTCACGGTTTAGCGCAAATTAAATTGATGTTGCCAAGCTCTGGAATTAGCGTCACTTTGTGCCCTCAGAGCGATCCATCAGTTGCAGCGATGGATGGGAAGAAGATGGTACTAGGTACTCCTTCACCTGGCACACAGTTGCGAGAAGCGCCGGGAATATAAAGGTTTTTTTTTTAACGCCATGGGAACTGGTACGTACCGAGATCGAGGGTGATAATCAGATGAAAGGTATTTCAACGATTTAAATTGCTCGAATGCAGTCATCAACAACCGGTAGGTGGTGTTCCTTTTGTACGACGCAGGTTGATGACCCGAACGAAGGAGAATGTTACATAAACAGTGGAGTTCGTTGAGTACGGTTCTGAGCTCAATTCAGCATCTGTGTGCTGGTTGTCGCTTCCTTTTAATAAACTGTTGAGTTATGGAACCATGTCCTCAATTTTCGTGAAATGAGGTTGAATTTCTTTAACTGGACCTCTTGATCTACAGTCATAACAACTGCAACTGTTGCAACTCAATCAGTAGGATTAATGCAATTGTGAACATTCCACAGGGCTGATCCGCATCTCCACTCTGCGTACAATTAATTCAGACCCAGAAAAAAAAATATGAGATCATTGCAACATCCATTGGAAGCTCGAAACCGAATCTGAGACAGAAGGCCGTTGATGGTCTTCCTTGTAAACAAACAAAAACAAACCCCACGCAACAATGTTGATGGGTTATAGCTCTGCCAAATTTTTGCCTTCCGCCGTTCGAACAGCGAACACTTATTTTTAAAACCAATTTAAACGCTGACGATCATGGTGATGACGGGCGGAAATTTGGCGTCCCTATCAAAACAAATCAGGCCCGGTGTAGTTTGAAATATCGTTCGAAAGCCTACCTGTATTCTGTTAAATGCTCCTAGGCGTTTGTGAGGATCTGAAATCGAAAGTAAAAAGAGAAATGATTTTAGTATAAATCTCCAAACTTGACTGGACGTGACATGGGCTAGGAATCCCAATGTCACTGTTATAAAACTGTATAATTACTCGATGACCTACGAGTAGCGGACCACCATTCGTCAACAGTAGTCGGCTGACTTTTGTAAACATATTACTCTTTGGGTGGTGCAAGCAACACATATCTCTAGGTCAGAGACGCCATGTGTTTTCAATACGCCGCGTCGTCGTACAGTGCTAGTAGACGCCCCTGTTACTAGAGCAGCTGCGTTAGTGATCATTGCACCTCGCAGCAATCTCTCGTCTGTCACCTAATGGGATCAAGATCAGGTCCTATTTCTGGCGTACCTCAACCATTTCGATTCGTGTATCATTGTATACTGCGTCGGCTTAAAAATATCGCTGCACAGCCGCGAGAAATTATGGCCGTCAAAAATTATATCAATTTGCATTTTCCTCAAAATTAAATACCAAGCGATGGGATGACTAATTTTACCAACCTGAATTCAATTGAACTAATTATTTCCCGCGGAATTTCGAGTAAGACATACGGGAACCAACCTTGATCCGTCGCCGTCCCATCCACTCACTCTCAGTCGTTGTTTGCACTTTTTGCGTTCGAGTGCGTCTTCTATCCGCACGGCGCGAGGGTAAAATTAGCAACCGGTGCGGTTTAATGCGGCTAATTTTGAATTTGAACGTTTTCCTTAAATCTACCCCTCAGAGCCGAAAACGCAATTCGTCACATCAGTACATAGACACTGACTGGTCGATGGTTGCTCGTTCGGATTAAGTTTATTTGCCTAGTGCTGGGGCCACTGAGAACACACTTAGAAGGTATGTGTTTATCAGAATGCAAAAACTGCAACGTACGTTCATAAGATATCTCTCGGTCGCCGATCGTCGAGGAACCAAGTCGAGCTATGGACTTTGGCGGTGTCTGTGCGCAAATAAGACGGATTGCGCTGATCTGTCGGTGAGATTTTCCTGACTCTGAAGCGTTTTTTTTTTTGTGAACTTGTTTCAGGCGGAGATAATTTGTTTAAACTTGAAATTCCTTTCAAATGATTGGGTAACCTGCCAGTATGGGTAGCTGGGCACCGGCAGCAAGTTCGCTTTCCGTATTCGATGGTACGGATGAAAGATTGGTGGCGATGTGAGTCTGGGATCGTTCAGAGAGGTTTTCTGTTGCGCCTGGGGATTCTGAACCGTCATTATGAAACGTATCAGAATGGTTTTGCAATGACGTTGCAGTGCAATTTAACAGCTTATTCAAAATATTTGCTAAAATCTTGAGTTTGAACATTATATATACATAACGTTCAATTCAGATTTATGTTAACCACTCCGCCGGGTTCGCCTCCTAGACGGTAGTTTGATTAACTTACATGTTTAGGTAAATTTTCTTAGGATTGTGTGAGTGTGTGTGTGTGTGTGTGTTTTTTTTTATTTGAAAATGTTCCATTGATCATCTTGTATTAAAATCTGAAATTCTAGACATCAGAAATCTATTGTTTTGAAAACTGTGTCTGAAATTCCCACCTCAATTTTCCCATCCACAAAATTGTAAATCCTATTAACCTCCTTAGTTCATTCAACTTAGTTTTAGATTGTATGTTTAATTTCTTTAATGTATTGAAAATGAAAACTTGGCTCTGTTAAGTTGATTCGATAAGCCTGAATAAATAAATAAACTTGTTGTTAGTAACTTGTGTAGGTTAACATATACAGGGTGGCAAAGGTTGCCTGTCATTTTTTTTGTGCATATCTTGTACAGTTTTGTTCACCGATTTGTGCATATTCTTTATCGTACTTGTATTCAGCTGGCTTTTGAAGGATGTGGTTTGTTAATTTATAGTCAAACAAATTTAGACCATGTGGGATTTTGATATGTTCACATTGATGTGAACGAGGGATTTATTTTCAGCGCCATAAAAAAAATACAAAGAGACGGGTACGCACAGAATCAACATGCCTTTCATAAATCATCATATTTCTTATGACCAAAATCATAGGAAACGCATAACGTAGTGTGATTTTCCGGTAAATCAACACAAGGGTGAGCGATGGCCATATTAAATATGTCACCATATCATCCCAAGGGGGGGGGGGGGGGGTTAATATGACCGCAAAAAAAAAAATAGAAAGAAGGTCGACAGAATGGTTGAACTATGGTTTCCATTTCAAGTGAAACGTGCATTTTTTCGGATTACCAGCTGGCGTCAAAGTTGACGCACCAACGATGAGTATATTTTGTTGCGCAGGCTGCAAAAAGACAGTCGATATTGGCCATGCTGGAATATCGGTGCAAGATGTGAGGGGGGGGGGTTGGGGGTTTCGGGCGGGGCGGGGGAAAACAACACCAGACTGGAAAAGAACCTAGGTGCAAGAATCAATTTTACTACATAATTCTGTAGCATAATACTCTATACGTAATGTTTTCACAGAATCACTCCAGTGTAGTGTACTATATTTATACCCACCCCGGGGAAAACACTAGTTAGGAAAATAAAAAGTGTATAAAAGAGTTCGCGGCGGTTTTTTTTGAGGATAGAGGGGAATGGGGGGAAGAGAAAAGAATGTGGTGGGAAAATGAGAAGGTGGGTAAAAAGAGATAAAAAGTTAAAATTTAACATAATTAAAAAAGTTAAAAAAGATTTGAAATGATAGAAAAAATTTTAAATTGAAAAAAAATATATTTAAAAATTGGAAAAAGGGGTAGATAAAAAATATTTATATTGAAAAAAAAATGGGAGTGAAAAAGAAGAGGTGTGGGGTTGGGGTAGATGAGGGAGAAGAAGAGGGAGAAGTAGAAGGAGGAGATGGGGTAATGTGGGAAGGTGTGGTATATTAAAAGTATGGGAGAAAAATAAAGTTTAATAAGGGTAATAAGGGCACCCCCGGACAACTTACGAAAATATCCAAAACAGGAATTTGAGAGGGGGTGCTGAAGTGACAAGAACGGGGAGAAAACGACCAAAATCGATAGTTTTCGTCAATCGAAAGCAGCACAGGAGAGGTGTTGCCAAAATTTGCATAATTTAATATCATCACAAGAACGACCAGCCTCATCGCCAGATTTCAATCTTTTAGTAGATTTCTTCACATGGGAATGCACCTTAGCAATATTGAAAGAACAAAAGGTCACTCTTTTGAATCTTTCAAGAAACTCTTGATCAAAATTTGGGACAAATTTTTAAAAAGGGCATTGCGAGGTGGTGAAAAAGGTGAGGTTCGTACGTGTTTTTTTTAATAATATTATTTTAATATAGAAAAAAAATGTGTTTGTTTATTTAGTATTTTTTGTGTTGTTTATTTTTTTTTTCTGCCTTTATCATATTAAAATTATATGCAAGTATTTGATGGGTTAATATACAGAACACTGAGGTGTTAAAATCAATTGCTGATAAAATTAAACAATGCAAAATCCGATATTTTCCCTCATATATATATGAAGTAATTTTTGAAGCATCCAGATCCATAACCCCAATCACAATCGCGCTATACCTTTTCTAGGCATTCGTATATTTTTCAATGTTAGTATGCATCAAATAGGGGTGATACGGAAAATATTGTTCCAATTAAGAATTCAATTCAATTGAAATAACTCAATCCTATAAAATTGATAGGGGATATGGATGTAATGTTGGTCTATGGATCCAATCAGTGGGTCAATTAAAAAGATATCTCCTGTCGTTCTGAAATCACAAAATGGTATATGATACATTGAATTGCATATGTCAAGCCTTCAATGAAATTTTTTTCAAAATTTGCTCGAAAATTATTATCAAAAGCTTATAGGCAGACATTTGACTATATGTTGAGTCTTTGTTTAAAATTCGAGCGTTTTTTTTTGTCGGTAGTTTATCTAAATCCAAAAAAATTCCAGATAAACTGATGTGATTGGTAAAAGCAACGATGGACCATATGATGGGCGTCGTTCGAGTTCCTGCGACAGTCTAAAGCTCATTCGAATCTCATAAAGAATTTCGACAAAGTGATTCGATATAGACATAATGGATATAATTCTACCCTTCCATCCTGAGTTAATATCGACGGTCATGAAATCGAGATGATTAATGAGTTTGTTTATCTAGGCTCATTGATGTCCACCGATTATTAAACCATCTGAGAGATACAAAGACGCTGGTATCGTATCTACTCCATACGATGCTTCAAACAGAATATTCCACACAACAAAGTTGACCGTTTATAAAACATTGATTCGGTCTTCAATGGCAACAATATATGAACTATGCTTGCAGAGAACTAATGCACTGACATCAATTTGAACGGAATGTGCAGATGAAAGGCGGATCGTGGCGAATAAACCATGAATTCGACAAAGAAAAGCCATTGTTTACGTTTGTCAGTTAGGCCCTAATGAAAAATCTTTGTCGAATGATATGATTTGCTGGGGGACCCTCGCATAGTTAAAACTGAAAAAAAAATCGGTCGACTAAGATGGGCAGGCCCCGTCGTTAGGATGTAGGACGACAGGCCAGTGAAAATGGTCCACAAGAACAAACTACGAGGAGAAGAGACATGTGACGGGCAACGTTGATCTATCAAGTAGAAAGTTACCAACGGACCCTTCGCAGACTGCGAGGTTGGCAAAGTGCAACCATGGATCGTGTGAACAGTCCTTGGCATGATTGTTCAGTGCTGAGCTCCACCCTTGTAGCACACATGTTGCAAACCAGTTAGAAAACCTTCAATGTCACTCAATTGAATCACAATCAAGTTGCTGCAACCAATTATTACAGATATGCGTTGCTTGGGCATCATTGAACTAACAGCATTTAAATTGACAAAAGAGATATTTGCAATTATCAATCAAAGCAACAGAATACTTTCATTCTTTCTCTCTCTCTCTCTCTCTCATATTTGAGTAAAAGTGACTGTGTGATAGCAAAATTTCTTTGGGGCGGGGGGTTTGGGACGGGTTTTGTTTTTTGAATTGGTATATAGGGTATGCGTCCCTTATCTCAGCATAATATGCAATGATCGATTACATTTTTTAACGTAACGCATGAAGTATGGTAGCTGTGAGTGATATTGAACTTAATTTACACTGGATGGGGTACAACTGATACAACTCAGTGTGTAATGTGTGAGACATTTTGAGGGAATGGGGCTGCAATGGCCTCCAAAGGCGCCCAATTGGGGCCTGTCACTGCGTCCAATTCGGGCCATTTCGAGATATATGCTGTCATGGGCTGGCCGTGCGCGGGTTTTTTGGGGAAGGGCTTGGCAAGCGCGTTCCCCCTCCCGAAAACATAATTTCACAAACAAACTAAACTAAAATTACTCTAAAAATTCTTGGGAGATTCTCACATATTTTCCCGTGGGCTTTAGAGGGCGACCACTATATACTACACCCCAGGCTGCCCTTCCCCGGGTGGAGGCGTTGGGTGAAACAAATACAAAAACGCAAACGCGTACACTCGAACTGTAAACGTGACAATGTTACCACGGGACCAGGCCAGGGGGGCATACACGGATACGCATATAACACTAAGTCCGAGGCTGTGGGGCTAAGGTTATGTTATTATATTGTTGTTAATGGATAGTTGTTAACGGGTGACTATTACTGGGTTGCGTCTGGTCGGAGCCCTAGGCGCGGGGCTCGGGTTAGCGGTACCCAGATGCCGAGGATGCGTGGATCAAGCACCTACTAGACTAGCCGCGCCGCGGCACCTGACAAGGTATGGAAAGTGAAGAGTGCAGGAAATCGCACAGTACACGGATACGAAAAATTGAATAGTGATAACTAATGGGTCAGGGGATTGCGAATTAATCGGGATTGCCTATAGCAGCATTAGTATGTGACTGAGTACATAATTTATATGATATGTGGGAGCGAACCGGAGGGGCGAGGCCAGGAGTACATTACATTCCATTAGCCGAGATGTTAAGAGAGGAGCCCAGGAGAATATTAGTAACGGGGACAGAACACGTCGTTCCGTACAACTTTACGTCGTTAGGTGGACGCTAAGAAGCATGATGTAGTGGTGAGGACGGCCAATAAGACCATGCGGAGACAGTATAGGAGGGAGCCGGAATAACTGCTGCGCGGGAGCGCAAAAATTGGGGGGAGGAGCGGGCGCGCGGGGGAATGGGCGCACACAGGGGCCGGGCGATCCCCCGCCGGATGGTGGATCACCCCTGGGCGGCGGCCAGTGGGACGGGCGCAGGTTCCGGGTCCATGTAGCGACCGGGGCCGGTACTGGACAGGCCAGCGCCGGCACCCGGGACGGATAGCGCGGACTGGACGGTCTCGGGCATCATTGGTCGATGACCGATGGATTTTTGGTGACTGAGCCGCGCATGACGCAGGATTGAGGCGAGGCGCTGGAGCTTGACATAGACCGGAGTGAGGTGCAAGGACAGGAAGACACCACGCAACCGGTGTTGGCAAGACTTGTAGCAGCTGATTCGGCGGTGGAACAGACCAGCTTAAAAGCCGCGCTTGTTGGGGACTCGGTATAGTTTGAGACGGCTATGGGTAGGCACGCATGGGGGGGCATATGACACGTCGACATACCTAAGACACGATAAATTGATCGAGTAGATCAGTCAATACTCAAATAGAGGGACAGGGGGGGAGAAAAGCCCAAAGGTGAAGGAGGATAAAAGGGGAAGAAAGATGTATATTACGATTTTAATATCTTGACAGAGAAAACGGTGGGAGGATTTTCTGAAAATTGTACTACTCGTAACTATCTCCGATCCTTGATGTTAAATAGCAACTAGGAAAGCTCATCAATGAAAAGGCTTGCCGTAACCCTCTGAGAGATTTTAAATGACTCAAGAGTCACCCAGAAACATGAACGACGCCCATCAAATATTCCGTTAGTTTGGTTGACGCCAGACGGAATTTTATAGAGTCGCTTGTGGGAGGAGCTCTGTAGTGTAATTTAGCGATAGCTGATGCAATCCAGCATGTCAACCCTTTTTTGAATGGGACACTCAATACTTTCCATTCATTTCTGCGGTAACCATTCTTCCTTTCAAAGCTAGATAATTACACAGTGTATTAGACAGTGGCTTACTGTCGTATTTGGGTAGCTTACAAGAAAGTTGATCGACTCGATTAGCTTTGTTGTTTTTCAACCAACCGATTTCCCTGTCAATTTAGCCGAGAATAGGGGATGTAAAATTTCCATCCACTGTGCCCATTCCTCGATCTATTATCGTACCATCTGTCTGTAACGTTTCACATTCACTCTTGTGCTGCAACATTTTTTCGTGATCTTGTTGCATTCTTCATCCTCAACTAACTACTTTCATTTATTTTCAAATTACTCAACTTTTACGGTTTGGAGCAACAAATATTAGGCCACTAGGCGATTGCTACATTTGGTGGTCAGAGTATATTTCCAAGCTGCGCCAAATTACTCTTCCGGGGAATCCTGATGCCTTGTTCAGACTTCGGAGCTTAATCATGATATGAGGGTGTTCATCGGGAAATTATCGTTAAAAACAATTGATCAAGATAAACTTGACACACTAGGTGTGGTGAGATAATCGTAACACCACCAGAGCCGTCAAAATTTAGCTAAAGGAACTTGTGTAGTCTCACGTCTGAGAATAGAACTACCAAGAATATTTGCATTTCCAGAAAAAAATCTGACAGACATAGCCAAAAACAAGTTGGCCTAAACAAAGCGACAAGTTGGAGTGTGAGAACTTCCAAGCGATCAACATTCTGAATGCCGCCTATAACATGATATCCTAGATCATCTTCCGTCGCCTATCGCCTATAACGAATCAGTTCGTGGGAAATTATCAAGCCACATCTTTACCGTACGCAAATCCTTCGGAAATGCCGTGAATTCCAGTATCGACCGAATAAAGCTAAGGAAAATCAGATGGGCAGACAAAGTACTCAACGATCTGGCGAGCATCGGGTGCATCCGAGGATGGAGAGATGGAGCCGCACATCGAGTGTTGAGACCTGAAGTGGTTGATTCGGTGTTAACTGTATTTTTTTTATTTTCCGTCGGCCTATTTCCTCACATGGTGACAATCACCGACGCCAGGAAGACGACTCCACCACCTGGACCTTACCCATCGACTCATGAATATGAGCCGGGACCAACGGCTTTATTTCCCTTTCGAAGGAAGACGTGACCAGATTTTTCCCCTCAGAAAAACCACCGACGTCGACTGGGATTGAACCCAGACCCACTGGGGTGCCAAGTAGCAGTCACGCTTACTACTACACCACCGACGCCGGCGTTAACCACATAAATAAATAATAGCCAAACATAGGTACGACCATCTTCGATTAAATAAAACACATTTTTTTCGGTACAGGAAAAGATGTATTTTTCACTAATCTCGAGATTTATTTTTCACCTTTTGCCACACTTTCATTTGAAAAGAACATATGTGTGTTCAGACATTTTTTTTTCGATTATCACAACTCAATAATCGCCGGTTGTATTGAAAAATGGGCAAAAAATATTCACCGATCGAGTAATGTTATTGAAAGATCTCCCACCGAATGGGGTTTAAGCATTGTGTTAAAAATTGTCTCAGCTTGTTTGAGAGATACCTTTCACTTTATGCTGCAACGAATTTTTGAAAATAGATGTTCGATTCTTCCAAACAAATTAAAAATATTGAAATGCAAGTAAACGATACATCAACGATTGAACACAATTTTCGAACACAATATTATGAAAAAAAAAACGTTTCTTGGGAGCATCGGTCATTTTAAGGCTTTGCACACCACCTGTGATTCAAAGAAACATATTTAGTTGAAATTTTTTTTTATTCCAAATAAAAAGAATTCGCCAAAACAACCTACCAACCACCGAAAATTTAATCAACCAAACTCGAAATATTTTTACTACAATTAAAATGTTCTTCTTATTTAGGTGAATACTTTTAAAAAACACATCCTCAATTTGAACCAATAGCGGCATTTATGAAATCACCAACACCTCCCATCACTTTCCCTCTCAGGTGCTTCCTGAGCTAATGTTTTTCTACGATTGCGACAACAGATCACAACGTAGCATTAACCTTAACCTAATTCATGTCAAAATTGTGTAACTCTCAGCAGACACACAAACACGCGGGAATATGAAGGTGAACCTTATTTATAATTCTTATTCTAAATATCTCATCCTCCAACCGAAACTCGACGAAATGGATTCGAGCTCTGTGGGTTTTACGTTTGTTTTTCTGCGCCAATTTTCGAGGTGGAGGTGTGGGAACATTTCGCATGTACGTGTAGGTATGTACGCAAACGCCATCACTTTTGTGATAAAAATACACGCACGCCCACAACATCCCTCTGAGAAACGTGCACCGTGCACAACTTTGTGGTACTTTGATCACTTGTTTACAGGGGTCACCCCGTACTCTGAGTCCGCCAATCCTATATTGAAGTGCTATGGACGAACGAATTCGTCGGCGGAGAAACGTCGATCGACATTCGGGCGCGCTCTTGACAGGTGGCGTGTTGACTTCCACCCATTAGTTTCGATTCACTTTCCAAGTCACCGTCTGATTTTCTTTCCTTGCAACACAGTGTTAGTGAACTTGTCGAATTTTTCAGCACATGAATCGTTCTTCTTTCCTCGCTCGGTGGTAGTACTAGTGGCGATGGGATAATCCGTGATGTACGGTCGTAAAGGAGGTATTTTTAGCAACCATCCGACAGCCACCGAGCATGAACTCGTTTTTCACCGCGAACGGATTTTCTTATTTTTCTCGACAAGAAGGACGGTGGCTGTGACGGAGGTCTGTCTTTTATTTTTCGAGTACAAAATCGTCGAATAAATTCTCGCGCACACGGTACCACTGATGTAAGGGGTGTATGATTTCACAAACGGTCCTTCGACGGTCGTTAAATGATATGAAGTAATGTGCGGCTTTAGGTAAGGACAGTAGAGTTTGCTCCACTTCAAAAGATAATGGTTTTTATATCGTTGTAAAAATTTCACCAAACAAACAAACTAAGTCTATATAGGAGTGCTTTCTTATCAGTAGTTACCGTTATCGCACACCTTAACCTAGGCAGAAATAAGATACAAACTCTATCCATATCCACATGTTCACTGTTTACCGAATCATTAGCGTCTACCGTAAATTTCCAGACAAAAAAACATCCATTCATTGTCAGACGAGGAGAGAATGAGAACGATCGTAGTATCCGGAATGGCAAGCATCTTCATTCTTTCGATCCAGTCAGAGTCAATACATTTTCGAAATGAGATCATCGCCATAAAACCGGCGACGCGGTAGGAAGGAATACACATTCTCAATCCATGTAAATGCAGACATTTGTGTCAATTTTCAGTTCATTTGTTCTGTTAATCGACGAGGGGTGGGGTAAGAGGGAGCATTTTGAGCGAATGCCTCACTTGTTGATGGCAGAATAATCGAATTAACACATGGAAACTTTCACCGCCAGCCGTTCAGCTAACGAAAAAACGCAAATAAAGTTGATATCAGTTTTGGTTTTGTGAGTTCACTCTTTGATTGATACAAGGCTGAATACTTCTAGGAATAACGTTTGTGTGAATCATGAAAAAATATCGATTTTGTGGCAATGTTAGTAATCGATAATGATATATTCACGCTTTTGTGGGTTTTGGAAGATAAGAAAATTAAACAAAGTAATTATCTCATGGCAGAAACAAATTGTTTTTTGATAGAGATATAGAGGCTTGTTTGTTGGGATTCGTGCTAATTTTGAGTGCTAGCTTGTTATTCAAAGATGATGAATGAACGAGTGAATAATAATTTAATTATTTTCTCCTTGTTTTTATGACTCGCACTCTCATGATATTTCAAAGAAAAATAACATATAAGCAGATTGAGAGTTTTGAGAATAGTAAGCACTGGTCATGATTAAAAGAACGGAAAATCTTTTATGAATGTTCGTTGGTTTCATGTGCTTAAGATTTCATAGAATAAGTTCAATCTTCTACTTTTTAAATTTCAGCCTAACGAATCGTTCGACCAAATGACTGTTGGCCACATGACTTTTGGCTTAATGAATTTCAGCCTAATGGTCCATCAGTAATCCAAATATAATGAATGAATGCTATTATAAATGCAACCAACTATAAAATGCTATTCAGTACACTAAATAGTTACCCAAATGCCGTATTGGTGAAAGTATAACAGCCACAAACCATTGCAGAGATCGTTCATGTTTTCTTTTTGCAATCATGCACTTCAAACGATTTTAGATTCAATTTAGTCAACTACAGTTCGATAAAAGGGTGGGTGAAATTTACCTCAAACATTCTGTTGATAAAACTAAATTCATTACAGACATATCAACGAATGACATTGGTCAAATGACATTTGTTCAAATGACATTTGTTCAAATGACAGATTATTGAGTGGAAGATTTGATCAAATTCACATTTGGTCGAGTGGGCATTGAGTAGAATGGCATTTGGTCGATAATAGAACAACATTTTGGTTTTTGTTGTTCTTGTCTCGTATTCAGTCCTTAAGTCCTTATTCTTAAAAGTGAAGTCCCTCATAAATTTTAATTTTAATTTTGCACCGTTTCGTGGGGCAATAAGAACGCAGCCCAAATCCGATGAAGAAAGAAGGGTAACGGCAAACTAGTCTTTTCAGACCACATGAACATGAAGGAAAAATGGTGGGTGGTTTTGGACCGGTAAAAAATATACTGCAAAAAAAAGACCCTAAAATCGGTTAATCACAATTCCGCACTACAATGAAATTTGTCATATCCCGAAAAAAGAGAGTAAGATCGTAAATTTTCAAATCACACTGTGTATAAAGTCATTATTTTGATCTTTCTGCAACAAAACAAGAAACTACTAGAACAGAAATGGTTCAAAAGTAATGTTTGTTGTCTTAGTTGTGAGTCTGATTTATTATTTTCATGACTGTAATTCAAGAGACTATTAAAACTAAACAAACCGTTTTAGAGAAGAATTATTCTATGGCCTACTAAGACTACTCACCTCCCTAAGCGGGCCCTTCGCGGCCTACTCTTTTCATAAAACCTTAACCTTTTATTCTTTGTCAGCGTCTGTCTTAAGTAACAATGTTCGATGTTTCTTCAATTTTAAAGGTCTGATCCCTAGCTAAATAATATGTTGTTCGAGTAAGTGTTTTGATCACGTATTGAACGCACATCTACACAGCAAATAAAGTTGTTGAATATTACATAGAATCAGATGCACATACGTCGTTCCATCGGTTGTGTAATGTTAGGTTGTCTCGATGTACACAACAAAATGACTTTGTTGACTTTGTTTTGACAAGAAATTGGTGTTGCCGGAGATGAAAAAAAAGAACACATCTGGCAGTGTTGCGAAATTTAATTTTACATAACAACTAAATGCGATAAAGCATCAAAATCGTGTAATATTTAACATTTTTTGCGGAGTCCTTTATGTGCATTGGTTTTTGTGTAATATTTATGTTTTTGATGTGTGATTATTACATTCATGCAACTAATAATTTTGTTCGGTTGTAATTTGAAGACCGATGTAATATCACATCAAGTAGATGTTATTCTGCATCGTATTTCCTTGATAACATCAGTTTTTAATACGTAAGCATCAATTACGTTGACGTGTATTACAATTTTTTTTGCTGTGTATATTATAATTTATATTTGAATGTAGCAATTTCTGCGCCTGAAACATCAGGACATATTATTAGTTGCTCACAATTATGATCAAAAAACTCACCCCACTCACCATTGAAAAAATTATAAAGCGAACAATAGGATTAATTAATGATACTAACTGTATGGGTATATTTGATGTTAAATCAATGACAATAAGAGAATAAACAGTATTGATAAACTGTCAAGCAAATGAAGATTGCACTTTTTGTCCTTTCCCTAAATGATTTTAAATCAGGTATTTGTATACCTAGCTGTATTTGTTTTCCTAGCTTCGTCTAAGAGTGAATTGTGGCAAAACCCGCCAGCATCACACTTCTTTCAGTGCCTTTAAATAAACGTTCTACGACGTGGCAATTTAAAAAAAAAAGCAGCTGATCATGTTCTTGGTCTCCCATGACGGCCTTTTGCATGAGATAAGCTCTCACGCCTACGACAAGGTGCCAACCATTATCTTCAAGAATTTTTTTATAAATGGCAAATGAAATATGACGAATTGATTGAATCAAAAATGTAGCATTTTATATGAATTATTTATTCTTTATTTTTTAATCAAAATCTTCATTCTTTATGGTTGAGTTTGTAGTTAAAATCAAGTCCCCCAATGACTGTAGCATTAACGATTGACTTCTTGCTTATTTAACCACACTCATGTGCATACAAAACAAACCAAATCTCATGCATGAGATTCTCATGTAGCCACTCAATGAAATCGAATCACTTCGAAAAGTATTGCAACACACACTTGAATATTGCATCACCCTGAACAGTATCGACTCGCCTAGAACAGTAGAATTTAGTACCGTAGACGCAACTTCAGCAAAGTTTTTCAGAAGATAAAGGGCTTTTGGAAGGTAATATGGTTCGGAATTCAGTCACTACATGCCGCTAGTGGGTTAGAAATAGAGAACTCTTTTTAACGAGTTTATATTGTAATCCCGACCAACTAGAAACATCAAACCTTGAGCAAAGTTACCAAAGGTTAAGAGCCTCCCGTAAGGTGGAGAGTGTGGTTCGGAATGAAGATACTACGTGGCGCTAGCGGGCATTTTTAACGAGTTTATAGCGTGATCCCGACCACCTTGAAAGTTCAAACCTTTAGCAAAGTTGTTCTGAGAATAAAAGGCTCCTGAAATGTAGAGAAGATGGCTCGGAATACAGTCATTATGTGGCGCTAGTAGCCAGGTACAAGGGAGCATTTTTTGACGAATTTCTATCGTGATCCCAACCTCCGAGAAAGGTCGAATCTACAGTAAAGTTGTTCAGAAGGTTGAGGGCTTCCAGAAGGGGTAGAGTGTTATTCAGAATTTGTTCTCTGCATGGCGCAACCCAGGTAACATTGCCAAAACCATGCTACTTTATTATGTTTTATTAAGGTTTTATTAAAGCCACTAATAATCAATTTGGTTTTATTAGGGCTCCAAGAGGTGCCAACAGGTTTCATATTTGAGTCAGGTTTATGAGAACCTACAAAGCTTATTTACAACGATCTTTAAACTTTTTTTTTATCAAATTCTTTTTACTCATATCAAAGGTTTTATTTCGACTTTATGAACTCGTAAAATGCTGCTTTGAAATACCGTTTGAGGACTGATTTCATGTTATCTTATTATGGTCAGTTCAAAATGCATTTTAAAACCATTTCACCATTTCATTAATTAACGCATCAAGGCCGGTTTAAATTAATTCATCTGCTCTCAAATAAGCTGAAAATGAAGAAAACCTTAATGGAAAGACCAATTATCTTCGTGAATTTGAATTTTGAAGCAACCACTGAGTTTCGAAGTCATAATTTGGTTTTGTTCATTCGTCGATCGATGTTCATTATTGCCTTTGCTCTTGTCAATATCGATCTTCAATTTCATCTAGGTAGGAATGATTTTGAGATTCAAATGAAGAAACAATATATGTGGCTTTTGATGTAGAACATGATGTGTATTTTTTTAGGCTCAGAACGATAGGATACAATTACTGCAAGTTGTGTTTGTGAGAGACTCTGTGATGGACAATATTCAAAATCATCATTTTGGTTGAATTGAAAATGACTTTTCGATGTTTGATGATCACTTGCAATTTTAACGAAGCTGCCCGGAAAACTCAAACACTAATGAGTATCAGGAAACGAGTAGTCATTGAAGCATAATGAGTTGATTTGTTCATCGTCCTTCGATTTTGACATATGAAATTTTCAAAACAACTTAACAAATAGGCTCAGTGCAATAACTAAGATTCATTTTAATTTCTTCAAAATAGAAAAATCTTAAACCAAACAGTGATAAAATTTTCTTGGCTATCACAATTTAGAGATATAATATTATGAATGTACCTTGTTTTAGGTGAGTCGATACTTTTTGGAGGTGATGCAATATTAAAGTTTGTGCCGCAATACTTTTCGAAGTGAGTCGATCCTATTGACTGGTAGTGTATATCCACGCATTCATCCACGCAGCACGCATTCTTTTGTCTTAAAACTGGTAACAACTACTCAAACGAGAATTTATTGTATGTATATGCATACCGAGTTAGTTCTATTATATTTACTGTAAAAACAACTACAATCAAAATGATCCACGCGCAAAGACGAAACAATGATTTTTTGAACAAAAATATTCATTGGCTGTTATAACGTCAATAAACTCAAGAAAACACTCCTGGACCCATAGAATCATGCATAAGTTTTGAGAATTTGAGTTTTATCGAGCAATAATTTTTTTAAGATTGAATGTAAAGTAGAAGAACTAATGAAATTAAAAATTTTAATGTTTTATTTCTATATCCCTCCCAAGCAACACAGCTTGTATTAAGCATGTTGGAAAGTACTGCCAAATGACAAAACAGGTTATTAATATAAGTGTATAATATTTAATTTCATACTTTAATATGACGCAAAAAAAAAAGCGCAGAAAGTGTAAGCGCTTTAGAATTTAAAATGGAAAAAAAATAATCCTCATGCAAAAATATAACATTGCCAAGCGTGGGATTTGAGCACTAGTCCTTGACGTGATAGGTTTGTAGCTTCTTTGCTAAGCCAGCTCCGATTGTTGAAAAGTCAACTCTGAGTATCTATGATTTGCCTCCCGTTGGCAGGGAAACCACAATCCTGTACAACAAATTCATCGTACTAAAAAAAACACGTTTTACAAAACATCGTTGGTGTAATGAAATTTCAACAGTATTTGTATGTATGTATGTATGTGTGTGTATGTGTGTGAGTGAGGGTTGTATGTATGTGGGAGGAATGGGGACATGTTTGCGTAGGTATGTACATTTGTTATAGAGTCAATTTCTGAGTCTAATCCAGTTTTTAGCAAGGTGTTCATTTTGCCCCATAAGGGTGTTCATTTCGCCCCGTACCTCTTCCACCAACCCGGTTTACAAAGAAGTTTTCAAATTGTTTTTACAGACTTAAACTCACTTTTTTATTGCTGAAAACGATTGGAGTGTATAGTATATGGATATTATTTGAGGTTTGACTATTTATCTCCGACAATTACGGGTATTTTACACTCATAAAATGTTTTTTCCCTTAAAGTGTTCATTATGCCCCTAATTCCCCTATTTAGAACTACCCATAAAATCATGACCTGTTAATGTTTAATAAATTTATGGGAACATGTTTGTTAGAACAATAATAAAATAAATATCCGATATACTTCAAAAAAGTTGTTTTTGCGTTTGGTCAAAAAAAAAAGCCAAACCACGATCTGGACCACCGTTGAAGATGCCCTAATAGCCTAAGTTCCGACGGTTCACGCTTCATCCGTTCAAAAACTTTGGAATGCTTCTGCATCCAACTCGATTTGACGTCTTTTCGCTAGAGATCTCGAAGAGATGCTGTCCTTATTGAAAGATTCGGGATAAACTTACACAGGTAGTTAATCAAACCCAGGAAGCTCTGAGCTCCTCCGATGATTCTGGATTCCTGCACCTTCGGATTGCATCTACCTTGTCTTGGTTGGTCAATCGATGTCTCATAAACGTTACATCATCCTTGCGGAACTGGCACTTCGATGCATCGATTGTGATTCTACTATCCTCCAGTCTCTCTAGGACAGGAGCCAGTGCCAAGTCGTGTATTCTTCGTTTGCTCCAAAAATCAGGATATCGTCGATGAACGGCTTCACATCCCACCTAAAACTCTCTCGATGACACTATGGAACCCCTCCGAGGAGCAGTTTATCCCGAACGCGAGGCGTTTGTACTGGTAGTACCCGTCGTGAGCCGCAAAGGTTGTTATTGCTCGAGAATCCTCCGATAATTCGATTTGATAGAACGCCTTTGTTCAGATCAATCGTTGAGAATACCTTGCAGTTGTGCAGACGCTGAATCATATCGTCGATGTTTGACAAATGGTGGTGCTGTGGAACTATCGCTTCATTAGCATCCCGCATATCCACGCACAGCCGGTCCTCGTTTCCAGCCTTCGGTCATACAACCAGTCTGGATATCCAAGGCAAATCGCGGGATGCCCTTTCAATGATGTCTTTCTTCGGTAGCTTCTTCAATTAACTCTCGACCTTTTGTTGTAACGAGATCGGAATTTGGCTTTGTGAATGTTGGACAGGCTTTACTTCTGGGTTACGGTTACAGTTGCAACAGTTACAATACAACGTTACAATAAATATTCAAACATATTTCATCAATTTTTTTCAAGGTCAACAAACATTATAAAATAATATGAAATAATATGATGATGTTCTAGGTCATCCAAACTATCCTTGAGATCAGAACATAAGACCTACAGTTGTAACGAAAGCTTTCTATGCTATTCAAAGCTACGTTGTGCATTGTTACATAGTCATTGAATATTTTGAAAGAATAACAGACATTATGAGATAATTATCGGATTTTCTAGGTTATCCAATCCATCCTGGAGTTCAAAATTTAAAATCTATTGCTGTAACTGTAGCTTTCTGGACTCAACAGAGTAACAATATGTATTCGACCAAACTAAGTAAGTCTTCTGGAAAGTCAACAGGTACAATGAGATATCTTGGTATGTTCAAGGTCACCAAAACTTAAAATGATTATCCAGGACATTCATTGAATATGTTTGACTACATATCGTCATTTTGTGTAGTGGATAAGGCTACTGTAACAAGTTCTTAAGTTCTGAACTCCAGGACAGTTTGGACGACTTAGCACATCTAAAAAAAAAGAAGAAAAAGCTCATTAAAATAGATTGGATGGAAGACCCAGTTCTTGCTTGATCTCTGCCGCAGAAAACTATTTGTACGATACGGTTCCGGTCACGGTAGGTAATCTTCGAATTTCCTTTTGTTTTCTTCATAATGCCAAACTTTTCTCCTTTCTTCAGCATGTTCCTGATCACTTGGTAATATCTGTGAATGCTTAGAGCTATTTCATAGTTACTTTTACCGATTTTCTTGAGTTGACGATTCACTACTGGGTCATACTCACTTAAAGATTTTGCTCTGGCCATTTGCTGAACCAATGCAATATCACGTAATTCCAATTTAAACTCGTATTTAAAAAGAGCTTCCTTTCCCGAAAATGACAGTTCTTCAAGATGAAAACAACATTGGTAGGCTAATTTTGGCTGTATTGTGGTGTGCGTTTGGACAACTTTCCTCTCCTTAACGCAATTATGTACTTTTTTTTATTACTTTGTGTGATGACATCAAATTCAAAGCATCAAAGAAAACGAAACATTTGTTAACACATGATATAATTAAATTGTTTTCGATATACCGATAAATTATTTAATACAAAATTTTGATTCGTTCCCACCCTGTATAAACATGTTTGCAATGTAGTGTTCTTTTTTTTTCAAACGCAACCTCGATCTTTTGCAGTTTTTGTTCAACAAATTGCTCAGTTTCCAATCCTTAACCACGATCTCAATTTGTCACAGCCTGGAATGGTTTTGAATTGGTTTTCATTTCTGTGTGCAAATAAAATCTGGAACGCTAATAGATAACGAATAAAAACAACTACAGTCACCGTGATTATTAATATTATTCTTTTATGTAGATCCTCGACAAATTCCATTCATTCTAGTCCGTAATGATTAGGCATTACAATTTCTCTATACATTATATTGCGGAATTCAGCTGATGGAAAAAGCTATACACGAATGAATGTAAAAATGAATGAACAAAAAAAAACATCCCTGATCACAGCATTTACTTTTCATCGATGATGAATGATCATCACCCTTCGTCACATGACCTTCACATCATATAACTCACTGGCTCATGGTTTCAAATAACGCCTTAACTTAAGCGGTCCAAAATATTTGGAATCCCCCAAATCAAACGTCATCACCCAGCTATCTTCGCACGCATACACTCGCAATCCGCGAACAGCTTCTTCAGAACCCATCCGCCTGCAAACCACGCCGGCTTATCATCCTACCTTTTGTTGTCAAAATCAAATTCCAAGCGCAACACAAAGCACGCTTCTCCTGTTAAAAAAAAAACTGCAAGTCAGCGACGGCGCAAATTCGAACCGAGTAGGCGTTGTTGGTCGCCAGTGTGTTGGTGTGGTCGGTCGATTCTCCCTGGACTTAAAAACTAGAAATTCCTGTCGCACTATGTATTTAACTAGGTAGCTAGCCTGTCGCACCGATGCGAACGTAGAATATTCTCACTTTCATAGAAGTTTCGCTGAGCTCTCGTAGATCAAATTTTCGATTTCAGTAAACCGGTGTAGGGCATCGTCGCGTCGCCGTCATCGTCTCGAACTTCCAGCCAACGAAGATGACCAACCCAACCAACCCAGCCAGCCAGAGCTTCAGCAAATCGTGCCAATGAAGATTGTGTTCGCATCGCCAGGGCTCATATAATGAAAGAACAGCCTTGTTTTTGTTGGTTCAGCTGCCTGGCCAAACTGGTATTAGCGTGTGATATCTCGCTCGCGGGATCGCCGGAGCTGTTTTTGTCTCTTCTTTCGTATTCTGACAATGAAGGGTATTAGAATCAGTATGAAAAACAAAGCTCGGGTATTCTAAGAAGGATCCCGCAAATACGCTAATGCGCAAAAAAAATCGATTCTAAAATAATAGCGATTGCTAAAACTAGGGTTTTCGTCATATTCGTCATTAATGAATGAAAGAGTTTTCAATATTTTGTTGTTTAGTGTTGGATGAAGTTGAATAAATCTAGCTTAGCTTAGTTATGCATCATTTAAATGAGAAATGGCGGCTTAGTATCTTGCCATAGGTATGAAGCAAATCACCGAAATAAAGCAGGTCAGGAAACTTTAGAAGTTACATTCCAGTACTATCAACCGATTATGTATTGTTACGTAAAAGAATAAATAAGTGCATTCATAAGGCCTTCAGATGATTGAGGTGGAGATATTAAGTCTGACTTTGTGTAATTTCGAGAGCACATATATTATCTCCCACATGACATACTTACAGTAATGAAATACTTTCATTTTGTTGTAACATACAAGGAGTAGCAACTTTATTACTATACATTGTGTAGAAGATGACATTAGTGCTCTCAAAGTTTCACAATAAGGCTTATTTATAGCTGAACCTCAATATTGCGTCAATTTTAATTGAAAAAACATGAAAAATTAATTATTACTTTCTTGAAATGACACATTTTAATTTGTTTTTAACTACAATTGATTGAATTCCTTATGTTGTAGTTAAAAATAAATTAAAAAAATAATAACATAGGAATATAAAGCGTTTTGTTGCAATGAAATGGTCAAATATAAAGAAGAGCAATGCAGTAAAAAATCACTAAATTCGCACTGACCGAAATCAATTCGAGAACTTAAAATTGAATTTTGCTTTTCATTGTTGGCTTTTGATGGAAAATAGAACATTAATTCTCAACAGAAGAAAGCTTTCTCTAAAGACTGTATTCGATGAAATTTGGACACACGCAATTGTTCGTAACTTTTTAGCGTGTGGGTAAAAATTATTGAAATTTTAACTGAATGTATTTCATTGTGTTGTGTCAATTGTGTAATGAGTTTCGTGAAAATCGGTCGAGTGATTTCAGTGATGGCTTCGAATGAAGAAATAGTGCGCCAACAAATTTTGGGCACTCACTTCGAAAACCCAAACGCTTCTCATCGATGGATCGGAAAACAGCTCGGAATCGCACATTCAACCGTATCTCATGTAATCAAAACGTTCAAGGACCGTAAGACAACCAAGCGGAAAAATGGTAGTGGCAAAAAACGTGGCACATCAAATCCGGAGAAGGCCAGGATGGTATTGAACCAATTTAAGCGTTATCCCAACATTTCGATCAGGGATGTTGCGAAAAAGGCGAAAGTTTCATTTTGTTTTGTGCAGAAAACAATGAAACGTTCTGGATTACATGTGTACAAGGTCCAGAAGGCACCGAACCGGAGCGATAAACAGAACTCGGTGGCCAAAACTCGTGCAAGGAAAACTGTACAGGGAGTGGCTCACAAAACCGTTCTGCATTGTGATGGACGATGAGACCTACATTAAAGCCGACACCAAACAAATGCCAGGACAGGAACACTACGTCGCCACCTCTAAGTTGGCCGTTCCGGAGAGTGTACGGAAGAAGAAACTGTCGAAATTCGCCAAAAAATTCCTTGTCTGGCAAGCGATCTGCGGATGTGGCAAAATGAGTCAGCCCTTCATCACCTCTGGGACCGTCAACGGACAAATCTACAAGGACGAATGCCTCCAAAAACGACTTCTGCCCTTCTTGAGATCTCACGATGGCCCGACACTGTTTTGGCCGGATTTGGCATCTTGCCACTATGCCCGGCCCGTCTTAGACTGGTACAAAGATAATAATGTAGTTTTTGTACCAAAAGACGTCAACCCTGCAAACACTCCGGAACTTCGCCCAATTGAAAAATGTTGGGCAATCATGAAGGCAAAGCACGTTAAAACTCCAAAACTGATTGAAAATGAACTTGAACCAAAGAAAATGTGGTTAAAAGTAGGTAAGCAAGTCGGTCCTATCATTGTCCAAAATTTGATGAAAGGGGTCAAGGCAAAGGTGCGGGCATTTGGGCTGGGAGAAGAGGTTCAATAAACCAATGATGTCAAAACTTAACCATTTAGTAGTACTTTATTTCCAGAAAGTTTGAAAAGAATCGGGCTCAAGGAAAATGTTTGGTGACCTATTTTGTGTGTCCAAATTTCATCGAATACAGTCCTTAGCAACTTTGATACAGTCCTAACATTGTTAAGGGTGTCCACAATTAAATTGCATCACTTTAAATAAGCTGTAACATTTCGCCCTTTGGGTTGATTTCAACGAAATTCTGTATGAAATGACCTCAGCGTGTATTGTTCACACTGCGTTAGTTTCATTGTGAAATGTGTCATAGTTTCGAAAATGGAGTCGAAGGAACAGCAAGTGCGCGAGAACATTTTGCACACGCACCTCGACAACCCACTTCTTTCGCCAGTCTACAATGTCTTGTGTCATAAAACGTTTCGAGGAACGTTTAACTGTTGATCTGAAGAAGGTGAGTGGTAGGAAAAGTGTTCCGTACTGTGTGAAGGATCACAAGCGAGAGGTTGCTGCCTTTAAACGCAAACCCAACTGTTCCGTTCGGGATGTCGAAAAAGCTGCACTTGACCAAAAGTTTCGTGCAGAAAGCCAAGAAACGAGCCGGGCTCCGTTCATTCAAAGTTAAGAAAGCTCCAAACCGCAATGAAAAACAGAATAGGATAGCTAAAACACGCGTTCGTAAGCTGTACACACAAATGTTGACGAAACTACACAGCTGCATCATGGACGATGAAACCCACGTAAAAGCGGACATTGAGCAAATTCCCGGCAACCAGTATGTGACTGCAAAAGACAAGTTCGATGTTCCAGAGTCTCTCAGGAAACAACAAGTGTCAAAGTTCCCCAAGAAATTCATGGTTTGACTAGGGATTTGATCATGTGGTAAACGGAGCAAGCCATTCGTGACAACTTCAACTGTAAATGGTCAAGTATACATGAATGATTGCCTGAAAAAAAACGACTGCTTCCGTTTCGCAAAACACACATCGTTCCTACAATTTCTTGTCACTACTCCAAGGATGTTCTGGAGTGGTACAAGACGAATACTGTCAATTTCGTGCCGAAGGATCTTAATCCCCCAAACTCTCCAGAGTTGCGGCCAATTGAAAAATATTGGGCTATAATGAAGCACAAACTTTGTAAGCATCCTAAAGTTGTCACTTCAGAACAGGAAATGTTGAAGTCATGGTTGAAAGCGGAAAAAAAAGTCGGTTCAAGCGTTGTACAAAATCTTACACGTGGTATTAAGAAGCAAGTTCAGGCTTTTGAATTTGGTAAAGAAATACAGTGAAATACGGAGTGCTTGCCCAATATAAAACTTATATGTGAGATTTTTCCTTCTTTCAAACATGAGCAGTTCTTTGGAGTTTCACTTATCAAACAAATGCAATTCTCATGATTTCATGCATTTCAATTTGAGAAATTTTGAACCGACTGGTGAATTATGTGAGAAACTAATGATAATTTTAAGCTTTAATAAAATTGCAGTTTTTCTTTTTTACTTTTTGACACGTTGTTTGGAATCAAATGATTAAAAGATATTTGGCTTAATGGCTTCGAACCCTAAAATTACATGGCATAGCATTTCACAGTAGAATCTGATTTTAAATTTCGACTTTTCATAAATTAGTTATTCGTACTTTTGAATAATAGTTACAATAGACAAATGAAACGACTGCTAAATTTTATGAGACACTATAATTGCATTTTTATTATTATACTCTTGAGACGTTTTTTGAAATCAAAAGATTAAAATATGTTTGGCTAAATGGCCTCGAGCCCTTAAATTACTTAACAAAGTAGGAATATAGGTACACCAATGGGCTTGTGACGTTAATATTAGCTGCTTATTCCTAAAGAAATCGAAAAACCGCTAAATTTATCAGAGATAAAATAATATTCGATATTATTATAAATTTTGAGCTTTACAATCTGAACGACTTTGTAATGGCGATTGCTGCTTACTTAAGATCGGATGGAAAATGAAGATATGATTTGAATTTGACTATTTTTTTTTTTGATTTAATTTTCAGGGGGGGAAATAGGTTTAGAGTTATGGCAGGGCTGACAAATGTCATTTTCAATGAAAAATGACCAACGATTTTTACCGAATTACGTCTGAAAATCTCATCGGGCGAGAATACGATGACGAAGATTTTCTTCTAAATCTCATCGATTTTTTCGTCATGAAGGCACGTGATAGTGTTTTGGTCATCGCTATTACCAGCACATTTATTGATATAATTGTAAGTTTCATCACAAAACTTCAAATAAAATTTCCACTATATCGATTACATATTATTACTTGGCTAAATTCAGGTAAGTTAATTAGAAATTTGTGAAACAAAATCGTACGAGAAAAAATCTCATGACTGCTTGATGGTGTGAGATTGACAAGAAAGCTTATGATAGTTCATTTCGTCTCGTGACAGTGAGATGGCCTGTTTTTTCATCGTCACATGATGGTCGTGAGATTTACCAGCTCTGACTATAGTGACTGAAAACGTGTTTAATCCAAATCACTGATTGTATGTAGATGCGTTTTATCTGTGTTCACTTCTAGTGGCAAATTTTTTGCCCAACATTGTAAAAGAAGGGAAATTCGGGATTGTTGTAACTTCTCCCCGGGACAAAAAAACCAAAAAAACAAAAAAAAAAAAAAAAATTAAAAAAAAAGGGGAGAATTTGGGGTAGTGTAAAGGGGGGGGGGAAATTTTTTTGTATAACCTTATGTAAACAGAGAAAAAAAAAACAAAAAGAGTCGGGGGGGGGGGGGGGGGGGGAAAAAAAAGGAATAGAAAAAATAATTTTTTTTATTAACGAGAAACAAAATTTTCAGAAATTTTGGAGGTGGGATAATTTTCTTTTGGGTTTGGAAAAAATTTGGGAAAGGTTTAAAGAAACAAAAAAAAAAAAAATTACCCCAAAAAAATAAATTTTTATGTAGAGAGGGGAAATCTACTTTGGCCCTTAACTTATCAGTGATATCAAAGTTTACAATTCAAATAAATGTATAACACAATGCTTTTGTTCATGATCTACAACATGTTTTCCATGATTTTTTAAAAACGGAAGATGCGCTCCCACCAAATAGCTTTTTTTTTCATTTGTAAAACAAAATCTTTGATCTTTTTAAAATAATATATCTTGTTTAAGAAACTTAAGGGAATATCGAATTAACACAATAAATTTGAATAACTTTTGTGGAAAGACGTTTCAAAATCTTGGTACTTTAGGAATGCCAACAGAAGAAATTTGTTTAACTTCGAAAGACGTTTTTCAATGCTTGAGCGTAAAATTTTAGATTCTGGCCTCTGACGTTTGAAACTCTACTTAAAATACCAGATATGACCATTAAAATAAAAGTAATCAAAGATTACTGCAATTTTGTAGGAGAATGAAAAAACAATCATATAACACAAAAAAAAATTAATGTTTTACTCCACTGTGTTTCATGAATATTGTTCACACTCAAACACTCGACACTGAAGTAGTCTGTTAATCCCAGACGAAATAGAACTATCTATCCAGGGATAAGCTTTTTCTAGTGTAATTTAAAGAAATTTAGCAGGCAAAATATCTCTCGAATAACAAAACTTGTAATTTCGGATATCTGGGAATACTAGAGAAGTATTTTTTTGGTGTTTTCTTTTTTTTATTTGTTTTCGCGTAAAATTGTGGGTTATGGTGTTATCCTTGGGTGTTTTTCCTCTTTTCTTAGCTTTAAAAACCAAGGCAAGTTATCAAGCTTTTCGCGCTTGGGGGGGGGGTGGCAATTTGAAAAACTGTTTCTGTTTTTTTTTTGTGTGTGTGTGTTTTTTTTTTTTTTTTTTTTTTTTTATATTTATTATTTTTAAAATGTTGTGGGGGGGGGTGGGGTGTGGTGGGGGCACTAGAAAATAAGAAGAATGATTAGTAATTTCCATTTAATTCCAACTACCTTTATTGCTTATCTTGACAGATACGCGTATTTCGTCTACAATGTGCAGACTTCTTCAGTGTCGTGTACTAATACTCGACTGAAAGAAAACCTTCGCCACCTGCCGTATTTATCCTATTTTCTAAATACAAACACTTGTACCTACAGCTAACATTTCTTGTACCTAACCTATCCTGAGTCCAAAACAAATATTATGCTTGATATCTACCTCGCCTTTTCTTTATACCCAACCTGATTATACCGTAGCAGCGGGTGTTCCACTGCGTCGGTTTTGATGTCGTTTGGGTATTAAGTTAAAGAGCCATGTGTACCCGTTACCTTGGTCTTTGTTTAGTAGATTTGTGTTTTGTTGTTTGTTAATTTCTAAGCTTTCTGCGACGTCTAATTTCCAGGGTGTAGAGGTAGTCCGTAAGATTGTGATGTCATTCGTCGTTATGTTGTGATTTTCCGTAAAGATGTGTTCTGCAACTGTCGATTTGAAGTTATGTGAAATTCCTTTGTCAGTCTGTTTGACAGCCTTAGTCACCTCCGCTAGATGCTCTTTGAACCTTGTTGCCAAGGTTCTCTTTGTTTGACCTACATACATTTTGCTGCAGTGTTTACACTTAATTTTGTATACCCCTGCTCTGCCTAATACATCTATTGAATCTTTGGTGGAGCCTAACGACGATGCCAATTGGTTGTTCCTGCTAGAGAAAACTAAGTCCAAGCCAAATTCCCTAAGTTGAGTTTTTAGCTTTTGTGTAATATCTTTATCGAAGGGGACAGACACACGTTTCAGGGGTTCAGGTGAATCGGAAAGGGTTGTTTGTGATTTCCTATGAAGAAGTTTTTCCTTTTTTTGGATGATTGCTTGAATTGTCCTCTTTTCGTAACCATTGAGTCTAGCAGTTTCGAAGATATATGCTAATTCTTTGGCTTTTCCGGTTTTATTGAGGGGAAGGGTCAACATTCGGTGGATCATGTGGTGAAAAGTGGCCATTTTATGTTGAAAAGAGTGGTTTGAAGTGTAAGGGATGACTCTTTGGGTGTTTGTGGGTTTTCTGAAAATTTCAAACTCTAAAGACGATGATGACAATGATTCTCTAACTACCAGAAGGTCGAGGAATGCAAGTTTCCCATCCTTTTCTATTTCATAAGTGAACTTGATGTCTTTATGGAGATTGTTGATTGCTTGAAGAATTAAGGGGAGATCATCTTGTTTAACTACGGCAAAGATGTCGTCGACGTATCTCCACCAGCGAGTTGGAAGTAATCCTTCCGTTTTAAGAATGGTTTCTAGATTTGCCATAAACAGTTCACAGAGGAATGGGGATAGAGGGTTTCCCATGGGGGCTCCTTTTAGTTGTTTATAGAAAGAACCTCTGAAAGTGAAGTAGTTCTCTTCCATGCAAAGTCGGGTGAGCTTAAGGTACATTCGCACCTTTTGCTTCCATGCTGTATCATCTCCTTGTTTTAAAAGCCAATCTTCTAGAAGGTTAATCGCGTCCTTGATTGGTACGCTAGGGAAAAGGGCGGTGACGTCGAAAGATACCATTACTTCATTTTCATTTATATGACCTGATGAAAGAAGATGTTGTACGAATTCCTGAGAGTTACGAACTGAGCTTGTTGGGAATTGCTCGGAGATACCTTGAAATTCTTTCACTAGCCATTTTGCTAGCTTATGGGCTGGAGATCCTACAGATGAAACAATCTCCCTCATTTCGTTTCCGGGTTTGTGGACTTTTGGGAGGCCTTTAATTCGGGGAAGGATGGGGTTTGGTTCGCGAAGACGGACTGCTGCATCCCCTAGTACTGCTTTACACTCCTTTAGTGTTTTATCCACGTGTTTCACCATGTTTGGTAGGGGGTCTACTCGAAGCTGCCTGTAAGGTCCATTGTTGATTTTTAAAGCCATCTGCATGTCGTAGTCCTCCTTATCCATGATGACGACTTTGTTGCCTTTGTCTGCTTTTAGGTAAAAAACAGGTTTAGACTTCAGTTCCTTGACGATACGAATTTCCTTTGCGTTGTTGTGTCTTTGTTTTTGTCCGTCCTTAATAATGTTTGAAGTGATAGTCCTAGCTGTGTTTTGTGAAGATGTTGGGAGTGTGTGTGTAATCGCTGTCTCCACGTCGATGATGATCTGCTCCACGTCGGGCTTGGTTGTAACCGCGTATCCTAATCCTTTGTTGAGGAGAGTCAGTTGTTCTTCCGTGAATGCGGTCGTCGATCGGTTGACAACCAGTCCCTTAATGGCGTGGACCATCGGTGTCGTGGTGATGGTGGGTGTAGGTGTGGCTTGTTCCTTGGTGTGATGTGTGGTCCGTGTCTGTTGGGATCCTATTCTTAGCTTGTTGAGTTTCCTATCTAGGACCGTTCGTTTCCTATTCGATTCGCATTCCTCTGCCACCTTGGCTCGGGATAAGAACTCCTGGAATTTTATTGGATACTCCTTGGCTAACTTCAGGTGCAGAGAATAGCACTCCAAAGTCTTACGGTCCAATTTGTTAAATAGTCGTTTGATGCTGTCCTTGATGAATTCTGTTTCCATTTTCTTGACGATGTTGGTAGGGGTAGATGTCCGAATCTTAATCCTATGACTTATTGGTACTACTTTATATTTTAGGCATTTCTTCAGAAATGCTACGTCCTTCCTAAGTGCGGCGATGGTTTTCTTCAATCCGATGAATTTGTTGGGCTCTGACGGCTGGGTTGCCATGATGAATTATGGAGAGTGTGAGCTGTTTAGTGGAATACCTGTAACTAGACTGACAAAGGAATTTCACATAACTTCAAATCGACAGTTGCAGAACACATCTTTACCGGAAAATCACAACATAACGACGAATGACATCACAATCTTACGGACTACCTCTACACCCTGGAAATTAGACGTCGCAGAAAGCTTAGAAATTAACAAACAACAAAACACAAATCTACTAAACAAAGACCAAGGTAACGGGTACACATGGCTCTTTAACTTAATACCCAAACGACATCAAAACCGACGCAGTGGAACACCCGCTGCTACGGTATAATCAGGTTGGGTATAAAGAAAAGGCGAGGTAGATATCAAGCATAATATTTGTTTTGGACTCAGGATAGGTTAGGTACAAGAAATGTTAGCTGTAGGTACAAGTGTTTGTATTTAGAAAATAGGATAAATACGGCAGGTGGCGAAGGTTTTCTTTCAGTCGAGTATTAGTACACGACACTGAAGAAGTCTGCACATTGTAGACGAAATACGCGTATCTGTCAAGATAAGCAATAAAGGTAGTTGGAATTAAATGGAAATTACTAATCATTCTTCTTATTTTCTAATCACAGAATTGTTTTTCCCCTTCGTTCCAAAACAAAACCAAAAAAAACGAAAACAACAAAATTTCGGTATTTTTTAAAAGGGTTTGATTGGGTGATCTGGGCTCGTGGTGTATATATTTTAATTGCAACACCAAATACAATATATTGTATACCACAAAATTTTATTAAAATATGTTTACTTTTTGGTTTTTGTTGGTTGGTGGTTTTTAGGGAATGAAGTATTTTAAGAAGAAGATTGGGGGAGGGGGGTAAGAGAGAAGCGAAAAACAAAAAGCATACTTTGTCTTCGTATATGGGATGGAAGGCACGTTGGGGGGCGGGGGTCGTGGTCTTTTTGCGTTTTGGGGGTCTTGTGTTGGCGCGGGTGTCGTGGGGGAGCGCGCCGCCCCGGGCGGGGCGTGGTGGGGCGCGCAGTGGTGAATATTGGAAGGTGTTGTTGGTGTTTTTTCTGTTTGTTTTTTTTGTTTTTTGTGTTTTGTTTGGTGGGTGGGGGGGGGGGGGGGGGGGGGGGGGGGGTGAAATTACGTCCCTGGAACAAACGGACAAAGAGCAATGCTAATACACTTCACCATCCTACCCTCTTATCGTCTCGGAATCCCGCCCAACCACCGTACGTAGGAAGCAGCCCCGAATTTTGCATACATAACTTTGATTCTCACCTTGAAAACGCGTAGAACTTGGGCTCTTGGTTGACTGCGACTGTGTCGGCTCTCGGCTTCGATGCTAATTTATGCCGTTTGGATTCGTTTCACTCTCCGGATCTTGCCAACGGTCCACAAACACGGAGAACTGGATTTGAACTCTGCGCGCACTGCGTTTTACGAGTCACAAGATCACACTTTAGGAATTTTTATCCCTTTTTCAGGAGCGCACTCACTCGTTCGGTTTCAGATCGACACACACACACACTGACTTTGTCTCACCGATTTCAAAGGCACTGTGGGACTGTGGAACACCCAAAAACGACACTGGAAATGAAAATTTGATGAATGAGAAAATTTGCCACCGATAATCCTTGCTGCGTGAAACGCGGTAACACTAAAAAATCCATGAAAATTGTCAAATTTTCGCGCTTTTTCACACACAAAATCTGCGTTTCTTCGCTTCTCGAATGTTTTCGAATTCCGTGCCGAGAGGGGAAAAAAGTTCGAACATATATTCGCTAATTTTTATTTTTAGCTCTGCGCGGAAAATCACAAAAACTTTTCCTCGCGAACGAAATACGGCGATGTTCTTGTTTCGTTTTCCTCTGATTTTCTAACGGTTTCGCAACGTGACGTAACACCGCTTCTAGCCTTCTATCTTCTTCTTGTTGTTCTGTTTGGCTCACGCACAGTTTCACGGTTCGCTTTTTTCCCTCCCTCACGCACGGTCAAGTGTCACGATTTTCCTTCTTTTTATTTGCTCACAATACGGCAGAATGTCGGATTTTCTCGACCAGCTAGCTAGACTGTCAAACTTCGAATGCCTACTCGGATGCGCGGCGCAACTCGGGCAAGTCTGATCTGTGGTGGACAGCCACTTTCAGCCGAAATTTTCCCGACCGAACTGCACACAATCGAAAGTTTTTCCCCGAATCGACGCGAAAAACCACGATGGCAAGGGTTTTCACCAACACCAGGACGGATTGAGATGGGTTGATGCGGAATTTGTTTTTTTTTCGGGATGCGGTATTACAACTCTTGGACCGATGATACAGATGTAATTTAGAGCGAAGGTTGGCGCGAACATTTCACCACAGGCTTTTGTGGTAGTTGTAGATAACAAACCATTGTAGTTTGGATTAGATCAGCGGCGAGGCAGTGGGCTCAAGCAGTGATGTTGTTTTACTGAGATTTGTATTCAAGATTCAGATAAGAAAATAGTTTTCAATTGGTAGATTTGAAACCCTTGTTCAAATTTATTAATGCAAGAGAACAAATTCAATAGACATAATTTCACGGTAAACAATACATACTCAACATATAATGCGTGATAAGATATTGTTAAGAAGACAGAAAGTAAATCCCTTCATAAAAGTAAAAGGGGTTCATGCCGTTCTATACAACAACGGTTCGAACTGAAGAGTACATCGTTTTATTATCCTGATGAATTAATTAAAGCATAAACACAAATGAGTAGTCATATTCTACAATGATCATTAGGTTAAAAGTCTCTCAATCAGTCTCACAGAAGAATAAATACAAATTCATAGAGTGGAGCACTATTTATTTCGGCAGCGACCCATTTTCTAGCTACCCTGTACGGAAAATCAATTCGTTTGGTTTAAATAAGGATGAGTAATAGCGATCATTAACGGAAATAGTTAGGTCCACTACCGAAGTAGTGCTCCACCCTACTAGCCAGAACTCTAAAAATAAAATAATAATTAATTTTTATCAATAAATTTGGACTCTCTCTAATTCTGATATAGAAGGAGGATTGAACTGTTTTTGTTTTTTGTTTTTGGTAGAATTTCCCAAACTCTTAAATTCAAGTCATTCCATTCCATCATTCCATTTGCAACTAAAAAAATGGTTCGTTTATAACTAGACAATGAAATCAGCGGCATTTTTCAAATAATCAAACTTAATTTGGCTAAATTGCTAAATTATCATATGGAAAAATTTAGGGGAAGGTTTTAAGGGGAAAACCATAGAAAAAGAGGTTTTGAAAACTTTTTTCCCGAAAATATTAAACATCGCCGAAGCAACCATTCCTTCATTTTTTTTTGGGGGGTGGGGGGGTTTTTTTGTTTTTTAGAAAAAAAATATATATTGTTCTCTTCTCTGGGGTGGTTTTGGGGGAAAACAAATATTTAAAAAAAATTTGTTTGTGGATTTTTAAAAATTTTTTTTTTTTTTTTAATTATTTTTTATATATTTTTGCGCGCGGGGAAAAAAAAAATATAATGAGGGTGGAGGTGGGGGAAGATTAAAAATATTGGGAAAAGGGTTTTTGCTATTTAATAAAAAATTTTCTTTTTCCTTGCTAAAGAGTGTATCGAAAATAAGCTATCCACAAACTTTCTTTCAAATTATGTTGAAAACCGATATTTTATTCATGCAAAAAATTGATCCTTTATTGTACGAGGTTAAACTTGAACATAATGAAGACCGGATGAAATTTAAGTTATTCCTTCACGAATTTTCGAACTTTGGATCGAATGCTCTTCATCAAGTTCCGGACAAGTGTTGCATCGCATTTTTTGGACGCTTGAGCCCAATTTTTTTTGAACTCCTGTTCCCAGCTGCCTTACCAGTCTTCTTGAAGACCCTCTTCACGATTTCCCAGTAATGTTCGATGGGTCGAAGCTGAGGCGATTTGGTGGATTGATATTTTTCTTAACGAAATCTATACCCTTTTCCGCAAGCCAATTGAGAGTGGTTTTGGCATAGTGAGCCGACGCTAAATCCGGCCAAAACAGTGTAAGTGTACTATGCTTCTTATATAAAGGCAACAATCTCTTCTGGAGATGCTCAGATCGACAGATTTCCGCATTTATAGTTCCGGTAGTGTAAAAAATGGTTGACTTCAAACCACAGACACATATTGCTTGCCATAGCAGTACTTTTCGACCGAATTTCTCCACTTGAATCGACCTGTCCGCATCACACACATCCTCCCCAACGACGGCAGTAAAGTATTGTGGACCTGGAAGGGTTTTTGAGTCCTCCTTTACATAGGTCTCATCGTCCATCTTGTAGGTCTTCAGGTGGTTTCGCCTCTTGGTACGCTGGATCATTCCGACACTCGTTCCTGCTTTTTTGGCCAAATCACTTATTGACATTGAATTGTTCTTCATGATTAGAGATACCACTTTCTGCTCCAGTTTCGGGTTGGAAGAACCGGGTTTTCTGCCTCTTCCTGGTAGCTCATCCAAAGAATAGTGTTCCCCAAACTTATTAATGATGGTTTTAACACTCGCATGATGAATTCCAAACCGCTTTGCCAATTTTCGCATAGTAATACCCTTCTCACTTAGCCATGTGTCCAGAACCTCGATTTTCACTTCCTTTTCAATACGCGACATTTTGAAAACGCAGAATTTGAACCGCACAAACAAGTAAACAAAAGAAGGCTGACAGTCAAACGCACAGCATGCAGTGTTCAGAGCATAAAAACCATCACAAATACATGCGTACAACGCAAATGTATGTGGATAGCTTATATTCGATACACTCCTTATATGACATCGAATACCTACGGGTTGGGAAGTAGTTACAAGGTATCATGAAAGCTAAAATTGAACATTGGAGTGGTGCGACAACTGGAGTATCATTTTCTCGTTCCATCTGATTCAATTGTGGTGCTGTTTATTCTTCTCCAACAATTTCAAAACGCGCCATTCTTAATAAACCATCTTGTGGAATGCTTAGTCAGTATTGCGAGTTGGGTTATTCGATTTGTTGGATCGTTTCGTTGGAGTGAATCTGCTTACGGCTCCACTCTTTCGTTTTTGGCCCTTCTTTCAGCGTTACTGTGGGGCTGCAAAATGGTGAGTAGACACCTGGGATGGAGCGTGCGTCCACGCAACATAGCTATGGTCCTCAAAAAATCCTACCTCATGCTTCCACGGGTCAAGAGATGACAAAGACCGCCAGCTAAGGGTTGCGTACTTAGCTGGTAGTGCAGCCTGGGCACTGTTGTCCTTCTGACTTCAGCTAGATTGAGGAGGTGCGTGCCGAGCGTCTGTCCACCAAGGAGGTGCAGCTCAAACAGCGTATGTCCAGCGACTGAGAATGAAACGCGGTGTAGGCAGCGTGACCCCGGTAAGGTAGAATGCTGAAATCTTACACTACCACGAAAAATAGAAGTATTCTTTATACGGTATATAATTTCAGATCACCCATGGAATTCCCAAGTGTTATGTAATAATTTTGAATTGTTTTCTTCCCCCGTGGCTATGATAATGCAAGTCCTTCTACAATTGCAGCAGGATCTGTAGACATGCAGACATTACAAATATAATAGTTATTATCATTTTATATTATAACATACCTTCACAATATTATTCAATGCTATTTTCAGCTTCGCATTTGCATCGTTGTAAGTTTTGGCCCATCTAACTCAAGTTGTGTATTTGAAAAGATAGGATGGTTTTTAAATTTTTTTTAGAGAGATATAAAAAGAGATATACGACAAATTCTACAAAAAAAAAAAAAAAAAATATTCGTCGTCCAAATTAGTTAATTCAAAAACTAACATTGTTTATGAGCCTACCTTTTCTATTTTACAGACATAAAGAATCATTTATGGGATCAGTAGAAAAAAAAGAGTTATCGGACAATTTCCTGTCATTCATTTTTAATTTTTTATTTGTTTTGGATTTAATGAGTTTCCGTTTTTGGGCAGTAATCATACTCGTATGAAATTTATTTGCCTAAATTTTCTTTGCTATTTTGCTAGGATGGTGTTCAACTTTATTTCATTATATCACGTTGGAATTTTCGCTACTTTAGAGTTTCAATCATCTTACATCGCAGCGGAAGAGGCAAATAGCGGCATTTAATTATTATATGTACATTATGTAGTATTTCTTTACAACGTCGTATTATTTCCATCATATCATGACCTTCACATTTTCATGCTACAAACCTGATTTAGGCGGTATCTGGATTAAACACGAAACATACATTCATTTTATGACATCTAGCATTCCTTATATGTCCAGTATAAAATGCAGAAAATTACGGCTATGGTAGGCTTTTGAAAATTACGGAATCTGTGGTAGGCTTTTGCACTTATTGCTGAATGTATTTTTCATTTCCGGTTTACAAATGGACTTTTTACCAATTCTGAGCTGATCTGATTCATGTGCCATTTGACTAGTGTTTGATTTTACATTTCAACCTTTGTCATTACTTGATCATAACTCACAATATCATTATATTTGGTAATATTGTTTTATTGATTTTACTTCAAAGATGATTAAAACATTACTTATTGTTTTTTGCCCATTTATCTTTAACTCCCTCCCACTTAAATCTTCCCATTCCTAACTCGGTAGCAATAACTATTAGGTCAGCAAAAATAAAAGCGGATTGCTATTATAAAATCAGCATCAAGTAGCAAATAGTTAATAGTTGGCAACAGTAAACTAAAATGTATAAATGTTAGTTTTGTAAAATTTCAATACATTTAATAAACTTTTTCAGGATACTTCAAATCAAAATTTTGGTGAATGCTGCTATCGCTTAAGCGCGAACCACAGAACTCTACACTTTAACATTTTACAACATTTCTTGCATTTCAGGATCAACCGAATGAAGATCATATATTATAGATACGAATGCTTGTAGTATTTTTCATTCACATAAATATATACACCATTATATAAATATTTCATGGGAATGGGAGGGACCATCAGGGCACCCGATTGAAGCATTCTGGATGGGGAGAGTGGGAATGCCAACTCCCCATTGCTAACAGTTTGTGAATAGAGGGCGGGCTCTTCTCCCCGCCCATTGGGGCATCCTCATGTTAGATAGCTTGCTCTTTTGACCAATTGTTCAATCTTGTTGTTGGAAGGAGATTCTTTATATCCCTGTGGATACGTATAAGTGATGTTGCATATCGATCCACCCAACCCCTTTTTGGCCCTTCATACAACGGCATGATTAGGATAATCAGTGGTTATTAAAGCTTGATCAAGTCTAACAGAGAGGAGAGCCCATTGCTGTCGGACTTAGTTTCCGTGCTACAATGGGTGGTAGTACATATCATACATATCATGATATTTTAGGACTGTGAACTAGACCGAAAATTCAGATTGATCTTGAATTAAGGTTGGAAAAAATGGGATATGTAAAAAGGAATGTGTTATTATTTGAAAGGGTTGGAAAAAAAATTTGGATAAAATTAAAAAGGCGAAAGGTAGTCAACCTCATCCTTCGGAACATATCAATGTCGATTCGTGATTTGGCTAAAAAAGCTGGTACCTGCGTCGGAATGGTGAAAAAAGTCATCAAACGCAACAATTTGAAGACTCGAAAGAAACAGAAAATAGCAACATAAAGCGTTGAGCAAAAATCCAGGGCAAAAACCAAAGCCAGAAAGTTAAACAGCCGACTTTTGCATCGACCGTCTGCCCGCGATTTGATCGACGTCGAAACATATGTGACAGAGGACTCAGAACCGCGTCATCGGCGAAGATGTGAACTTCTCCGAAAAGTCGTTCTAGGTGGGAAAATTTAGTCAGAAGGTTATCGTATGACAGGAAATTTGCTCCTGCGGCTACAAGTCATCGATTTTCTATTCTAAAGGTACAATCAATGCCTAAGTTTACCGTACTGACTGCTTGCAGAAAAGAATGCTTTCGTTATACAAGCACTTTGTTTTCGCCGCCCATAACGTCAAAATTGAGTAGATTTCGTCCTCCCAATTGTCCACAGTTTTGTCCAATTAAACGCTACTGGGCTATCGTCAAGCGCAACTTCAAGTAGAGTGGTAAGGAATGCATGACCAGGGAAGAGTTCAAAAATAATTAGTCTGCGGCTTCCAGAAAACGAGACAAAACTACTGTCTAAAACCTCATGAGTGGAGTAAAATCCAAAATCAAAAAATTACGGAAACAAAGTTGGTTTCATTCATTTTTTTTTTTTGCTCAAACTAATAGAGGAAGAGTTGAGGTTGTTTTTAATTTCGTGTTCATGTTTCATTTAGGTTGTTTTTAATTTCATGTTTTTTTTGCATGCTGTGAGAAAAATTGTGTTGCCAGTTTGTTTTCGATACAGTCATTAGTTCCGTTCATGCTAACGTGACGCTAAGCATGTCGGCTAATGCATCATCTGCAAATATTAACGATATTGTGAACCTGGCATTGGCTTACACCGTTCAGCAGTTTATTTGACTCGTAGTTGTGCCTTACCGGATGATGGTCGTTACCTGTTTAATACCGGACAGTCGTTTATATCGCTTTTTTTGCGTTGATCTAACTGGCTGGCTACAGATCCACCACTGGCACCAAAATAATGCGCACTTAGTGAATTTAGTATCGAAAATGACGGCGCCGGTGATGTAGTGGTAAGCGTAGTTGCCTCTTATCCCAATCTGTCTGATATCAATTCCAGTCAGCTCAATTGGGATTTTCTGAAAAATCTCTGATTCCTTCGGGAGGGAAACAAATCCGTTGGTACCGGCCAGAACCAAATGCCATTTTCAATTAAACATTTCATACAATGTCTACCGGAAAAAGGCCTGATAATCTCAAGGGGTGAGCAAACAATGATCTATAATTCTTCGTAAAAAAAACTTGTAAATAAGAGAGATACGAGCCACAATTATTTCAGTGGTACACACATGTAAGCTCTCAACTGATGATTGTACATTATAATTTGGTCCACCATGCCACAATCAAGCTAGCCGTTCGCAATCAGGTAAGGCGAATATCATTGCAGCTTCCCCTCGGTCACAATCACCAGGCTTCTCAGCCCTCTATTGCCGATTCCCTTGTCTAACTGGCTGCAGTAATGGCATTTCTGGTTACTGAAATTCTTGAGGATTGGAAACCGTGACAACTAGAAGATCAGAAGATCAGGTTAAGGTTATGTGGACCATGCGCTTCATCCATTTAAGAATAACCAAAAAAAAGTCCAACTAAAGAATTGATTTAACCGATATTTTCATGATCGACTCATTGTCCATTCTAGATAGTCTGAGGCATTAGTCAAGAGTGAAAAATAGCTTGTGTGCCAAAAAGTTTGCATGTAAATTGACCTCGCTAAATCGTTGATCTTTAGCAAAGAAAATGCATACTTGTAGTACTTTGTTCAGTCTTCTGTAGTTCGTACTTTAAATAATTACGTATATATTTATGTATATATCGCTTGGAATCTCAACTAAGACTATACGAAAGCAATCAGCTATTTGCGAAAGCAATAAGCTTGAAACGCTAAGAAAGAAGAAGAACATAACCTCCAAAGTTACAAATTATCCGTAAGGCTAGGATATGTTCCTACATTCATATCATCACTTTGAAAATCATTCTTCTAAAAATCATAGCACTGGCGCACGACAGGGATGGTTTTTAATTTTTGTATTTGTTACTTAACGTAAGCAAAAATCATTACAAACAGTGAAATTAAAAGAAGTAAATGTTTGACTCTCCATGTTCTTCATTGAATAAAAAAAAATAAAAATAAATAAAAAAACCGCGATTAGGTATGTTTTGAAACAAAAAACTTTCCATTTGAATTTTGGAAATTAAACAATTACCAGAGAATTCTGTGACTGTTTTTCAAAAAGCAATCCTATGTTTAAATTAGATTAAATCTGTCAGCTATGATTCATTTAATATTGTGGTTACGAGCTCTAAACTCAAATGCTTTTTTTTTCATTCCTCCAATTAAAATGAATCCATCTTCAATTTTGAAAAAAAATTGAATATTTGATATTGTTCTCATAACAAACGCTTTCTTCAAACCAATCCAAAAGACTACTTTGGAATACGTTCACTTAATTTTTCATTATAGGTTTTTAGTTTTTTAGGCTTATGAGTTTATTGTTTCACTTCTTCTTATCGCCTTATTTTAAATTTTTGGTGATCAATCTTTGTTTTGTTTTGAGTATGATGATCTTATACCAACGGATTTCGTATCGTGACCAGAGTTGTCACAATCAGCAAATTTGTTGCAATTTATTTTTCAATTTTTTTTATCAACTTTGCATTAAATTAATGAGTTCCATCATTGAACGCTTAACGTTTGAAGAAAACTAAATTATTTTGTTTGTTGTTATTTTTGATCACATAAATGTTTGACCATTTATAATGCTTTGTTCTATTTTTAACTATGGCCAATGTATTTTTTCAAGATTAAATCAAATATTTGCAAATCAGAAAAATGCAGAACTATTTTTTATTGGCAAGCAATCTAATAACAAATATTTGATGTACGTCTTTGTCGTTTTGACCCAGAACCGTTTCAATCAAAATGCATCAAAGACATCCACACATCAATCTGCTTTCCCACCCAGTGGTTTGCATTCAGAACCCCATGAGTAACTCAATACAGCCAACTAACGCAGAAAGCAAAACAATTCCATCTATTTTCACCGCAGTTGCAAACTAAAAATACGAGAAAGCACTAACTCAGCAGCAGCAGCACCAGCTCTTGGCTTCTAGTCAGCAAAAAAAAAACCACGCGATTGTCGTTAAGAACGTTGTTTTCCACACACTTGAAAACATCCAAAGCGAAAAGAAGAGCATGCACTGTTCACTCTAACAATAATCGAAACACTAGACCAGTCTTCTCCGATAACAACCTACCGCACTCACACAATTAACGCTGTTTTCCACGATCAAGTTTTCACAATTTAGTTTGATAAAACGCTTATTCCAGAACGTTTTCACCTCGCAAGAATTTCAAATCCTGTTTGAAATGCACTGACTCCTCGGACGAATACCGCAACCGATGCTTTCAAGACAAGCAAGCACACAAGACTAAAGTTAAGTTGCGGAAGAAATATGCTTTGAGCCTACAGCGCACACCGGTTGCTCAATGCAACTCTTTCGCGGGGTTAAAAAGAGAGCGAGAACGAGAGCGCCCGTCTGAAGAAGTATGATGCGACACAAGACAGAAGTGACCAGGAGTGTTGCCAGTCGATAAATTACTGGTCATTTTTAAAACATATTTTTACATAGACTACAATCATTTGAGAACTAAGCTCGGAATCCAAACCAACAAACATGATTTTCAATCAACCGTTTGATTCCAATACTGATGAAAAGTTTTAATTATTGCATGTTATAATGCAACTTCTTACGACCTCTTGAAGCCTACTTGCATTCTCTTCCTCTCACCGAACGTTGCAGGCAGAAGAGAGCGTCTCAGAGAACCGGCCATTCGTTTCTATCTGCAACTGATAACAAAGCATGTTTTGTTTGTGGAAGCACTTTTATGAGCGTCGTCGAGTCACAGTAGGCGGCATGTTTTCAGCCGAATGAGCGAACCAAAACAAAAGGCCGGAAAATCTAATTCCAGTCCGATCAGTTCCAGTTTATTGCCACTTTTGATTGAATTCGTGTTGGCTGAAAGGCTGCTACAGGAATAGCGACGGTGAATATCTTTGTCGGTATGTGGCTCGGATAAGGAAAAACAAAACATACAAATTTGAGTGTACCTACGACGCGGTTTTTTTTTCTGTCCATTCTTTTTAACTAATGGGTATTCTTTTCGGTTACACATTCTGAACTATTCAGGCATTGTCGGGTTGACTTGAGACGCGCTTTCGGTATGGTCAGGGTGAATTTAGAAATCCGTAGTTAAAACTGATTTGAAATCACTCACCACAAACTCGATTAATTTTATATCGAGTTTGCAGAGAGGGTGTGACAAATATGCCCATTTTATTGAAAACTAGAACCCGGAGACATTTGCAAGAATCCATGTCATAGAGAGGTTTCATTTTTTTTTTCTATCGCGGGGATAAGTTTTTTTTGGGGGGAATTGGGTTTTCGTGTATTTTTATGCGGGGGGGTTGGGATAAGGTGGAATGGTTTGAGTATAAACTTTTGCTACACATAGCGGGATTTCAAGCTGAACAATGCATTAGGTCCTAAGTAACATTGAGAGATTCTCTTCGTCGACTTTCTCTTTCGTTAATAGTTTGTCTATTAAACGATTTGCTAGTGTTTTTGACGTATTGGATCCTCAATTACACTTTATATTATAGTACTGTGTGTTGAAAATACTTGGAACATGTTTTTACATAGCCGTAGGACCGCAAAGAGAAAGTCGACGAAGAGAGTCTCCCAATGTTACTTAGGACTTAATGCATTGTTCAGCTTGATTTTAGCTTTTTGTTTTAGCAGAGCCCTCGCTTTTATGAATATATTCTCAGCCTCGTGCAATCATTTAACGTTTTTGTTTGTTGATGTAGCAATTATGCATAGCTGCTTGAAAACTCATTTATAGAGCCCAAACTTCTCTAGTGAATGTAACTATTGCCGGCAGCTCCTGTTTTATTTGAATATCGTTTCATTTAAACTGCGTTAAATGACAGTTAAACTGTTTTTCTTTTGTGGGCAACATGAAACTAGCTGCAGCTGATTCATTTAAAGGAACATATTGCATAACGGTTAAGTGAACAGATCAAGGTATCATTTAGATATATTAAAGGGCGAACACGAAATTATTGCGACACATTCAACAGGGCATAACTTTTTTACCATTGGGTAAAAATCAACCAAATTTTGCACACTTTCTCATTGATGTGTATTGTTTACATGCTGTCAAACTCGAAGTCGTGTTTTTCGATTCAACGAAAATGGAGGTGAACCAACGCGAGTCGAGAGAACAAATTCTTTCCAAACACCTGGAATTTCCTGACCTGTCGCACCGGCAGTTGGGAAAAATATTGAACATTCACCATTCAACCGTCTCCAGAGTGTTGAAGCGGTTGCAGGAGCGGTTGATGTGGGACCACGGCAAAGGAGCTGAAAGAAAACCGGAACCGGAGAACAAAAAGACGGAGGGAAAGGTGAAGCGGATGATTAAAGCAAATCCCAACGTCTCAAGCCGTGATTTGGCTAAAAAAGATCGGCATGTCGCAGAGCTACGTCCAGAATGCAAAGAAGAGAGCTCGATTAACTTTTTTTTTTGTTTTTTGAAGTAAATATATGTATAAAACTACCCTAAAATTTTGGTTTGATTCTAAACATTATAAGAAAATTGGCATGACATTTTCGGTGTCGCAATAATTTCGTGTTCGCCCTTTATGTGAAGTGTTTTGATGCAAAAATATATTGAGTCAGCCGGGCTAAAAATAGAGTTAGCAACATAGGTATGATCAGACGGTTTAGCGTTTAGATAACGCTTAAACAGTAATAATATCGAATTTGCAAACATAAACGATGATTTGAAGAAGATTTGTAGTCCAGCGTATCCACATCCAGCGCATTACAACGAATATTGAACATCCTTTCATAATGGTAAGAAACTGTGATCAAAAATCGCATTTTCAAGATATTTCTGTCATTCAACCATATGCTTCACTACTGGTCCATAAAACTCCTCAAACAGTCAATTTGTTCAAAATATACAGAACAGTCATCATTATCAGATTAACCACGTGAGGCTCACATTTTTGAAGATACAGCAGAGGAGAGAGTCCCTTGGCTAATATTAAACATTCAACAATAAACCATAGAAGATATTCGTTATTTACTCCGTGAAGCAATAGAATTAAAGCCTTTCCCCGTTAGATTTTGGAGACTTCTTTTAATGTAGTTTTAGAATTATTTCATGGATCGCTGGAACATTTCCATTATTTCACAGCTGAAACTCTCCACTTTATTTCGTGGTAAAAAATCTTTACATTCTTTTTCATTTGGTGACGTCGAATCAAGTGTGGGTCGACAGGTAGGAAGCGGAACAAATTAAAAAGTATGCTCCCGCTAAATGCAAGGAGTTTCCAACAGCATTGATTATTTGTCACTTCCCCCAAAATTACTCTGTTCACTCAGTGATTGCAGAGATTATTGTGATTACTGATGATTACTACTGATTACTCATAATTATTCGTAATTACTCATGATTACTCATGATAACTTGATGATTACTTACGATTACTTGCGTGATTATTCGATTACACAGTGATTACAGAGGTTATTGTGATTACAGATGATTGCTTATGAATACTCATGGTTACTCATGATTACTTCATAATTACTTATGATTACATGCGTGATTCTTGATTACTTCCCTTACATACGTTTTCGACCCCAACTGGTCCCAAAAATCAAATTTTTGATCGATTCCGATTTAGTTGGCCTAAAATGATAGGCACAAATATCGAGTTATGAAAAAAGGATAGAAAAACCGGATTTGGTCATTATGACCATCAGGAACTTGCCAGTCATGATAACTTATGATTACTTATTATGATTACTAATGGTTTCTAATGATTATCAAAAATTACTTATGATTTTTAATGATTAGTTATGATTAATTATGATTACTCTTGCTACACCAACACGTCATTTTCCAACAGGACGGAGCACCGTGTCGTATCTCAAAAAGGACTCAAGCGGGGCTCAAGGAAAACGTGGAATTTTGACCAAAGGACATTTGGCCTCCTAGCAGCCCGGACTTGAATCCTTTGGATTACTCAATATGGGCATATGTTCAGGCTAAGGCCTGTGAACGTTCTCAGCCCAGTGGGCGCCTGAAAGCTTCCATTACCAAGGCATGGAACTCGAAGACTGACTCATACATTGAGAAGGTATGCTCTTGATTCCGTCCCCGTTTGAGGAAGATGATCGAGAAAAATGGTGGACATATTGGGTACTGTAACCATGAAAGGCTTAATAAACGATTCCCTACATAAAATTATGATTTTGTTTCTCATTTTCTATGAAAAAAACTTATTTGAAACTCAGGTATGGATTTTCGCATTTTAATGGGGCCTACTGTAGAACATTAGATACAAAGACAACACAATTTTACGGAAATATTTCTATATGCATTCTATTTTTATACACGCATTATGTCGTGACTTAAATTGAAAAGTTAACGATTAGAAATGCATGATACAGTTTGAGATCACAAATGCATGATGAGTAACCTATCAACTTTATTTTTTAAGATAACTTTATAACTGTGTTTACATTATTCTTGCACTAGCAGTTCACCACATTTTTAAACAGGTTTTCTATACTAGGGTGTCAGTCATAATGTAGAAACTGAAAAACTGAATCTTACCTTACTATTGAGAAATTTCGCCTGAAGTATTAACTATTTTGTTGGACATTTGATTTCAAGTTTCATCAATCGTAATTCGAGTTACCTCAATAGTACCAGGGAGGTGCTTCAAAATTCTTTTCCGAATTTTGTTCAGAATCCTTTGAAATGTCTTTTTCCTAGTAGTGCGACAACTTGACCATTTTTGCACATCATAAAGCATGGCCGGTCTAAACATTTGTTTAAATATTTGCAATTTATTTTTTAGCATAGTTCGGATTTCCTGTTTCTAAGAGGATATTAATATTCTATGTATTTATAACATATGGCTTGAATACATTAAATGTGATCTTTATAAGTCAACTTTTGATGAATTATCAGTCCAAGTTATTTCAATTGACTTGACCATGAAATTGACACTCCGTTCATAGTAACTATGGGAGTACTTCAAGTTTACAAGATATAAATTCTGAGCATCTGTGGAAATATCATACTCCGTGTCCAATATATTCTCATACAAAATAAAACTCTATTTATTTCAAATCGATAATCCAGATTTTATTGATAACTTACCCATTATATTGCAATATAATACGGATCAACTACAGCATATGTTTTGGAATAACACCGCCTTCAACCTTCTTGACCAGCTCCAGACGTTTTTCGAAACCGTCACAGGCGGCACGCACAACTTCCATCGGCATTTCGTCCCAAATTCGTTTGATTACGGTTTTGAATTGGTTTATATTAGACGCTCCGTGATCATTTACCTTCGCCAGCATGTATGACCATACGAAATAATCCAAGGAATTCAGATCTAGTGAACTGGGAGGCCATTCATTCTTGTCCAAAAAGTCGGTCAAATTTTCTCGACACCAGCCCTGAATGAGATTTGCAGTATGCGATGGCGCTCCGTCCTGCTGAAACACATAGTGATCATCTCCAAACACCTCTTGTACATATGGCTTGACAACTTTCTCCAAAACTTCCGTTTTATAATATACGGCATTCACTTTAACGCTTTTTTCGATGAAAACCAGTGGTAATTTGCCTCGCTTGCAAATTTCTCCCCAAACCATCACTGACGCAGCACTTTTGAACCGTGAAATATTCCTATCACTCTCTAGAACAGTACTCGAAGAGAGAGCCCACAATCTGTCGTTCTGGACATTGTGGAATTGTTGCAAGACGAATAAATTTTCGTCGGAAAAGATAAATTCTTCCCCACCGTGCCGCAACAAAAGCAGACTTGCTCTTTCGAGTCGTTTCTGCTTGAAAGGTTCCGAAACTCCGCGAACCTTACGTTTCTTGAAAGCTTGGAATCCGAGGTCATTTTGCAGTATATTGTGCATTGATGATCTCGAAACATTCAGATCTGCGGCCATTTTACGTACAGAGCGCTGTGATTTTCGTCTAATCCGTTCCCTGACCACTTTAACAACTCGTGCAGTCCGCACCGTACGAGTACGACCAGATCTCTTCCGGTTATCAAACGAGCAGGTGTCACGGTACCTTCGGACGGTTCGGTACACAAAATCCCGCTTTACTCCGAGGTTTTTCAAATTTCTAAAAATAGCGCCCGGGCGCTCTCCCTTCATAAAATTTTTTTATCACCACAGCACGAAACTCCTTCATCGCTGGTAAAAGATAAACACCGAATGAAAACAATCGGACATAACCTAAAAGCGTTTGTATAAACATAGTGCAAAACTACACCAACACATACGTGAAGCATGTTGAGTAGTTGCACGACACCCATGCAAGGAAAAAGTGTATGAGAATATATTGGACACGGTGTACACCATATTATTTGCAAAAAAAAAATCTCGTATTGTTATCAGTACAAGGCTCCACTGGACTGGCAACGCTTCCCAATATAATCGTAACCACGAAGCAGCCGTACCTCTATTCCCGTTTCTACGGGAAACTGATAACAAATGATGAATAGATATGGATGATAGTAGATTAAAAAATAACAAAAGCAAGAAGAGCAAAAGATAATGGGACATATTTTTTGTTAGTTTAAGAGAGTGATCAAAAGCAACATGCAAGTCTAATGAAGGCATGTAATCAATAATTGATCGTAACTACCTAGTGAATTTATTATTACCTACCTAAACTTTTCTGCTATATAATAATTGATATCCTAATTTGAATTCCGCTTTGTATTTAAAAATAGTTTGGCTCACAATCTAACTAACGTGTATTCCTAGAATAGCTAAATCTAAACTTTCCGGTCTGCACTACGGCAACGGCCAAAAATGTTAGTAGAACCCATTATAAAAGTTGGCAAGTAGCATATTAGAGCAGAAACCCAAAAAGAAACAGTTGAATTAAACCAAGAACATTAATCCATCAGGCATTCCAAAGGCCTATTGGAAATCAATAAACGTGAGTAGTCAATCCCGCATTAAATCTTTAGAAGAACCAGAACAAGGGATCAGTACCGAAACATGTTTCTCCGCGTCTACTGGAGAAATCCCTACTGACCATTGACAAATCTAGCTAATGAAATGTCATGTCCGGCTTTAAAGAAATGGGAATTTTTCCTTGCATTCGGAATGGGGTTCTGAAGAAAATTCCTGGAGGAAAGAATCCATCGGAAGTTTCCGGACAAGAAAAGCAAGGAAACATATTTTATAAACAGATGATTAACTTGTTCGAGTTTGAACGATATGCATTGACAGAAAGTTATTAAGATCGAAAGAGAAACCTTTTCAAATTCGAAAAAGCACAGAACTTTGAACTAGCTAAAAATGTGGAACCCAAGTAAAGACATGTTCTACCACCCATTGTAGCACGGAAACTAAGTCCGACAGCAAGAGGCTCTCCTCTCTGTTAGACATGATCAAGCTTTAATAATAACTGATTATCCTAATCATGCCGTTATATGAAGGGCCAAAAAGGGGTTGGGTGGATCGATATGCAACATCACTTATAAGTTTCCACAAGAATAAAAAGAATCTCCTTCCAACAACAAGACTGAACAATTGGCCAAAAGAGCAAGCTATCTAACATGAGGATGCCCCAATGGGTGGGGAGAAGAGCCTACCCTCTATTCACAAACTGTTAGCAATGAGGAGTTGGCATTCCCACTCTCCCCATACAGAGTGCTTCAATCGGGTGCCCTGATGATCCCTCCCTTTCCAATGAACTATTTATATAAAAGGCTATATACATATTTATGTAAATGAAAAATACAACAATCATGCGTATCTATTATATATGATCTTCATTCGGTTGATCCTGAAATGCAAGATATGTTGTAAAATGTTAAAGTTTAGAGTTCTGTGGTTCACGCTTAAGCACGTTTTCGTTCGTTTTCAGCGATAGCAATTCACCAAAATTTTGATTTGAAGTATCCTGAAAAAGTTTGTTAGATCTATTGAAATTTTACAAAACTTACATTTATACATTTTAATTTGTTTACTGTTGCCATGATCACTATTTGCTGCTCGCTGCTAATTTTATAACTGCAATTCGCTTTTATATTTGAATATCTAATAGTTGTTGCTCCTGATTTAGAAAAGCAAGGAAGATTTAATTGAAAGGGAGTTAAAAACATACGGACCTAAAAAAACAATGAGTAATATATAAATCATCTGTGAAGTAAACCCATAAAACAACATTATCAAATATAATAATATTGTAAGTTGTGATGAGGTACAAACAAAGATTGGCCAGTAAAATCAGACACTAGCCAATTAGCACACAGCACTGCATAAATCAGATCAGCTCGGATTTGGTCAAATGTCCATTTGCAAAACAGGAAATGAAAAATACATTCAGTAATAAGTGCAAAAGCCTACCACAGATTCCGTTGCAGCTTCTTGTATTCAAGGCACTAGATAATTCTCAATCATAAGGGGAGAAGACAGAATCAAAATGATAATTGGACATAATAATTAAAGTATATCTAACCTATTAGGTAAAAACTATAAAACTATTTTTATGTTAATATATAAATCACGAAAACGCAAGTAATGATAGAAATGGTAATGATGTTGATAAAGATAAAGGGTCATGATAGTTAATAAACAATGTCATATTAGTTAACATATATAGTGAAGGAATATTATAATATGAACTGAAAATTACATGTGTGCCGACTGCTGTTGTAAACTAACTTGCGCATCCATTATAAACAAGTAAATTTTCTGGTTCATAAATTTAGACAATGTTTGACAGCCATGAGAAAAAAATGAATTTTAAGTTAAATTAGTTTACAAAAGCTGATGACCTGGTAGACCTGAAAAGACAGTACATCCCAAATTTTGATAACCTGAAATTCATAATATACAATCATATCATAGCAACAAAAATAGATCAAAAATGTATTTTGCTTCTATTTCCCGTAATGTCCTTCCATGTTCTTAGCATGGATCTAAGGCAAGAATGAATAGTAAAATTCTCAATATGACCTCCAGACACACGATCCTCTGTAACAGATGGAAAAACTACTTGATGTGATATTTCCACAATGGAACTGACTCTTAGCTTCGGGTCTTCACCAAACATCCCTACTCAGCCCTTGCGGCACAACAAGCAAGCCAGTTCAGCGCAAGGGACATGTACTACCACCCATTGAAGTATGGAAACTAAGACCGAAAGCAAGGACTCTCCTCTCGGTTTGACTTGATCAAGCTTTAATAACCACTGATTTTCTTCATCATGCCATTATATGAAGGGCCAAAAACGTGTTCGGTGGATCGATAGGCAACATCACTTTTACGTATCCACAGGGATATAAAGAACCTTCTTCCAACATTAAGATTGAACAGTTGGTCAAAAGAGCGAGCTATCTAACATGAGGATGCCCCAATGGGCGGGGAGATGAGCCCGCCCTCTAATCACAAACTGTTAGCAATGGAGAGTTGGCATACCCTTTCTCCTCATCAAGAATGCTTCAATCGGGTGCCCTGATGGTTCCTCCCGTTTCACAGTATTTGCATTAATTGTTTATATAATTTTGTGTATTTATATAAAAGAAAAGTACTACTTCATGCGCATCTATTATATATGTTTTTCAATTGATTGATCCTGAAATGTCTGAAGTGTTGTATATTGCTTTCTTTATAGTCCTGGTTTAGACTGATAGCTCAGCCTTAATTTTTTTATTTGGGTATAATTTTTTACTAATGAAAACACGACGCGAGAGTGAAGTGCAGTTCTTACGTTAGCACTTAATCAAAATTATGAGTATAATTTATTAATTTGGATATTAAGTACAACCACAGGCAAACAGATATATCACTTTGATCATAATTAAGATTAACCTCTGCACCCAAACACTAACGCACTCTGTTGAGCACAATATGACGACTGATCAACTCAACAGATTCCGTATGTGCGTCTCTGATTTCGGGAGTGCAAGATCAAACCAGGAGAGGAAAACAAAGCCGAACATTTCACGACAAGCAAAGGAAAGTCAGTTGCAACATTAAAAAAAGATAAATCCACCTGCTGGCGCGGTTGTCAGACGAAAACTAAAAGGTTTCGTTTATTTATTTACATTGATTGTAGTTCGATTTTTTATCTCTTGAATAAATTAGTAATGGGCATTTTGTAAAATAAAATCGACGCAGCCTCATTGATTTTTTTAAATCCAAAAAATTGATCTACGATAATATCGAAAGCAAATAGTCGATTCGGAAAAAATCGATTTTTTTTTAATAATATATACATTCTAGAACCTGGTGGTGAATAATGGAATATTCCACGTTTTTTTTTTATATATTTTTAAAGAAAAGGCGATAAGTTCAAACAAAGTTTAAAAGGGCATCTCAAAACCAAGGCATATGAACGTTTTTTTTAAGGATCATTACATCAAGCACTTGATAGGATAATATACTCGAGGTTATACTCGAGCAATGCAAAACAACATTTTTTTTTTCAAGCAGCCCTACAGAATTATTGAATAGCCTGTTAACGCAAAGAACGAAAGGATCAACAAACGAGATAAGAAAAGAAATTTAACATAAGTAAACATGAGACAACTTTGAAGATGACATCCACTCAAATATGTATGGTATGTTAGTTACATAAAAGTGGAAATTAATAAATATTAGAAATTATATAATAGTATAGAATGATATTAGAAATCCTAAGGTAATTGGTTGGGGGTAGGAAAAGGCGGGGGAAAGTGAATGGTTAGATGGGATTGGGTATTGAAGGAGCGGGAAGGGGGGGGGGGGGGAGCAAGGGGAGGAGAGGGGAGGGGGGGGGGGGGGGGGGGGGTGTGGGGAGGTATGTGTATTTATTATGTGTTTGGGTTTTTTGTCCTAGTAATAATATTTGTGTAGGGATTGGGGTAACTAAAATCGGTAAAAAAAATAGCTCAGTAATCAAACAGTTTAGTCTCAGTATGAGACTAAACTGTTTGATTACTATTATAATAGGCCGTCAAGTACAGTTTCGTTCAAATCTTCGTAACGAAGAGTCCAAATTTAATAGCGTTCTATGGAAATGTTGTAGCTTTCATTTGCCGTCAACAAAACTGAAATCGGTTCACAAACGGCTGTGAATCCGAGGTGACATTATTTGTAACACACACACACACACACACACACACACACACACACACACACACACACACACACACACACACACACACACACACACACACACACACACACACACACACACACACACACACCGCCGCGAGGGAACTCCTCGTCGGCGTAGGGTAAACCAACCGTCGGGGACTACTCGAGTCGTCTGTGTCCAGAGGTAGGAGCTAAATGGCTCAGGAAGTTGGAGCTAAATGACTCACCGTTGTTCGGTTTCGGGAGAACTTCCACTGCCGGGGAATCCTCCGTCGGAGTAGGGTACACCCACCGTCGGGGGCTACTCGAGTCGATTGCGTCGAGGTGTGGGAGCTAAATGGCTCAGGAAGTGGGAGCTAAATGGCTCAACCAAAGTAGGTGGGAGCTAAACGACTCAAGAAAGGAGCAAATTGAGAGTAGAGCAGAGGTCCAGGATCAGGTTGTCAATAATGCTTCGTAGGATCTCTGTCCAAGCTTTTGGGATTTGCTCAAACAGTTGATCCTTATTGCGCACATTTTCGCGGTTAGTTCTTCGATTTACGATCTTCCAAAGGTTCTCGATCGGGTTGAGACCACGGTTTGAAGACTATGACAGTGTGTTTGGAATCGTTATCTTGTTGATATCCATTTTATTGGCATAAAGAACGAACACAAAATTATTGCGACACCGAAAATGTCATGCCAATTTTCTTATAATGTTTAGAATCAAACCAAAATTTTAGGGTAGTTTTATACATATATTTACTTCAAAAATCAGAAGAAAAGTTAATCGATGGAGCCTTGAGTGTAAAATTGAACGCATTTTCGCTTGATGCCCTCCATCAAAGTCTTTACAGTGTCATTCGGTACCAGTTTCTCAGTTTTTTTTCCATTTTCTTAACATGTCCTTCTCGTCTTTGACTGTCTTCTTGCTCTTCCGAAGTTCCCGCTTCATCATTGCCCAGTACTGCTCCACCGGGCGCAGCTCCGGACAGTTTGGCGGATTCATGTCCTTTGGAACAAAATGGACAGAATTGGCCTCATACCACTCCAGGACACTATTAGAATAGTGACATGATGCCAAATCTGGCCAAAATAACGGAGCTTCGTCGTGCTGCTGCAAGAACGGCAAAACGCGCTTCTCGAGGCACTCAGATTTGTAGATCTCGCCATTTACTGTGCCCTTTGTCACGAAAGGCTCACTCCTCAGTCCGCAAGAGCAGATGGCCTGGCAAATGAGATATTTGGAGGCGAACTTCGACATTTTCTTCTTCTTAAATTTGTCGTCCACATAGAACTTGCTCTTGCCGGTGAAAAACTCCAACCCCGGAATTTGCTTAAAATCGGCTTTTATATACGTTTCGTCGTCCATCACACAGCAGCCATATTTTGTCAGCATCTTCTCGTAGAGCTTCCGTGCCCGAGTTTTAGCCGTCGATTGTTGCCGCTCATCGCGGTTTGGGAAGTTCTGTACCTTGTATGTATGTAGTCCAGCTCTCTTCTTTGCATTCTGGACGTAGCTCTGCGACATGCCGATCTTTTTAGCCAAATCACGGCTTGAGACGTTGGGATTTGCTTTAATCATCCGCTTCACCTTTCCCTCCGTCTTTTTGTTCTCCGGTCCCGGTTTTCTTCCAGCTCCTTTGCCGTGGTCCAACGTCAACCGCTCCTGGAACCGCTTCAACACTCTGGAGACTGTTGAATGGTGAATGTTCAACATTTTTCCCAACTGCCGGTGCGACAGGTCAGGAAATTCCAGGTGTTTGGAAAGAATTTGTTCTCTCGACTCGCGTTGGTTCACCTCCATTTTCGTTGAATCGAAAAATACGACTTCGAGTTTGACAGCATGTAAACAATACACATCAATGAGAAAGTGTGCAAAATTTGGTTGATTTTTACCCAATGGTTATGCCCTGTTGAATGTGTCGCCATAATTTCGTGTTCGCCCTTTATTTCACTCTGATTGCGATAGCATAACATCTTTAAGAATGCCATTGTACATAAAACGATCCAAAATACAGGGTGCGGCAGAAAATAATGCGAAAATGTTCAAACTTGCGTATTGGGTTAATTCGTGTAGCTAGTGACTAATTTCTGTCAAAAGTGTACTTGTTTATGTTTACTTTCAAGTGCTGCATCTAAACATTCTATTTGTTTTACTGCAAATTTGTCAAAATGTTCGCGAAAGAAGTGATCACCAGTTTGTTGCTCGCCCAGAAGAAGCCGAAAAAGATTGCCAAGGTGGTAGGATGCCATTTGGCAACAGTTTACCGCATAAAAAAGTCCCTGCAGGATGGTCCTAAGCAGCGGAAGCCGGGAAGCGGACGTCCGCGCTTTGCACGCACGCCGAACGTGATCAAATCGGTCCGTGCAAAAATTGCTCGTAACCCGGTGCGTTCCATAAGAAAACTTGCAAAGGAAGCCAATATTTCGGAGAAATCCATGCGGAGAATCATCAAAGAAGACCTGCATGCATCTTCCAGAGCCAGAGTGAAACGCCACTTCATTACGGACCGGGTCAAGGAACTACGAGTGAGTCGTTTCAAGAGATTGCTTTCCTTGTTGAAGAAGGAAAACTATGATAATCCTGCTCCGACGAAAAGCTTTTCAGCATCAGCTGCACGGATCGGTTCATGTCACCGCAGAAAATGGAGAACGTTCCGGAAAAAGTGAAATTCAAATTTCAAACCAAACATTCGACTGGTGTCATGATGTTTGGCTTGGTGGCGTCCAACGGTTTGAAAATATCGCCTGTTTTCATTGATGCTGGAGTTATAATCAATACCGAAGTGTATATCGGTATTTAAAAGGACCAAGTGCTTCGCTGGGTGAAGGCCAACTTCTCCGAGGACCAAAACGTTGTCCTACAGCAGGATGGAGCGCCGTGTCACACGTCCAATCGAACCCAACAATGGTTGAACGATAACATGAAGTTTTGGTCGAAGGATTTGTGGCCCCCTAGCAGTCCAGATCATAGTCCGTTGGATTATTCGATTTGGGCATATGTTGAAGCACGAGCCTGCAAAAAATCTTGAAGTCAACCATAACACGCACATGGCAGTCAATGTCGGAGGACTACGTCCGAAAGGCATGCTCTGGCTTCCGGCGTCGGCTCGAGGATGTTATAAATAAAAATGGAGGACTCATTGAATGAATTTGTTTAAAAGGGCTTTATAAAAATAACTGCATTCGAAAATGTTTGTATTATTGCTTGAATTAGTTGAAAATGGGATTTGTACCATCAATTCCATCGCACCGAGATCGTTCGCAGAAAAAACTTTCATTTTTCTCCGCCATACTTCACAATCTACTGGCAGTATCGTGAAGCCAAGCGTTTTCCGATCGGTTGGCGTACATGGCTCATTCCGTCGCTTCCAATGAAGTTGAACATCGATTAATCACTGAGCTGAACAGTACCGATTGCCATTTCTGTTATTATTCCACGTTATGTGATCGAGGAAATAGGAACCATTTCTTTAGGTTTGTCACCGATGTCAGAGGCTTCATCGCAGGTCGCCGGGAAAATAATCCAGTGGCAACGGCACGCCGCCTGATTTTCCGGTCTAATACAGACAGCTGTAATTCCTTTTGGATCTCAAAGGATGAGTTTAAGGGATCTTTCTTGATGCTTGTTGCAATCATCGAGTCGTCTCTTGACGTCGTGGACCGTGGTCTTCCTCCTCGGTAATCTGCGGCGAATTTTCCGGTTGAGCGAAATTTGGAACACAGTCTTGATGTGGTTGATTTTTTTTTCAAGTTGTATGCGAATGTCATCAGTAAGTTTCTACAAACCAAAACGTTTCAGAAGAAGCCCAACATGTCGGTTAGAGATGTTTCCAAAAAAGTGGATGTAGCTTAGTCAACTGTGCAGAACATTATCGTGAAATGTGCACTGACATCATTCAAAGCCCAAAATAAACCTCACCGGGATGATATAGGCCTTGAAAAAGTGAAAAATTGGGCCCGAAAGCTAATGATTCTTTGTTAATCAAACATACAGGTTGCATTATACAGGACAGTGAAAAAAACGTGAAGGCTGATTTTGGAATGCCATCTATGCGGTAAAATTGCCAATCATCCATGTCTACCGGTAATGTTCAAAGTAAAATCTATACAAAAGATTGCCTTCAAAAACGCCTATTTTCACTTCTAAAGCAGCATTCTCAAAACACCCTGTTTTGGCCCGATTTGGCATTTTGCCACTACACAACAGTGATGAAGAAATGATACGAGAAAACTAATCTCATTGTGGTACCTCGTGACATTAATCCTCCAAACTGTCCAGAGCTCCGACAGATCGAGAAATTTTGGGCAATAATGAAGGCTGATTATCGGAAAACGAGAGGAGAGTCAAAATCGGTTCAAAACTGTAAGCAGAAGTGGACAAAAGCTTACAAAACAAGAAGAGAAAGGCTTCTTCAAACCTTGATGGCAGGAGTAAGGTCAAAGGTCAAAGTCCGGTACGAAACTAAGTTGAGAATAAGTTTTTTTCGGATCTCTGTTGAACCTAAAGGATGGAACAGTCAAAACATGGTCGACTCAAATATGACGCAGTTTTTTTAATCGAGCATTCAAAAAACTTGAAGATCCCTCATTTTGTAGGTGTATGCGCTAATAATGGGCGTTTTGTAAAATAAAATCGATGCAGCCTCATCGAGTTTTTAAAATCAAAAAAATCGATCCACGATAATATCGAAAGTAAATAGTCGATTCGGAAAAAATCGATATTTTAAAATAATATATTACATTCTGCAATTAATGTGGGTTAAAAGCGAAAGTTTCGTGACAACTGGCACTGTCAACAGTGATATTTATGTAAAGGAATGCTTGCATAAACGCTTATTTCCTTTCTTGAAGAAACATAGTTGTTCCGTGCTGTTTTGGCCAAACCTCGCTTCTTGCCACTATGCAAAAATGGCTCAGGAATGGTATACCGCCAATAGTGTGCAAATTGTACCCAAGAAGAAAAAACCTCCAAACTCGAAACCTCAAGAGAACTCAAAAAACAGTTGGAAGTGAAAAACAGTTCAAGGCAAAATGGCGTTCAGCATCAAATAAGGTGGATATAACTGCGGTACAAAACTTGATGGAAGGTGCGAAACGTATAGCCCGGTTTCGCATTTGGAAAAACGGAAGCCTAAACAAATAATTTTTCTGTGTTTTGTAGACGATAAACTTCAAAACGAAATAAAGATTGATCATTTGTATACACTGGCAAAAATCCACATATATAATGGCAAAAATCCATGTAAAATTTCACATAATATTTATTTGTTCACACATAAACAGAACCCTCCGAGGAACACATATGAAGTTTATGTGGCAAATGAAAAGTATGTGTGGTGACAAATAGATTTCATTTGTTGATCAAATTGCAAAAAATCATATGTGGGATAGATAGATATTATAGATATTATCATTGCTTTTTTATCAGTGCAATAAACTAATCAGTGTGCACTTAATCATGTTTGACCAATTTTTTACCGTTCCACCCTCTGTAACGTTCATGTTATGATACAAAATGTTTTTCCGGACACGCTTAACTGTCCTGTAGGCTGTACTACGGTACTTATTCGAAAATTATATTGCGTTTTCAAATATTATTCTATGAAGAGATTTCCATCCGAGCAAATAAGAAAAAGTGATCATTTTATCCGAATTCACGGTACCTTAAGCATCTCTACACTTCTTTATCAACTAACTTTTTGTCGAACTATATCGAATTACTTGAAAGTTGCTTAAAAGTTCACCGGAACACTTTTCATATAATTTTCAGCCACATCATAGTAAGCTCCTATGCGTAACATTTCACCATAAAAGCTTTAAAATCAAGCATTGCTTTTTTCTAAAAGCTAACATGCTAGTCATCGCGCAACACACGCTTCGCGAGCTTTGATGTAGCGCGATATCGCATCCACGTGCCTGCAACATGCCAACTGAACCGAATGGCACCGTGCAGCATCTCACCCAACCCGTCCGTCTGTTTATTTAGACTGGAAAACGACGACCAGTCGAGTGAGGAGGCAATGCAAAATGCCAATAAAAAATCCCATCTGAAAATCAATTTTCCCAACTTTCAATCGATACGGTTCGGAAAACGATGACGACGACGACGATGCCCCCCTTCGGAATAAATGATTTCGTCAGGTCAGTGGGATCGCATTTCAACGGCCCCATTAAATCAGTAGGTACGAATCTGAAATAGCAGGAAGGTGGTGCGCGCATTTGTGCAAATTGAGTCAGAAGTGAAGTGGAGTTTTATATTTTGTATACACAATCGTTTCGCGGCATGATCGTGTTGTTTCTTGAGAAAGCGAATAGCAACATCATTCTGACGGCTAATGGAAATCGATTATCATAAATCGCTGGCCGCGGCCGGTGGAGGCAAACGGTGCATTTGAACGAACCGTGGTGGTCGGAGCCAGGACTTGGTTTTCGGTGTTCATCTGATGGGTTGGTTCGAGATGGTGGTGAGTTTTGTCGCGTTGTTGGGATGACACACTGTGTGTGTCTGTGTGTGTGGAGAGGGAGAGCGTGATTTTCCGGAGAGTGAGATCCGGGCGCGCACAGGAAGTGTGCTGCTGTGTTGCTTTTTGGGGGAAAAGCCTTCATCGGTTCGGGAGCAGCCGTTCAGTGAGTGTACGCCGATAAAGGAATGCGGACGACAGCAACGACGTCGACGACGACAACGACGAGTATAGTGGAACCCCGTCAGCAGCAGCAGCAGGTCTCGACCGAATTGGTCAGGCGGTAGTTGTGGAGTGCGAGTGTGGTGTGTGACACCATCATCATCATCAGCAACAGTAGCAGAAGCATTTCTTCTTCCCTTAAGAGCTCCCCGAAAGCCACAGCGACGGTGGACAAGTGTGTGGATCAGTTTTTGGGTTGATTTTCCTGTGAAAGAATTTGGTTCTTGAGAACGCTTTCCGTCGTCAGGAAGAGCTGTGCGTGTGATTGAAAAGGTTGCCGCACCAAGACGAAGTCAAATTAATGAGAATAAGGGAAGGTGTTTAAGCTGAAAATTTCCGATTGTTGGTGTTTAGGGAGAACTTGCTGGATTGTTTGAGGGTAAAGTTCCGAGGACGGTTTATGGACTTCGGTGATATCAGTTTTCCGAGCTTTGTTGAACAGAAACAGGGTGAAATCGAAAAGGATTCAGTTTTCCGTTTTTTTCCAAGGGATTCTCTCCTAGTGGTAGGTAGCCTGCTTCTTCTTCGTCTCGTGTGGTGCCAGAAAAGTGCGTATTCTTGGTATTGTTCCTGGCGCTGGTGCTGCTGGTGCTGTTCTCTCCCGAACATCTCTCGCCTCTCGGTGTGTTTATAATAAATTAGTTGCTGAGCTTGTCGTCTGGTGGCGCTGCTTAAGATGGCCTGGTGCGTTGATGGAAAATGTAGGCTATTCAGTGTTCAACAATAGAGAATCTCTTTCGTAAGAGGCGGAGAGAGTGATTTCCTGTGTTGGTAGTAGTCAGGCGAATGGCAGTGATTAGTGGAGCAAAATTGTGGGTGGTGGGTGGAAAAACAACAAGCGAAGAAAAGTGCTGATATTTGGTGGCCGTGAGTGTTGACGGATTTTTCCCTTCTTCAAACCTAGGGAAAAAGTGAGCTCGTGAGAAAAGTGCGAGCGAGCGAACGAAGAAAGACCGAAAGGCGAGAGTGAGTCACCGCTAGTAGTCCTGTGTGGAGGAATTTGCTCAAAAGAGAAGTGAGAAGCGAGAGAGCCAGCTGGAGAACCGAGCAGGAGTGAAGTGGCGTTTTAATCAGTGACCTCGTAGTACGCATGAGTTGTGATATCGATTGATTGCGCACGCAAACCCTTTGCTCGCCGCGCCATCTCGCTACAATGTACTCTGTAATGCCGTTTGGGGCCATCATCGAGAAGCAGGGATCGGCATCCTGCAGCGCCTACCGTAGTAGCCGCGGATGAGCGAAAAGTTTGACGGAACGTTGCCAGTAGCCGTCCAAGAATCGCGGTTCGCGTCGTCCTATTCGAAGGAATTCTTCCGGCCAACAGGCCATTTCCGGTCGCGAGTGGTGTCTAGTGTTGAAAAACCCAGCAGTACTAGTGTGTGCGATCAAGATGGCCGCAAGTGTTCCACGACGACGAGCAGTGTCAGTGTTGAGAAACAGTGCTACAGCCAGTCACAGCAGCAGAATACCGTATCTCGTTGCAGCAGTGCAGCGATATCACTAAGAAGCATACGCAAGGACGTTAGAAAACTGAGATGATGGGGCCATGAGCCCGAGCCCCGAGGTCATCAAGAGTCGCAAGTGCGTCTCAAGCGGGCCTGCACCATGCTAGCGCCGCCGAACCCGAGGTCAATATGCGGCCAGGACCCGGGCTGGTCGTGATGGCGCTTGCGTTTATTTCGGGGGCTCGGCGAGGCACCAGTCAACAGAGCAGTGCCAGTCAAGGTAGCAAGTTGGGCAAATTTGAGGAAGACAATACGGAAGCACTATCACGGATAAATCCGTGGTTGTCAGCGTGCGATCTGGCGCAACCCAACACAGCACCGGATCTCCAGGTACTAAATGTTTTCCACATGACATAGCAATTTTCCGGGACTGTTACCTAGAAAGGAAATTCCGCGGATCGAATCCCGCAGCAGTTTCCTTCGATTCAAATCCATCCTGGGATTCTTCGAGGAAAATGCCAGTAAAGCCCAGTGGCAGTGCAAAAAAAAAAAATCCAGAAAAACACATCTCATTCATCAATTATATAATAATAAAATTCAGATCTTTCAAGATTCTAAATCAGGAGAGCTTGCGAGAGTCCTTCTAATGTGTGTGCAAATGTGTGTGATGGTGAGCATGAGTGAATTACAAGGACTTTTAGAGAGCGGGAACTCACCGCTTTTGACAGACAGATAAACCAACAGTGTGCCAAGACTAGAAGGACACTGAGCGAGGACTTTGTAGTGCAAGTGGATTACAACTAATGAGTAGGAGGATAAATCGCGATTTTACACACTAATACATGGACGAGCGCGGAAATTGTGCGATGGCCCGTTTCGACAGGCGAAAAAAAAAATGGAAAATCCACCAAAGGCAGCTCCCACTGTCTTGTGAATTTGTGGCAGCGAATGTAAATTTATTTGAATGAAAAATGAGGGAATAAATCTTCTCGAGAGGAACAAACTTGTGAATCTTTGGAATTTAGGTTCTTTCATGTCCCACCTTACTAAGAAAAATCCAGTTCGTTGGTGGAATGAGGATTCTAGCACCAAGATTTGCGATAATTTCAAGGAATTCTTTAGTTAATTATTCGAGCAGTATTCTATGAGCAATTGAATTCTTTGTTATGACTGCTGCTGCGAGGATCTCTGGCTACTACCCATTTAAAGTTTCCTTGAAAATCAATGACTTTTTTATGATCCAAGTTAGTGCAATTTTTCCCATGCACATCGACAAGATTACTCTTCTTCGAACATGTGGAACGTCGGGTCAAAAAAACTTTATCCCACCCATCACACATTTCGGACATCGAAATGACCAATCTTCGATAACTTAAAAAAAAAATCTCAATATATCGCCTCAATGAGAACTTGAGTAAGATTTCACTCCAATGGGAAAACCCATAAAAACGAATGCTTTATTCAGTAGAAAAAAAAAACTTTACACCCACCAGGGACCACCCACCCGGATCCACATTCTGTGCCGAACCGAATGAAAAAGTGAACCCCTCCGAAAGATCCCTGTTATTTATCCACTTTGGTCAATCACTTCCGCTGAATCCTTCTGAAAAAAAGAAACCAATCCAGAAATCTTTCCACCGCGTTTTTTTATCATTAACATATAGCTACCACTTCAGGCACGACTTGGTCGTCCTAGTCATCGTTGTCGTCGGCGTGGAAGAATTCTCCTCTCCAAGTTCGAGGCAGAAAAACAGTGCTATCATCCTTCCAACCCCGATCCTCTCCACCGCCCCCTTAAAAATACCGTGAAAAAATCACCTTACCAACACATGACTGACCCCCACCCCACTACCAAAAACCCACCGACCACCCTGTCTTCCAACGATCAACGTGTGGCGCAGAGCTGATGATGGTGTTGGGAGATGCTTGTGTTGCCATCGCTCTTTCCTATTCTTCTTCGTCGCTTTTCCTATTCTTAACGACTCCAATCTGCTGGAGAAGGAAAACTCATTCAGATATCCGTTCCGAGCCGACCGAGGACCCTGATCTCGCTCTCTCGTTCTCTCGTGCTCTTTGCTCTCTTTCTCAACCCAGTTGACGGCGGAAAATTGGAACATCTCTCTCCGGTTGCCCCGGTTGAGCATCCCTTGGTTGAGAATTCCACCGCGAGAGAACTAGAAAAATCCTGATTTTGACATGCCAAACTCAAATTGACTGACTCGACTTGGCTGACTGATGGGTGCCCCTCCTAGGGCGGTTGGGTGCATATGAACCCACTGTGTGTAATTAATCCATATAAATTACTATATTGATTTTAATTTTTTCAGCACCTTTGGCTCGACTCACACGTGTGGCTGTTTTCTTCTTCCTCCTCTTTACTACGATGGAGGGAGGCCGGTTGCCTTTTCCGAAGCGGAAAAGAGGGAATCGATAAAAAAAATTCATCACCGATAAGACTACGGGTTGTCGTTGTCGTTGTGGCAGCAGCAGTCAGAGCAGCTGCACCATTAATGTGATCGAGGGCGGAAGTAGCATAGCGAACATAAAAGCTATGGAAACTTGAAGCGAAAACGGATAAAGGGATTAATTCGAGCCTAAGCATGTGATGGAGCGGATCTCTGTTTCGTGCGGCAGCAGTGAGTGGAAAACTTCAGACTGCCGTCGAGCTCGGGTAAGGTGTTGGTAAGTTGGTTCTTGAGAGAGAGGGTGGTTTTTTTTTCGGTACCATGGCGGAGGAGGATCTCTGGAGATATTGCAGCTCACATTGCTTGAGAAGGTATGTGAGGTGAAGAACGTCATTGTGACATGCAGCAACATCATGCATTGTTGACGAAAGATCTCAATGCTTACATTTGGTGGTACACTACTGTTCAATATCATGCACAGTAATGCAGCGTCTTGAACCATTCGAGTTTACATTCTATAGCGGGTAAATTTTTTGGGTATTACATACATTGTTGCAAATATTATTTGCAAAAGCCGGTCTTTCCTAAAAATATTTGTTGCATCTTCGTGTGAAATACAATTCCATTTTATAGGCATCCAATTTTTTATCGCAATGAAAATTTAGATTATTTTCAGTGCAGTTGCTGGCGGATTTCGGAAGGACGTGGCAAAAGAAATTATCTCTTACAATCAGATTTGAAACACACTTCTGACAATATAAGCTCAATCAAATGTAATTTTTCTCCAAATATTATTTACCACGTCTGAATAGTGATGAATGATCATTCGTGATTTATAAAAAAACTACAAGGTACAGCCCAATGGGGTTGTGCGCAAAGGTGACGTAGGACTACGCAGCAATACAATTCCCATACACGTCAGGGCCATCCGCTAATTGATTTAAGTCAGTCCTAAAAGGGGCCAAGAACATTCTATTGTACACTCTTAAGAAAGCATTTGGTGGCTCTTAATTATGATACGGCCCGGTTGTATGTACGATGGTTGAGAGGGCCACTATCTCTAACGCGTAGAAGATATTTATGAATCTGTTGGTTCATTAGTTGTTCAACGCGCTTTGCCATTTACTCCGGGACGCCGCGGTAATTGAAATTAATTTCAAACAGCACAAGAGAAAAATTCATCCAAACGAACTCTTCAGTTGGCAAACTAATTTCGTCGTCCTGAAAAGGACGGATTTAGTTGACGGGGGAGAAACAGTTCGCGATTGAACTTGGACTTTCTTTCTTGGTTCATCTCCTCTTCATTGCGGGTGGCCATCTGCAGGTGACGTGGGATGATTAATTCTTGTCTCGTTGTCACGGGCGGCTTTTTCCCGCCAACTCGTAGGCTTCAGCAGCCATCTTTCTCGCAGCGAGGTTGACGGGAGCATCGGCAACAACAGCCAACTGCACAAACGCCTCTCTGGGCAGCGACTGCTCGTCCAACTGCTCGTCCAACTACAGATCCTACTCTGCACAGCTCCACGACCGCCGGAAAACTAAATCAAAATGCGAAGGTATACCCATTATATAACATTCATGGCTGCCTAGGAGCCGTTCCTTACTTAAATATGAAGTCTGTGCGCGAAAAGTACTGTGCATTTGGTAAATTTACTCTGAAAAATCGATATTATAAGACATCACTTCATATTTGCGATAATTTTATTAGTTGCTTGTTAAAAATCAATAGTATGAAATATTTAAATCGAAGCGTAGAAAATGTTCCGATCGATTGTTGCAAACATTTTGGAAATCAATCGTGGAATGACTTAGTTATTAACGTTCAAAACCTATATATTTTTCGAGACGCAATTCGAATGCAGTACCCCAGTATTGAAAACACAGACGTCAAAAAAAACGTCAAAAAAACACAAACATTGATTGATTGGCATAATCAAAGAAGACCAAAGTAGGCTGCATACGTACGGACGAGGCATTTTCTTCGTGAATTACCAGAAGGCAAAAATATAACAGATCTTGAAGTATTTTTCGATCCGTTGATGGGAAATTGTTCATTAAAAATGACGAAATTGAAGATGGTACATGAAAGCAAACAACACCGTTTTGGGATAAAAATGGAACACGTGGGGTCGAAAATGGTACACATAACAAAAAATTCAAACGATTGTTTTATTTAGCACTGCGAAAAACACAGTAAATCATTCATCTGATGATTTGATCGACTTGCGCTAAATACGATATATTAAGCTTGAACAAAGCTTAAACAACTATTCACCATGGTAACCAATAAGCATTAGCATATGCAGTAAATCAACCCTAAATCTGCATTTCAGGTGCTACAAGCATTATATTAGCATTATTTCAGCATCTTGAATGCTGTCTGTTGTAAAGTTGCATTTCAAATGATATTTAAATGCTTGTAGCCTTTAATAAGCATTTCGAATGCAAACTAGCATCAATGAAGCATTATCATAGCATTGCAGTAAATCAGCCGTATATTGGGCCAAAAGTGGCATTTATGTTGCAATTAAGTCTTCTTTTAAGACGTTTAAGACGACATTTAAGACGACTTAATTGCTTGATGGGCTGCCGTAAAGACGCTTTGGAAGTGCTTATTGGTTTCCTGGGCAATGACCAATTTGTGGAGTGTGCCTCGCAACATGCGCAACAACTGATGGATATTCGATTTCACTAAAAAGGTCCATCCGAATTCTGTTCCAGCGTCTCTCTGGGCAGACCATTCACAATGCTGGAATTCTCTATGGCTCTTCTTTCATCAAGCTCTCCTCACCCGGATATGGTAAAATTCAATCTCCCAGAAATCGCAAAAAGACGCTTGCTAGACTTATTTATTTCCTTACTTCGAAAGAACATTGTACCGTCTGAGTGGAGACTGGTCAAAGTAACAGCTATTCAAAGGCCTAGTCGACCAGCGTCTGATCATAGCTCATACTGTACGATTGCTATGCTTTCGTGCACTATAGACTGTTCCAGAAATTATAAGCACACCTAATGTTAACGGGCTTTTTGAATTGAATGAAATTTTTCAAATTATTTTGGCTGCATCCTTTTGTTTACACATTTTTGTACGTCATACAGTATGCAAAAAAAGTTAATCCATCCCTCTGGTTTTAGTACTTCGTGTGACCACTTTTGACCTCAATAACTGCTCGGCATCGTCATGGCATCGACTCAACAAGCTTAGCAGTTGTTTGCGGGGTGATTTTGTCCCATTCAGTTGAGATTACCTGCCGCAATTGCTGGATGATTGTTGATTTTTGCTCCTGTACCTTAATACAGGTTGGGAGACTGTGCTGGCTACTCCATAACCTTAATACGCTTTTGCTTGAACCACTGCGAAACCAATTTTGAGGTGTGCTTCGGATCTCCGTCTTGTTGGATCGTACTTTGTGCTTTTTTGGGCATTTTGCAACAAATAACTTACAATTTTGAACACGAAACTAAACTTTTGAGCACGAAAACTTCAAGGGCACTAAATGATAGCTAAACACAATGTTTACTTTCGAGAAAGTTGTAGAATACTCACTAAAACTCTGTTAAACACACTTAAATCGTAGTATCGGTTTTGGGGTGGATAAACGTAATTTTTTATCCTTTTTCATAATTCATCACATGAAAAAGATCAATAAAGATATAAACGTCATATTTTCAATGGTTATGCAATAAATAAACATAAATTGGTAAATCATGGAGGAACACTCATGAAAATCAGTTTTTACCAGAAAAAAAAAATTAACTAGGAACTGTAGCAACAAAAAAAAACACTGACAGTGTGTCACCTTTTTTCAGTCTTGGTTTATTTCAGCTGGGTTATTTTAATAGCGGAATTGATTATACCCGTTTTCAGTGTATTCTTTTGAAAGCTTATCGCTGAGGACAAATAATCGATTCCGTTTGTTTATATTTATCAGCTTTCATGCAAGCCATACGGGAGCAAGTTTTAAAATTACATTAGCAATAGCTTAAACCGTATCGGATATTCAATAGCCTTAAGCGGATCGGAGTGAGTAAGCGTTTTGTTTTTCATACCTTGAAACGGTTCAAGGAAACTGGAAAT